>VZTM01030368.1:0-78594 GCA_013400555.1 Jacana jacana | reverse complement strand
ATTTAAAGATTCAGTTCTGACAAATGGGTTAGAATAATGAAAACATGATGGGAAATGGTTGGGTGCTTCACTGACTAATTGAACAGGATCCTTGCAATTTGTTCTGTGATACATGGTTTTTCACAGCCATAGGTGAGTAACAAATCTATCATGTTTAATATTTCAGGGTTAACTGATGAAACTCCCTGAATTGAAAGGTGCTAGTATTTTCCCTTCAGAGCAATTTCAGCTATATGTTAAATTCCCTTTGCACTGCTAGTATTTTGGGTTTGGTTGGGGGTATATTTTGTTGGTTTGTGGGTTTTTTTTGTGTGACTGTCTGAAGAGCAAAACATTCAAGTTCTGTTTTGAAGCAAAATGTCTTTCTTCATATACACTATCACTAATATCTGAGGAACCTAGTTTTAAAGAAAAATGAAGGATAGTGCTTTAAGGGCCAATTTTCATTGCCATTTTTTCTCCATTTATGTTAAATAAAAATCTAATCTGAATAAAGGTATGATTTGAAAAATATTTCAAAGCGCTTTGTATCAGGTCCTCATAGTCCTTCATTCTATAGGATATGTTCCTCTCTTAGTATTTTGCAAGTACTAGTTGTTTAAATCCGGATTTTGAGTTAAAATCCTTAAAGATCTGTATGTAGCAAAAATTCAGCAGCTGTATCTTAATTGGCTAGTGTAAAATGCTATTTTACTTTAGTGCAGTTTCTGAGATATTCTCTGCTCCTAGTTTGTATTTTGCACACACAGGGATACATGGGATGGCTTAATGCCTTCTCTTATCTCTGATTTCTATTATCTGAATAATTTTTAATGCAGGCATCAGCAACAGTAGTTTTAATAATATTTAAGTGACTCCCAGTTAAACATTCAGACCCCAAAGGAAGATTATTTTACTATTCTAATACAGCATGCTAATCTGCTCTACTAATCTGTTTAGGTCAACTAATGAATGATGCCTGCTGGACAGGATAGTGGGTTGATAGTATTTGATATGTTGAGCTCGAGTAAATATAGGAAAAATGTGTTTCCTTTCAAAAATGCAGGACAGTTGTGATATTACTGGAAAAGTGACATCAATTTAGAATGTTTAGCTCTAGCAGATGTTTGTAGCTAGAATCCTTATTCAAATTTGCAAATAAATTGTGTTTTTTTTCCTGCTTTTCCTGTTCTTTAAAACTGCATCAGCATTCAGGCTTAAAAATCAGTTGAGGAATACATTTCATAATGTTAAAATATGGTGTCAGAAAAAGTACTGAAATAAGAATTCCCAGCATGGTGTTCTATACTGACATTTAAAAGACATCGATTTTTACAGTGTTCCATTACAAAATTTTATATAGATGTTATGATTGCAAAGTCAAATAATAAACAGCTGTAAGAAGACAGTCAGAGAGTGACTTTGCTTTGCTTTACTTTTGCCTTCTTTGTCAATTATCCATCAGAAGCAGGAATGTGGTGGTGGTGGGTTTTAACCACTTCATAGCTTTTCACTGGGAGCCACATTCAGTAGAATGGTTCAAATGGTTTATATCACAATTTAAATAGGTTTGTACTTCTGTGAAGTTGTACAATATTTTAAAGCTTCTGAAATGTGTATGTAAATACTAGCCTTAAAGTTTAGACTTATTTTGATAACAGAACAGGTAGGAACACCATTGCTTTGTTATTTCAGCAGAACACATTTTTATAATCCAGGTGACATTTTCAATTACACTAATTTCAATGTAAAGTCAGCAGTTTTGTGCATTCACTCTGCTGTCTTCATACAGTTCCATTACTTGTGTGCTAAACAGTGCAAAGCAGTCAGTATAAGATCCAGAAGTTAATGATGGCTTCACGTGTAAGGATGAATTGCTAATAAATTACAATGGTGGTGAACTATCTTTTGCAGAAAAAAAAAAAAAGTATGGTTGCAGTTTGTATCTTAATTTAGCCAATGATGCTTTCACCATATGAACCATTAATCTGAAAAGCTTTAACTAATATACAAACACTGTGATTCAATTATTTTTCTCATACTGGTGGCTTTCTTTGAAATTTATTCATTTGTATTTTCTTATGTCCTTACTGAAAACCTATACTTAGGGTAAAAGAAGTGGCCAGCTTTAGGCCAGCTGCGTATTTAAGTTCTATTTTCCTTAGAATCACATCACTGTGAAGGGCTCCCCAGTCTGTGTCAAACTTCTTTGTGAGTGGAGCCAGATGTCTGTTTATTCAGATCTCCAGCTCCAACCTCACACTGAATTGACGTATAAAAAAATTGTCTCGTGAATGTGATCACTGACAAAATTGCCAGAAACTTCTTAAGAAACGCCTGGAACTTTAGGATGGCTAGAACAAACAGTTTTTGGAACTCTTCTATTTGAAACTATTTCAATCAATCAGGCACAGCAAAAGGAAACAGGGAGCAAAATAACTGTTTTCACTGAAGAAGAGGAGGAAATTTTTTTCCCCACTTGGGGAAATTTGTTACTCTCATCTTCAGTGAAAACATAATTTCAGGGAACTAAAAGCCACCAGGAATATATGCTTGCTCTTTTTAGGAATCTACATTTATTTCAATACAAACTGAATAATATCTGGAAATTAAGCCCTTGTTAAATCTTTTTCCATATGCTTGATGCAAGTCCAGTTGAAGTGAAATTTAATGATCTGGTAGGTCCCATGTGAAACATTGATACTAGGATGATGCTTTCCTTTTGTTCTGGTCAGAAGCACATTACATGCTTTCTCTGTTAAATAAAAGAGCAGAAAGAGAACTTGGAAGTGTGCACATGCTAGAGACTTTGATTAAGGAAGTACCAGAACTTCTTCAACCCATTTGCCATCTATCTCAGAGAATGGAAAAACTGTGATTAAGATTGTAAATATTTTCACTGTATGTGGGATGAATTAAAAGCTCCTGTGATTTTTATGTTGTAGGCGACTATTCTAGTCCTGGCCAGACATTTTGCTATTGCAGTGGTGATTTGACACTCTTGCTTAAGGAGAGAATTTGGTTAACAATACAGAGGGTCAGAGAATGTGAGAGGGTCAGAATTTACAGACCTGCAGATGAATAAATTGTCTCTGCTCATCAGATACTTTTAGGCAAGAAAAACCACATCTATAGAGTAGCAAGCAATGAACAAATGTTCAAATGAATGGGTGTACTGAATGAAGTCCTGTGGAGATCTGTCTTCTTGTATAATCCAGTAATATTAATCACGATGTCAATTATACAATGGGGAATACCCTTATTAAAAGTCATCGTGATATAAAAGGAGGACAGACTGCAATTACACTGAAGAACATGACTAGAAGTCAAAATGCCCATAACAAACAGGTGAAACAGACTGAGGTATGTAAGGTGCTATCAAATATGGACAATAGCAGGCAGGATTAATCAACTGTGAAAATATAGTTTGGAAAGCAACTGGTTCTGCAGCAAATTGTTTGCAAAAAATGAGTGACTTTGGCAGATTACCAACTAAATGTGAACCAACAATGTGGTACTTCCATTAATAAAACTATGGTCATACTTGGCTGCATAAACAACAATATAATCCATGAAACATGAAATAATCCTTCTCCTTTGCTCATAAGACTGGTGCTGTAGTGCTGTTATGCACTCGTCACTTCAAGAAAGGTGAACTAGAATCTGGAGGAAACCTTTGGAAATTATCAGAGGTTTACAAAATACACTCTACCAAGAAAAACTGAATGAGTTGCTTTCCCCATCTGAAGAGTGAGACTTCCTTTTATTATTCAAATATGGCCTACTTACAAAGTGGAAAGGAATTATTACATTCCATATCCTTGGTGGGGGTCCCAAGAAGTGGTTTATATGTTAGGTAAAATTCAGATTACACATTGGGAAAAAAATACATTAACAATAAAGATGGTGAAGCACTAATTGCCTGGGGAGTTCTTCAGGCACCTTTAATAAACATCAGTTAAAATGCACAAGAATAATTGGACTTTGCCACGAATGCTTAGAATTAATTAAGAGACTTTGGTCTTTCCAGCCTGACTTGCTGATTGGCACAGTGTTGTGCCAAGAGATGTACGCATAAATTCAGGAGAAGAGGATAAAAAAGAGAAGGGTTTGGTAGAGAGTCGGCAGTTCTTGGAAGCCAGTTTGGAGGAAACAAAAATGAAAGTTTGAGACTTTATGGGAAGTCAAATTATTAAAAGTCACATATACATCCTGAACCCATTGGATTGGCTCCTATTATGTTGCTCCATTTGGATGTAGGAATGAGTGTATTTCATTCATCCCCTAGTAATTTCAGACCTAAGCTTCTTCTCAGCTCTTCCCACTTCTAAGGAACTGCCTGGCTGTGGCTAATTACACAGCTGTCACCAAAATGAAGGGTTTTGGTAGTTTTAATAACATTAGCAGAAATGAAGTGGTTGCTTTAGATGGCTAAGTAGGTAAAAACTAGGCTGGCTGGAAAGTCAGGTGGTGTAACACAAATGATGTGTGGAAATGTGTCTTTTACACAGAAGACTTCTTGTGCTATTTGGGTAAAAGACATTAAAGCTTTGATATCTGAATGTGTTGTAATATGCTTAAAATGAGAGGTTTTGAGAGGTTTATGCAGAAGTATAAACATACAGATGTTGATGTTTAATGATTGCTCTAAGGTATTGTAACTATGCTTTGGGATGCATTACATTACTTAAAGGATTGGCTGAGATGACTTTGGTTATGAAAGGGCATCTTTTGGGGAGGGCTTTTGCAGCACTTTTCCCCAAGTGCCATCTTGGATTCCAGGCCTGCCTTGCCAAAAATAGAACTACTGGCAGATTTTGCCTCACAAAATTGCTTCTTTAACAAAAAAGCATTAACTTTATCTCCTTATTTTTTTCTCATGTATGACAGATATCTACTCAGTATGTTTGTGTGACTAATTAGGAATAAACCTGTCCAGAGGAGCAGGTCTGCTGGCTAACTGTCCCAGCCAGAGCTGTTGGAGGGCAGCTGGTGATGGTGATGCTACAGATGTCGGTGTGGCCCTGCGGTTCCCCTCCTGGCCACCCCTCTTGTCCCCTAATTGTCCTCCTGTTGTGGTCCTGCTGGTCACTACCAGGTGGGATGGGATAAAGCTGCGGCAGGTCTCCTGCTGGCCATACCCTTATAACAGGCAGGATCTGTCATATTAACATCTCAGTCTATAACCTACAGATGTCACTTGCACAAAGATGTAGTTTATTTTAGTACAGCCATTAATGGTGACAGAGCTGTTTCCAGTGGGCTGCATAACCCCTGCAGATCAGCCATTACTCGAGGCAGGAGGCACTGAAACCTTCAGAGGCCTTGCCCTTAGGGGTAAGTTGGTCTCTCTTCCCTGAGGTGTTTGTCTGCTCCACAGTTTCCCTGTCTGGCACATCTATTCTGTAATAATTTGTGCTTGTGCTGTTGCCCTGGGATAATGAGGGCTGAGGTAAGCAGGAGCTGAACTTAAAATTGTCATCTATTCACAGACAAATGTATGCTGATACACTTTTTCCCCCCCTCCCCTCAGGACTTCTGAGTAATTCATCATCATGTCTGACCCTGTTGTTCTGCGTAGCTTCAAGAGACTGGGAGAAGATAACTATGCTTTTGACGTGGATGGCAAAAGTAAGAAGTTTATTCTTCAGTCAGCTCCTTATCATATAAAGCATGTAAAATAGGTGGTGGGTGGCCTAAATGGAGCAATGAGTCTAAAGAATACAAAGAAAATTGTGGAATAAGTCTAGAGTTATGTGGTACCTGCTGTTATGGGTATGCTGCCTGCAAAACAACTTTTCCATAAAATCTACATATAACAATCCCTACTCATTGACAATCTTTATTTACCAGCCTACAAGTTCACGGTATCTACCTGCATGTTTATACTCAGCACTTTGGTGTAAAAGTAAAGGGCCTCTACTGGGGAAAAGAATAAAAAGTTCTATCTTCCATAGTTTCTAGAGCTACTTTAACAAATACATATGTGTAAACATCTTAGGCATAATTCGTATAAGCTATTGCTGTGTGAATATCTGCATTCATTCTCATTAGAGCTTTTCCTCTTTTCTTTCATTTTCTTTTGCAATGTGCACTTTTCCATTTTGCCAATCCAAATCAAATTCCGCAAGGGTCAAGGAGCAATATGAAGAGAAACTGCTTAATATTTTGAGTTCTGATTGTAAGACTGAGAAAAGCAGACAAAGAGAGGGGTGTTAAATATTTATACTGAATGTGAGGTATGAGAAAAACAAAACAGTAGCACATAATGGAAGATAAATTGCAACATAATACAATGTACATGCTCCTCATACAGAGTAAAAAGGATTCACAAAAGAATTCCAGAACTCATGTAGGTTCCCTAAATATTTTCAATTTCCCTGATAGCTGTGGCCTAATCCTTCAACTGTTTAAGCTTTCATTAAAAACATTCTCCTAGGTCCCAATTAAATGCTTCAGAGCATGCATAAAAAAGCCTGTATTCTAAACAAAGGCCTTATGGGGATTCACAGATGTGGTGTTTTCTCCCAATTTCACCTGCTTCATCATAAAAAGGGTGCTCTCAGGTCTGCTCTGAACAAAACACAGCTTGATGAGGAGGGATTTTTTTTGTCTTGTGTTGTCTTTTTTTTCTTTTAATTCATCTTAAAATCAGAGCTGGCATGCTGGAGTCTGCAGCTGATTTTTAAAGCCTGCAACACAGCAGCAGCAACCTCAGCTCCATGACTGTGAAAGGAACCAATGTGAACTTTTTCTGAAGGTCTGCTCTCTCCCCAGTGTATTGCTGTCCCAGCACACAGCTCTGCATCCTGCTGGAATGAGCAGCCATCTGCGTGCTGGAGCAATGCAGATGCCCCCCTTGCTCCCTGCTGTGTTTTGTTTTGGTTTTATAATTTCTCACTTAGGCTGCTAACTGAAGGCAGTTTCAATGTGTGGGGCATTGTGGGCTCTAATATTGGTGGAGAGGGGAGAGGATGATGAGAAAAGAGGGTGAATAGGTAAAAGGGTATGTCCTTCTATTTCTGGGCCAGAAAACTATTTGTCTCTTTCAGCCATTCACTTAAAACTTCTCCCAGATTGCCCAGATTTATCTAACTGTTTTGAGGAGTTGTTTTTTGTTTATTAGTGTGTCTTATGTAGTTGTTTCTTTTACTTGTTAGAGGATTTTGGCAAAAGACTTTATAACGGGACCAAAATTCTTACTCTTTTCATACTTGGGCTTTTTTTGGGCCTATCCCAGTGAGGTGCCTCTGGTTTCTCAGTTTCCTTGGAAATGCACTGTCTTCTTCTTCGTGTCGAGAGCAGTTTGTCGAATTGCTAGAGCACCTTTCCCAAAGCAAATATCATTGCTTTAAAACTATACTGGCACTGGCATTCTGCTGATTGGTCTCTTCTGTTCCATAATATCCAGTGAGGTTTGTTTCAATAACCAGTTTTTGTACATATTAGCCCTTACTGGATCAGCCCTTGAACGCCACACCTGTAGGTATAGTTAAGAGCCAGCTTTAGTTGGGAGACTTTTGAGTACAATTTTTCATCACTTGATTTCCTCAGGATTAACTTTTACTGTGTTCTTGCAATACCAATAAAAACTCAAATTCTTGGCAATGGTCTTTAGTTTCTCCTTTATTCTGTGTTTTTTTTTCAAATTGTAAAATTTCTTAAATGCCCTAATTCCTCTGTCAAAATTTTATGAGTATTCACAGGTTACTATAGCCCCTTTCTTTAGGATTAATAAAATTTTTCATTTTCCCTATCTACCTTAGGGTTTCTTCACCTTTGGAGAATGCTTATTTTGCACTCTAAATTGATATAACTCAGAAAAATATCTTACTAGACTCTTTTGTTCCTCCCCCTTTCCTCCTAGCAGCCAGTTCCTTAATTTTTTTGCAAAACACTTTCTATTAGGAGCTTGCAGAGGAAACATTCTCTGAACCTTATTTTTTCCAATAAACCCCAGAGAATCTTCTAGGAATGTTTTCAAACTATTACAGCTGTTGCCAGCTGATAAACTTCAAAAAACTGCAAACAGATGTTTTGTTTTCCTTCACAATCAGCTCTTTTTCTAACACCAAATGATTTTTTCAATATTTTTAGAAATTAAAACCTTCCTGGGGTAGACACATGTCCTTATTGAAAGAATCTTTTCTTTTTACCATCCCTGAGCAACAAACAGAGCAAAATAAAACTGAGAGTCATTGTTAGCTAAAGCCAAATTATCTTATTAACCCCCCAAAAGAGATGTAATCAGCTGATCCCTTAGTCTCAAACTCAGAACGCTTCCATCTAACATCGTTGCCTTGAGAAATACAAATAGCCCTCTTCTATCGGGTAGGAAAATGATGGAAGCCAAATTTCTGGTTGTAGTGACTTCTTTGCATCTTCTGTGAATTGTGATGCAAAATTCCTCCGTGTGCATGCTCAGTGTTGTGTCACTAGATGTGAAGAGAGGAAGGCACTGCTTAAAAAGAATACCATGGTTCTGAAACTGATGCTGAGATGCCCAGTGCATCATAAACAAGCAAGGTACATATGCACAGTGCCCTTAGGTTATCCCAAGTGTGCTGTATATATAAAAAAAATCTCTTTCTTCATTATTATCTCAAGTGAAGTACAGTGGATACTTTTTATATCAGCCCTTGTGATGATGCTTCTTTGAGGCCTCTGCACACACAAGCTGTGTTTCTTGAAAGGGAGCTAAATCCAGACCTGTCCTGGGGACTAAGGAGTTGTCCCACAGCATAATTATGTCTTGTAGTATAATTTCATTCCTCTAAGCTATGGTTTCTTAGAGAGCATCCTGAGAATAGACTTCAGTTTGATAAGTTCATCTTACCATCCAGGGGCACAGCTGCCCCTCTTCCACAGCATTTGCAGTCTCTATGTTGTTGGAAGGTAAAAGTGAAGAGCTACTGCTTGTTCTTTCAGGGAGTGTGCATGGACTTCAAGTAGAGTAGTATTCCTTGATGAGATGGTGTTCAAGACAATTAACTGAATACTAACAAACAGTCTGCAAAGAACATGAGTTGACTTTTGTCAATAGTCCTGGATAATGTATTTAAAGAAAACCATTTTGTCATCTGGGATATTAAGACTACTTCTTCAAGAGAAAGCAGACATAAACTGATATAAATTTGCCAAGGAATTTCTGGACTCATATCAGTTCCTGTCCCTGGCTAGATGTATCAGTGAGAATAAGATGCTTATAACTCTGGAATGACCAGGTCCCCTGGGATTCTAGGGTTTATGTTTCACATGTCTACAGAGGATTATGTACTTTAATAATAATCATTAACTAGACTGTGCATTTATTTTTCCTAACAGGTAACAGCTTCAAGAAATCAGAGTAAGTCATGTACACAAATGGATCAATCAGTATTTCTAGGAATATTCAGAAAAGAAGTTAACGTCACTGGATCAAAATCGATGCGTTTATCGAATACATGGTATTTAATGAGAAGCTGTTATCTAGGAGCTGAACTGTCTTATTTGATACAACTGACACAGGTAGACCAAAACAGTACTAGAAATCTTTAAAAACACAGAGTAGTGGGAGCAAACTATGGTCTTTCTTCTGATAACGTTTTGGATACTCATTTATCTTCTGTATCTTCTTAGTTTGAGAAATGATTTTTTAAGGAATTTTATTCAATATTAATTACTCTTAAAGCTTAACTGTAAGACTAAAATAAAAGAAATTAGCTTACATCATTTGAACTCAGATATTAAGATTTAAGTGTAGAATTCTAGATAGTTAAAAGCTGAGATGACTTAGAAACCTTGACCTTCATCTAAAATATCAGATTTGAATGGGGTTAAGAGCCTCCCTCTTCCTAAATCTTAGGACAACTCTGTAGCAAATTGGACATGGGGGCTATAATTTGTGCCAGCTCTGACACAGTGGACACAGTCTGAGAACTACTTGTAGAATGAGGAAGAAAGAGCATCTTTTAATTTTTTGCGAGGTTGCCCATCTCAGGAAACAGCAACCCAGTAGTCAAGGTCTACCATGGTCCTTGCACATAACTTGAAATCCAAGTAATGTTGGACTCCCACATGTAACACACATATGGTCCTATGTACTGTATGTATAAATCTTCCTTCAGGCTTTCTAGGATCTGGTTTCTGAAACTGTTCATGACTAAAAAACCTTGAATTAATTTGTTTTATTAAAGACAAAATAATCCAAATTCAAAATCCCTACTCATTCATCACTGAATGTATACAGCTGATGATTGCTATTATTTGTTATAGCATGTATCTCATCCATAAGGGTGCAACTAGTCCTTTATATTTTAACTGACCATACTGAATAGCACTGAGTAATAACCTGTATGGCAGGGTGAGAGATTCTGCTGCCACTATGGACATGTGAACATACAGGCAATGTAAGAGGGAATGGGAACAGGACCTTTCTCTGTCTTAAAGAAAAGACCAGCCAACGATTTCTCTAACTGACATCCAGGAACCTACAATCCACATTATAGCAACAAGGTTTTGAGGAACTGCTAATGAAACAAAGCATAAAGATTCAAATAATTTTAACCTAATTTCTGTTCTAGTCCCAGTCTAAAATTGGAAAGAACCATCAAATCTCTCGTTCCAAAGAAATCTGAAGGAAACAGCTGGTCTCTTAAAATTCTGGGCAAAAAGTCTCAAATATAAAATGTAATTTCAGAGAAGTAACCAAGAGAATAAAAGAATTAATGTAAAATCTTATCTTTTTTGCTAGGAATTTCTATACACATGAAGAACCTTTTATTGAGAAGAAAAGTGAAAAGTGAGTTAAGTTCAAATCTGTGTACTGTCTATGCATATAGAGAAAAAGATGTACTAAAATGCAAGTTTGTAATTTTATGTTTTCTCTTCTTGAAGGTCGTCAGAGAAGAAAGAAAAGAGTATTCGTGTTGGCTTCTTTCAGCTGGTAATGAAAGCAATAATTATAAATATTTTATGTGTATTGTGCTGCAGAATAAGTGACAATAATCTATGTAGTTGTTTTGGAGAATAGCAGTGACTAAACCAAACTTTTAAGGATTAAACCATTTGGCATGAAATCCTGCCAATAAAGTCAATGGGAATTTAATAGTATCATTTGTCATTCTGTCAGCTTGGTATTGGTTATTGATATTTGTGTCATCATTGTCTAGTAAGCACGTTATATTGAACCTATAGGTAGATACGGGGAAAAGAGTTAAGATGCACAGCAAGAATCTAGGTGACCTTGGTTCATTTTAATTTCTGCCAAAAATTTGCTGTGTGATGTTTGGCAGATAAAGTATCTCCCTTGTAATTGCTCCATGGGTATTAAAAGATTTGATAACTATAGAAACTTAGGAATGCATGATATTGTATCTAGCTTTTGATGGGTGTTGGAATCCCATAGGGTGCATTGAAATTAATACAGTAAAGAGATGTCAAACCCAGTAGCATGCAGCTAAGAGGTTTTATTACTTCTGTTCTTCATGTAGTCAAGGCTATAAGCCTGAAATGTGTCCAAACTAATATGGCCCTTACTGTCGTACCAGGCTAGTGCAGTTACATCCACATGGCCTGTACTCTACCTGGCTAAATCTTCAGCTTTTCATTTGGTGAAGAGAATATTCCGTCCACACAGAGGGCTATGTCTGTCAAGCAGAGGGGTTTTGAATTCTGTAGCCTGTTTTGCACAGATGTTTAAGTCCTAAAGTGCAGTTGGTAAACACAGTACATTTGCATTAGATGTGCTGAGAAATCAGGTAACACATACCTGAGCATTTTCTGTGTGGGATTTTTTTAATTAAGGGAAATCCTAGACTCCTTACAACCCGGGTTTGCTACAGTTTTCTTCACAATAAAGCAATACCTGCTTTTTGTAGAAAGACTTTTTATTTATTTCTCTTTTGTGTTAACTAACATATTTTCCCTTCGTCTTGTCTCTGTCTTAATGTCCCTTTTCTGTGTGTGCTTCAGGTTCCCACTCTTTCTTCTCTTAGACATCTCATAGCATCTACAGAATCTGGATAGGTTCTTCAGCAGTCTATGATTCCTCTTTACACTCCTACTTTTAAAATACATAGCATTTGGTAGTGATATTCTATATGGACAGTTTGATCTATATATTTATGCATGACTTCAACCTGAGAATCAGACTTGACGTAATCATGACAAAGGTAACTTAAGTCACTGTATCTTAGCTGAGTCATCGGCTGCACATGTGCATGCCCTTGGCCCATGGCAGATGCAAGGACTTAGCTCGATCCTTTGTTTACTGTATACTATATCGTATTTCTATATAGTCCTACCAGATTAAGAGTCAATGCACAATTGCCTGTCTCAGCCAACACATTCTAGAATGTTAATTATAAGAACTTGCTGTGAGACGTTTAGCTGGCTTTCTACCATAGTACTTCAGACTTTCGAGAAATTGGCTAACTCTTCAGAGGCTCTACATAATGCCCTAAGGCTTTTTTCTCCCTTCCCTCTCTGTCACCAAAGGAAATATGCAAAGCAGACTACATATATGAATTATAGTTATTAATCATGATCTTTTACCTGGTTTCTGGAATGATGGTAATATGGAATGATATGAAACTATTAATATTATATGATAATACATTCATTCACATGGTCAAATTCTGCTGTCATCCAAAAGGGAGCTCATAATAATTTATGAGGCTGTAATTACAGGTGCAATTAGATTAGAGAGTGATATTTGTCTGATTTCTATATTGAAGCTCATTCTGAAACTTAAAAAGAATGATTTTGTTTCTGATCCACCTGATTAATGATTTGTCAGTATGTCACCAACATGAAGATTGCCTCTTACAGAGACCATATGTTTTTCCTGTCTCTTTAGTTCCGGTTTTCTTCATCAATGGAAATTTTAATGATGGCTGTTGGTAGTTTTTGTGCTATTGTTCATGGAGCAGCCCAGCCAGCTGTGTTGCTTGTGTTTGGTGCAATGGCAGACACATTTATTGAATATGACATTGAAATGCAAGAGCTTAAAGACCCAAACAAGAGATGTGAAAATAACACCATAATGTGGATTAATGGTACTATTCATCAAAATGAAAAGAATGCCACAATAGCATGTGGGTAAGTAATACATGTATTTGTCTCTTTTCCTTTATTATCATGGCTTGTCAGAGAATGTATTGCTAGTGGAAGCCTACTTCAGCCTTTAAACCTGACATTTTCTGTCCGTAAGGCAGAAAAGGGGCATGGTTCTTGTTCAGAGTTCTGTTTCTGAGCTGGAGATATTACCTGGAGGGAGAGAAGGTCAACTTGGGTCTTGGTCTTTCAGCTATAGATGTCAGCAAGGATATTCTTGATGATAATTGTTCTGATAACAGTTTTATCTGCTACACATCTGAGTTCATTGATCTGTGTTCTTTGGTGACACTGTAGGCAATGACTTCTGGTCATTCTGGTTAGGACTTCCATACCCATAGACGCCTGCTGACTTCTGAGCAAGTTAGTTAAACTTTAGTCATTGAAGAGAAATGAGCACTTCTACGATGCAATTTATCTCAGCTTATAGGAGACGTCTAAGGCAGGTCAGATGAAATGACCTATAAGAGTGCCTGTTTCTTTCCATTAACTATAATAAATAGAGTCTAGATGATTCATTCAGATACAGATATCTGTCAAAGCCAAATCTGAACCTGTAACCTTTCCCAAGGCTCATTTTTCAGAGCATTATTCTAAGAGTTTTCTCGTCTCTGAATGACATTTAATTAGGTATTTAATTCATTTGAAAGTTGGTCTAAAGGTCTCTGAAATTCAGAGCACATGGGAAGTGATTTGCATTCCTAGATGTAGGTGACTGAGGCCAAATTATTTGTTCCAGGCTGTCCAAACCAGCTCTCCGAGATGGGGCTGGCAGATAGAATGCAGGAATTGCCACGGATCTCTGTTCCTCTGAAGCAGCAGCTCTACACCAGGCAGGATATATTAGAGCGTTAGAAATGGTACTGGGTATCTGTGTCAGGCACCTGAGTTGTTTCCATGCTTATTTTTTGCAAGACATCAGGCTCGGTGCATAGTGTTCCTGTTTGGCTTAAAATTTCAGCATACCAAATTCTGGGTGAACAGAAAAAAATTGCTGTCTGCAGAACATTTCTAAAAAGTTGTCTAAAAGCAGAACCCATAATGACCCGAAATGTCTATTTCAAAGAAATCTAAATGCAATAGCAGCAACTCAATGCCCTTCACCAATATTATAAGTAATTTAACTCCTACTTGATCTTAAAGAAATTGTTGTGTCAGATTAGCAAGTTTATGGTACAAAGTAGTATTTGAAGTGACTTTAACAAACCTCATTTCTCTGTAAAACATTGTTTAAATCTGAGTGTTATTAGTTGTTATAATATGCAAAAAGCAAGTGCTGTTTCTCAGAGGGTTCAGAGTTGCTGCAGAATGGCAGAGTGTTTGCTGGTACCTGCCTGTGCCCTGCCTCTGTGCCACAGGCAGAGCAAACAAACCAGCTGCTGCTAGCAAGAGCCTCGTATTGGGAAACAACGCCTCTGTTAGCAAAACAAGCTGATTTGCCAGCTGACATGGCTCAAACTTGAAGAAACACTAGATTAAAAATCTGCAAGAAACTTAAAACAGTATTCCTAACGTTGTCTTTTCCTTTCTTTTTTTTTTTTTTTTATCCCTAAGGCTACTGGACATTGAACAAGAAATGACCAGATTTGCAGGTTATTACGGAGGAATTGGTTGTGCTGTACTTCTGTTAGGCTACCTCCAAGTCAGTATTTTGTTCCCTATTTTGATTTAAAGGTTGAAATCACTAAATAATAAGTTTATAACAATTATGTTCACTTTAACTGCTTAGTCAGCTGTCCATTTAAGCAGAGCAGACACTCTCTGTTCTCATTCTCTCAGCTGAAATTAGTCAGCTCAGGCAACCTGAGACCTCCCTGGATTTGTGCCTGCATACCTTAGTACAAGGATACATGTCACCCAGTGAGGTGAACGCGTGCTGCTGCTTTCACACCACAAGGAATACTTGCTTTAGTGTGGTTACTATAAAATCCCCATGTCTTCCCAAAATAATAGCTGAAGGGCATGCAGTAGGTATTTCAACCACATTGAGCCATGTGTTTATAGAAATTATATAGATATTACAGACTACTGATAGTGTAAAACTAGCACTGGAGAGGAGTCACACCCTATGTATCCTGTAGCAATGGTTTAATCCTTATGATTGAGATGAGCCACGAGTTTGGATGATTCCTGTATAATCAGCTAAAGGGTGCACCGCTTTTGAAGCTTTTTATAATAACAAAAATCACTTGTTATCCTTCCTGAAAACTATCCCAGAGTTTTGCTGAGGTAGGATGTCTGCATCCATGTATTACTTACAGCTGTAGATAGAAAGTTTTTGTCTGTATGACATTCATGTAACAGCATGAGGAATTTAACTTGCATCCCCACTCAGCCTATCAGAACTGAGACAAATATTTCATTCAGAGGCTTTATAAAATTGTTGGATTATTTAAAGAACAAAGTCATAAAAGAACTGTCATGTTTGTGTAGCTAGAATGTATTTTACCTGAATAGTAATTTTATCAATAACCAAATTGCATTTTCCCATTTGCTGTGAGTAGAGACTGTACTTCAATTTATAAACTACATTATGCTCTCCCCAGATCTGCTTTTGGGTTATGGCTGCAGCTCGTCAGATAGAGAAAATCAGGAAAGCTTATTTCAGGAAAATAATGCGAATGGATATAGGCTGGTTTGACTGTACATCTGTAGGAGAACTGAACACCCGAATTTCTGAGTAAGTAATCGAGAAAAAACATAAGCTACAGAGAACATTTTGCCCCTTTTTTTCCAAACACAACAGAGAGCCAATAACTAGGTATTTGACAAACACCCTTTAATATAAAATACAGCTATGTTTCTGGGAGCAGGGACAAGGCTGATTATCTCCCCCATCTTTGAACTGAGTGCCATAACTGTTAAGCCACAATTATTTCCCTTGTCTATCAGTAAATGTATGGGGGGGAAGGGGTGAGAGGGGTTGCTGGTTTTTGGAGTGGAGTCTTTTTGCCAGCTTGCCCTATCCTTCCCTTCTCCTCCTGTGCCCAGTCCTTTCAGAGTAATCTATAATTTAGTTGCTGCTGCACACTCCCCTGAGGCTGGAGCTGGTTTGAACCCTCTCTCACTTCCCGTAAAGGAAGATTATAGGCACTTTTTGCTTTTGTTTTCTTTGGAAAGAGAAGAGTAAGCCTTCCTTAATCTTCTGCTAAAGAAGGTACAAGCACTTACCTTTAGAAAAGGACCCAAGGTAGATGGAGAAACCTTCTTATCCTGGGTAAACATTCAGCCCTGACGGAGTTTAAGGCTTGCCCTTTTTTTAAGTGGTTCCTCTTTACAGTCTGAAGGCAGCTGCGAGGTGAATATGCTGACTCTAGAGGGCTCCTGGTTCTCAGATGGGCCTGTATAATACTAGTCACATCTGCAGATGATTTCTTCTGCATTTGAAGGGGATTTTATATGCCTTTATTCACTACCCAGTGGTATCTATGACTTTTTTGTTGTGTTCTTTTTATGAGGAATAAATGTCAAGTATAAGTTGCCATGAGGTTTTTTTCTGGCAAAAAGTAGGTATGTATTTGTCTAATAAATAACACTAATTTCCCTGAAACATCATTGTCCTGTGCCTACAAAAAGCTTCCTCACTGCAAAAAAACATTCTCCAGAAAAAACATAAACATGTTTTTCAACTCAAGACTTCTATACTTTTTCAATAGAGGACTGTAATTTCCCTTGATATATCAATGAGCTAACAACTTTGTACTTTAAACCTCAATACCACTTGCTGCTATTTTTCTTATCTCAGGGGTGATGTAGTAGCCAAGAGTGACAGAATTATAATGACTGTTTTGCTTTAAGATATTTTTTCTGTGTTGGCAATGCATGAGGGAGAACAAACAAGCTCTACAGCAGCCTAGGGGTCCAATGATGATAACTGGGGCACCACTGTCCTGTATGCGAAATAACTTTCAGGTTTTCCACTGTCTCTGGTGATAGAGAAGCCCTCCTCAGTTTTCCCACTCCCCTCCCATTCAGAGGGCAAGCTACCTGATAGGGTGGAAAGAGGAACTGGGAGGTGGGGGAAAGTAGAATTAGAAGAGAGTTACAGCCCTCCTACCTTTATCTGCCCCCTCAGCAAGACTGTGTGGTACATTCTCAGTGCCCCATGGTGGGAAGGATGCTGCATCAGCTGTACCATTTTTCCATTATCAGATAGCTGTATCCGACTGGGATGTCTCTGCCCCCTCCTGGGAATAAGCTGGGGCACAGTACTAAGAACCAGTCTGTGAATGAACCTGCTGGCAGGACAACTTTTCCCAGTAAAAGACTAGGAAAATACTTTTATGCAGTATTCATACATAAAGGCCTTCTGCCATAGCAAAGGCACCAGATTTTCTCACTGCAGCTCAGGGTCTTTGGAAGGCATGATGGTGGAAAGAATAGGGGTGAGGAAGAGCCCTCTCCAAGGAAAAGTAACTAACCCAAATGTGGCCAAGACCTGCAACATAAATGAAAGATATTCTCTCCAATCTTCTGTTGGTTTTTTTGGTGTTTTTATTTTCTTCTTTCTCCCCAGTGATGTTAACAAAATTAATGAGGCTATTGCTGACCAAGTAGCAATCTTTATCCAGCGCATAACCACCTTTGTCTGTGGTTTCCTACTGGGCTTTGTCAGCGGCTGGAAATTGACCTTGGTTATCATTGCAGTCAGCCCTCTACTTGGGGTTGGAGCAGCTATCTATGGCTTGGTAAGTGAATTGTGAGTTCTGTGTTGAAGTATGATGAGGAATGGCATGCCATAGAGCTGGGAAGACTGGTGGAAGAGAAAGCTATTACACTCCTTTGAAGTCAAGAGAGGCAGGTTATGGTCACAGCAGCACTGGGAGCAGGGATGTGGTGAGCTGGGCTTTGCTCTCGCTTTGCTTATTCTGATTCTTGAAATGCTTTATCCTGCTTCTAAGATGGGAGTGTAAACATACCTTCTATTGGGTGCTGTGGATGGATGTTGAGGTTGCTGCGATCAGAACCTGGCCTACATCTTCTCTGTATTACTACACACCTGGTTTAGGTAGTTACTACACACAGGGCTTGATTTCTCTATGTAGATTAGGGACTTTTAGAGATGATCAGTTTTGGAGCTGTAAAATAGTTGAAAACAACTGCTCAAACTTACCTCAAGCTGTCCCTGCTCCTGGCAGATGCTGCATCCTCTCCCACTTGATCCTGTTCTGCTTCTCCACCTGCTTCCTACGAACTCGCTGTCACCCTGCAGAGAAAGGATAGTGAAGAGGGAAACTGCAGGATCATCTGACCTCTTACCTCCTGTCTCCTCCCACACCCAGCAGGGACGGGCAGTTCCTGCTCCTCCTCTGCACTTTCTCACACTCTGTTCTCCAGTTGGGTTCAGTCCTTTGGCTATCTTGCTTCTTCCACGTCATGAACAGTTTGCTATCATTTTGCTGTCAAACCTCTAATGTAACTCTGACTAATTCCTTGTCTTCCTGCCCTCCTTTAGCACCTTGTGCTGGCAGCAAGTAGATGACATGGATAATGACTCAGTGTGAAGTGGGAGACCAGAATCCTGGCAGGGAATGAAATAAACCCCAAAATTACTCTTCCCTTCATTTGCAAATTCTTTCTGAGCTCATTCTCCTGTATGCTTGTAATTTCCCTTCTCTCCATTCTTATTTCTCTGTCCCCATCTCTTTTCTTTCACATATCCCCTGGATAGTGTTTCCTACTGAGAAGCCTTTCCAGCCCAAGTCTTCCCTTTTGATCTTGGGTCTGTTTTCTTTATAGTAAATCTAGTAGCATGGTTTCCTATCTCCAAAAGTGGCTAACAGATGCCTGGGGCGGAGAGAGGGAAGAGAGAGGGAAAATTGGAAGAGAGGGAAAATTGGAAGAGAGAGGGAAAATAATCACAGTACAATTTCAAGTAATATGTTATTCCCAAACCAATGAGTTATCTTTGGTAGAATTGTACACGACTACATTTTCTTCCATTAATTTGAACATTTTTCTTGAGCTTAAGATAGCTTTTGGAATCCAGTGTGCTTTGGGTTCCTGTGCAGGACGGACCTGTTTGCTGTCAGCCCAAGAAACAAAGAAAGCACAGTGGTGGCCACATCTGTTTCTGTCCCCCCTCATCAGTACCATTACCTCTTCTTCCTGAAACTGGGCTCTGCCACAGTTGCTAAAGGGCTGCTCTTGCTGCTTAAGCTTCATGTTCCTCCCTCCATGCCCAAGCCCTCAATCTGCTTAATCCCAGTTAGCGGCAGAGAGGGAGGGAGGGAAAACAGATGCTGTCAGCTGCTCTTTTCTAGCTACCTAGCTACCTGGACCAGAACTGTTGGCCCAGGGGACACCTGTTCTGCAAAACATGTGATACAGAGGTATATGTCCTAATACTAGAAGACAGAAGTCTTTGAGTGTGCAGCATACTTAATAAAAGCCTGGCCTGCTCAGAGTGGAGGAGGTGACTTAGAATCATAGAAATGCAAGGTTGGAAAGGACCTACAGGATCATCTAGTCCAACCATCCTCCTATCACCAATACTACCCACTAAGCTACTAAATCATGTCTTGTTGCACCTCGTCCAGATGCTTCTTGAACACCACCAGGGATGGTGACTACACCACCTCCCTGGGCAGGCCATGCCAATACCTGACCACTCTTTGGGAGAAAAAGTTTTTCCTGACATCTAATCTAAATCTCCCCAGGTGAATCTAAATCTCCTCTGACTTCATGCAGTGCAGACAGTGTGGCAGCCAGCACTGTTTACTGCTGGCCTTGTCTGCACATAAAGTTGACGTATAACCAGCATTTATTATGCTTTTGTAGGCTGTGGCAAAACTAACAGGCCGAGAATTAAAGGCTTATGCAAAAGCTGGAGCTGTTGCTGATGAAGTGCTCTCATCTATCAGAACAGTGGCTGCTTTTGGTGGGGAGAAGAAAGAAGTTGAAAGGTTTGTTTGGACAAATTGTAAGGCCTCTGTTTTCTTTTTTCCTGCAGCAATGAAATGCTGTAATGCACTTCAGAGTCATGGTGATTAGTCTCTCTAAATTCTACAACAACTTGTTCTGTCAGCTTTGAGAGCTATATGCATGTATGTTATAGAAATTTAGATTTCAAATAATGTGACATAAGCAAAACCAATTTCATCATTCAGCGAATCAGTGAAATAAAATGTCAGCAATACTATTGTAAAGTCATTCCCACTAGTAGGGACATAGTTTCAAATTTTCCTCTAAATATTGTTAGATATATCACATTTGCAGCACATCTGAAAACTTTGGGTACTTTCAAGTAAGAGAACTAGCTCCAACAAGGCATAATGATTTGATGATGTTAAGCTGCAAATTTCTCTTAAACTCATTTAAAACATAACATGGCTGTAGGACATGGTCTGAAGCATTGGCCAAATTCTCAAATCTTGTGTCAGACTAGAACCCCAAACCTCATGGTGAGGTATCTGGAGTGAGTGTGGCTTTTCTCCTGTTTATTACTCTAGAATTTAGAGGGCTTTCATGATCTGGGAGCATTGCTGGTTTAAGCAGTGCTCTCTCACTTCAGAATGAGAGGTATATACTTTATGTGGACCCTCTGTTAATTGTAGCACAGACAGTCATTGAGGATGCCTTATTTTGTTGGTCTTTGCTCATTTTGAATTTTCTATGAAATTAATTTCATCCCCTTTTATTTTTTTCTCTGTTTCTACAGATATGATAAGAACTTGGTGTTTGCTCAGCACTGGGGAATTCGAAAAGGAGTAATAATGGGACTATTCACTGGTTACATGTGGCTTATAATTTTCCTGTGCTATGCGCTAGCCTTTTGGTACGGCTCTAAACTTGTTCTTGAAGAAGAAGAGTATTCACCTGGCACTCTCCTGCAGGTACCCATTTTAGCTTGATGAAACTATTGAGGATTGTTTCTTAAAACACTGATTCTGGAACACATATTTGTAGTGTTCCAAAACACTACTACAATTTGTTTTCTCAGTGGTAACAAGCACTGTCTGTGTCTCTGGAAGATCATTACTCAGTACATGCATGAAACAATATGACTCAATTGGGTAAGATTAAAAAAACAGGCTGTGTTTATTTTAAATATTTGAGATGCTGCCTAATGAAATCAGAATAATGCTTTCATTTAAGAGCCTGATCCGTGAGTTTCCCTTTTTTTTGGGGTGAGCATAAAGGAGGCTTCTCTGAAGAGCTTACCTGGTGATGAAAAAGCTCACTGTGGTAAAGAGAAGTCTGACCCAAGAAAGTTTTATCAAATCTAATCTCTCATGAACAGTTTCTAGTCCTTTGAAGCACCATTTTCTGTTGCAAATTGCACCCAGTTCTACAGATGACCAAGTACCTGTAAACCTATATGCTGATAAAGAGCCATATAGCTGTGGCTCCTGCATTCTCTATATAAACCTTACTAAACTGCATGGCATTTGTGCATCCGCTTCTCCATAGTAGGTGGTTTTAGACACTGATAACACGAATGCAATAAAAAGAACAGCTACAGATATTTTGGTTATTTCCTTTAAGCCAGGACTGCCCAGTCCAGAGCCCACATAAATTTTTCCTGAACCTTGGTAAGTCTGGCGTGTTCTGATGAGGCATCTATTTCTGACTTACCTCTGGCTGTTGCACTCCACGAGAGCTCCCAGCCACCAGCAGCTTGCAGTGCAGAACTTCCTGCTAAATGGAGCTTGGCACATTACTCTGAGCACGTTGTGAAATTGAGTCATTCTGTACAAGGAGGATGTCCCTCACAGGAAATCATTTGCAACTGCTCTTGACACCAGTAGTTGATACAAGGTGGTGCTGTGAAAAACGAAGTGAGCAATTTCCTTGCCTTGCAGGTGGTAACTGTAGCTCATTGCTTCCAAATGACAAAGGACAAATGGTGGGGATCTACCCTGTAGCTGAAAAATTGTAGCTGTCAATGGAGGCTCTCCTTTATGCTTCCCTTTTTCTCTCAGTTTCCAGTAAACTTTCTTGTACTTCATGTTTTCTATCATACACTCCTAGTCTGCCACAGGTGGGTGGGTGGAGGGACGAGAGGGACGGGCAGAGTCTATAGATACAAAATGTTTAAATACGCTTTTCCTGGCTCTGAAAAACTGTGCACCAGACATATTGCACTGAGATACACTAAGCACTGACTTCCCTTCTTCTAACAAATACACAGAACTTGCTCCCTCATGTTCATGATGGATAACAGCCTAATGGATTTGGGACCTATTCCCACAAGAAAATGAATTTGTAGTAAAGCTAGGTGTGAATTTATGACGTGATCTAAACCTCACAGTGTAGATGTGTGCAGTGCACAATAGGTATACAGTAGATTCTTCCACTTTAGCCATGTTTTTTTTCTCAGTAAACACGAGGTTTACTGAGGTTCAACAAGGCCAAGGGCTGCATCCTGCACTTGGGTCACAACAACCCTATGCAGTGCTACAGGATTGGGCTGTAAGTCGCTGGAGAGCTGCTCAGCAGAAAAGGACCTGGGGATGTTGGTCGGCTGAACATGAGCCAGAAGTCTGCCCAGGTGACCAAGAATGCCAACAGCATCCTGTCCTGTATCAGGAACAGTGTGATGAGTAGGACTCGAGAGGTGATCATCCCCCTGTACTTGGTACTAGTGAGGTCCCATCTCAAGTACTGTGTACAGTTTTGGGCCCCTTCGCACAAAAAAGACATTGAGGTGCTAGAGCAGGTACAGAGAAGGGCAACAAAGCTTGCGAGGGGTCTGGAGAGTAAGCTTTATGAGGAGAGGCTGAGGGAGCTGGGATTGTTCAGCCTGGAGAAAAAGAAGCAGAGGGGAGACCTTATCGCTCTCTATAACTATCTGAAAGGAGGTTGTAGAGAGGCAGGGGTCAGTCTCTTCTCCCAAGTCACAGGCGACAGGACAAGAGGAAATGGCCAGGGGAGTTGATACCAGAGGAGGTTCAGGTTGGATATTAGGAAAAATTTTGAAAGCGTTATTAAGCATTGGAATGGGCTGTCCAGGGAAGTGTTTGAGGCACCACTCTTGGAGGTATTTAAGAGACGGATTGACATAGTGCTTAGTGATGTGGTTTAGTGATGGGTTTTTATTGGAGTTAGGTTGATGGGTGGACTAGATGATCTTAAAGGTCCCTTCCAACCTAGACACTTCTATGATTCTCTCATCACTATGGTGCAAGGGAAAACTGAATCCCGTGTACTTTTATTTCTTTCTCAACAGTAGTGTTTCCTTATACACCTTGCCCATTTCTCCTGACTGCTCTTTGTACTGTATTCAAAAGGCGAGCTGAGTCCTTGATTGCTTCTTAGCAGAATTCTCAGGTATTGCCAAACTACAACGAAGGATTACATTCCAGTTCTCCCAGTGCTCAGATGAATGTTCAAACTATCAGCCCCAACAAAGCAAAAATTGACCTACATGAAAGACATTATCCAAATCTTTATAAACTGCTCTGCCAAACCACCTCTATAACTGAAAAACTAAGGAGGAATAAAACAGAGTGAATTCTAGGAAAAAAAAGTTCATTCTGACAAGCACACCCTGGTATGTTAGCACTGAGAAGAATAAGCTATACTTACAGCACAGTGCAGCTCACTCCTTGTTGTAAAAACAGACAACTAATGCATTTGCATGTGTGGTGTTTCAGTGGCACCTCAGTAAATTTACCTCAGTAAATATCTGGGTGCTCACATTTTTAGGTCAGGGCATAGATGAGATAAGTTGATTTACGTCAGCCTAGAAGCAAAGTTGTGAAAGACAGTGAAAATCTTTTCTAAGATGCATGTGTTTGCTTTCTTGTGGTCTATGCTCATACAGTGAATCACTGCAGTAGGACTGGTGCACAAGAAGCCACTAAGCCACTGTAGTTTGATTTGCCTGTTGAAGCTCTAAACTGTAATAAAAGTGTGATGTCATATGTTAATTTATTTTTCCACTTTTTCAGGTTTTCTTTGGTGTTTTAGTAGGAGCTTTAAATCTTGGCCAGGCCTCTCCCTGTCTGGAAGCCTTTGCCACTGGCCGTGGGGCTGCAGCAAACATTTTTGAGACAATAGATAAAGTAAGTAGACAGTAAAGACAGTAAAATAGATAAAGTAATGAATTTCCAAGCTGTGTCACTTTGTAGAGAAAAAAATAATTAAATGTCTTAAGCAGTAGTCATTTTATCTACTGCATAAATGGGGAAAAACTAGTGCAATTAAAGAAAAATTGACCGTGCAATAGAAAGGCCTAGTGGCATGTGCCTGGGCTCTGAGAGGCTGCTGAACAGATTTCTTAAGTGGCCCTTTTCTGAATAATGAAGTTTTAGTTCAGATACTGCTGTTTCTTACTCCCATTTCTTCTTATGTATAATTGCTCATCAGTGTTGGCTCACGGAAATTGTACGGGCAGGCAGTAATAGTCACCTTGAAGCTGAACTTGAAGTAAGCATCTAGCTCCAAGCATCCAGATGGCGCCAAAAGATGTGGTTCCATTGGCATTAGTGGCAAAGGTGGCCCCTGTCACCTGTCCCAGAGCTACTCTGAGTGAAAACGAGACCAAATGAGCACAGCCACTGGTCATGCAGTAGCCATAAATGATAATCATAATATTATATATAGAGATAGATATATGGAATAAGGTCATATGAGAAAGTTAGAGAGCCGCTGGCATTTATTCATGAGAATTCCTTTCTATGTCTGAATAAATTTAGTGGTTGGTAAAATACCACTGTTTTTTAGCAGTATGTACTATCTCCAGTCATTGACAAACATTATTCTGCTAAAATCTGTGTAAACACATAAAATGCTGCTCGTCTTTTACAGATTACATAAGGGTATATATAGAAGGCTGGAGGGGCTGTGGTAATGCTAATGGACTTTTTAGTAACCCTTCAGTGTTGTATAATGATAACACATACGCCTTATAAGTGCACTCCATAAACTAAAGCTCTAAGATAAACCGAAAACCAGATGAACAAGGGAAGGTTTTATTTACAGAAAAAATTAAAAAGCACAGAAGACTTGCAACGGTAAGAGTTAATCACAAAATTCAAGATAAGGCTGAGCCGGATAACCTTAGGGTAAAAAAAGCAAACTAAAGTGAGATTTCATCTGTCTACAGAAAGAGTGACAAAATTAGATCCGTCTGCTTGCTGCATTTGCAGATTTGTGATTAGACAGTAAAAGCACAGCTCTGACCTGATGTAGATTTTTTTCTGGCACTAAACTTATAGCTATGCTAAGCTTCCAATTTGCAGGATCAGTAAAACTCCTCTTCATTGCTTAGTATCTGAATTTAAGCATGATATATTCCTAAAGAGGAACAAATCTTTTTGCTGTTCTGAACATCTTAGAGCATAGACATTTTTTGTATTAAAATTCTCTTCAATCTGTTAGGCTACGTAAAAAATCATGCACTTTTCAATTATCAAATATTAATTCTAGTTGAATTCATTCTCTGTATTCTCTGCTTGAAAAATCTATCCTTAGAAAAATTGATTTTTTTTTAATTTTTCAAATTTATCTTAGTTCTCTGCTCACTCCAAGCAGTCCACTGTACCTACAATACTGGCCAAATGTATGTGAGATGCAAAGAACTTAATGGGAAAACCTCTAATTGGGATTCCAGCTCTTAGGACTGGGTGTGCAAGGATGGATGTTTCAGATCCAAAGCAGTAAAGTGTGCAGATTTGCAGCAATTAATTGATTGTTCAGTGCTGTAGGAGAATGTTTGTATTAAATTAACTGAGTCAAAATACTTCGCCCAGTCAGCTATTCTGTTCCAGCAAAAATTAGGTGAGTGGTTGACTGTGGTAATTGCAGTAAGCCTCAAATGAGAAGGTGCATTTATCTTGCCTGTATCACCCGCCAGTGACAACTCCCCTCTCACTGTGGTCTTCAGTTGCATGACCCTTGCTGGCTAGCCCTGGGACAGAGCCCGCTGCTGCCTCACTGCAGCCAACTGCTGTTCAAACAGAAGTGCCAGGGGTTTGTGTGGTATTGGGAATATTTATCTTCTGTAGTAGTGTTTGCTGTTTAACAGCAAGTAAATAACACAATAAATTTTATCCTAGAAACCCATCATTGACTGCATGTCAGAAGATGGCTACAAGCTGGATAAAGTACGAGGTGAAATTGAATTTCATAATGTAACATTCCATTATCCCTCCAGACCAGACGTAAAGGTAATTATTCATCACACAATTTCTGTAAACAATCAAAATATCCTGGTTCTGCCAGCACATTCTGGATTTCAGGAGAGTTTGTTTTTCAGAAGCCAGACCTGCTGTTTAAAGGTAGACAAAATAATTCTATTAAAGGCTTCTTCTACTTATCATTCTGCTTATTTTACCATTCTGATATATCCATTGCCATACATATTCCTTGCTGCTGAACACAGACTTGTAATTTCAGACAAATTCACCTGTGAACAGCTTCTTTTTCAACCAATTATTCACCTTTATCAACATGTGCTAGGATAGGACACAAAGTAATAAGATGAATCACGCAAGGAGGTTTTATAAAACTCTTCCATTACCCTGGGGATATGTCATGTGACCCATTAAAATGCTAAGAAAAGGTACAGGAGCATCAGCTCTATACACCATTATTTCTCTACTACTGTGTTTGAATTGACAAATTCTCCTTGAAAAGGAAATTACTGTACATGCAAATACATGTTACTGCTTCTAAAGACAGAAGCATAGGAAGTATCAGATTTTTCTACATGATTTCACTGTTACATTCTCAACATTTGTGTTTTAAAAGGCATTCATGTGCAGTGTTCTTTAAAGAGGATTTATTGCCAATTTCTGCAATGGTAAACTTGACTAGTTCTTAATGACAAACAACAGGAGCAAAGATCAAAATGTGCCTGCCTGTCATGGAAAAGAAAAAGTAAACTTTTCAAACAATGCAAAAATATTTGGCTTTGTTTTTCATCATTCCTCATAATATTTTTTCTTACTTTTGTGAGATTGCTTGGAATCTCCATTTTAAGATACAGAATATACCCACTTTGTTGCGTGACTGTGAGAAAATTAGAATGGATGGATTCTGTTTTGGTTTTGTTTGTTGTTTTTTTTTTTCCTCTCCAGATTTTGGATAACCTTAATATGGTTATTAAAGCAGGGGAGACAACAGCTTTTGTTGGAGCTAGTGGAGCTGGAAAAAGTACAGCAATACAGCTCATCCAGCGTTTCTATGACCCCACTGATGGCATGGTGAGTGTACTAGTCTAGAATGTGTTTCTCTAGCCTGGATGACATGGTTTCTTCTCCAACTTTATTCCTCACTTAATTTTCTTTCTCTCTCTTTTTTTTTTTTTTCTCCCTTTAAAAATTGGGGAGATGCGAGCTAGAAGAGNTAAATGAGCAAAATAACTTCTAGTGCATTTCAGGGCAATGTTGAACAGTCTTATCAAAAATAATTATGTGAAAAAGAAAAACTGTTAGGAGAAAAAAAAAATTCAGTCCTGAATCTGATGGAAAATTATACCTATAGATGAGATAAATCAGGAGGGAGAACTCATTTTCCATTCTGGAAAACACAGCATTGAACATGTAGTCCTTATCTCATAATATAGTTTATATAACCTAGCATATGCAATTACCATTTAGTAATGGATTGGTTAAGAATATGAATAATATCTGTTAACAGTCTCATTCCATTTATGTGTTCCCAGTTGGCATAAATCACATATATAGTGACCTGTATTTGAATGTGTAAAAGGCAAAGAACAAATTTATTGTGAACATATCATAATTTTGATGATTACTTCCCACCTGGTTCTATTTCTGAGGCCATGCAAAAAGAAGTATTGGAAAATGAAATCAAAGAGCACAACTCCTAGGCCCTGGAGCTCCCAATGTATCACATATTTTATGTATGGAAGCTAATTTTTACACAGCATCAC
Organism: Jacana jacana; assembly: GCA_013400555.1. Taxonomy (NCBI): domain Eukaryota; kingdom Metazoa; phylum Chordata; class Aves; order Charadriiformes; family Jacanidae; genus Jacana; species Jacana jacana. Next base: position 50,675 of record VZTM01030368.1, on the reverse strand, counting down.
AGCCCCTTCATTTCCATTGTGTCTGTCTCTGAGCTGGAGTGGACAATGTCCCTGACTTTTTTCCTTTATTTTTTATTTTTGTGTGTTCATGTTTTAAACGGCTTCTATAGATTACCCTGGATGGCCATGACATTTGTTCCCTTAATATCCAGTGGCTACGCTCGCAGATCGGTATTGTTGAACAAGAGCCAGTGCTGTTTGCCACCACAATTGCAGAGAACATTCGGTATGGTCGGGATGAGGCTACCATGGAAGATATAATCAAAGCAGCCAAACAGGCCAATGCTTACAATTTCATCATGGACTTGCCACAGGTATGCTGTGCCTTGAAAAATGTTTGGCAGAATTTGATGGAAAAATAGTGAAGCCTTTTTGTCCTTTCCCCCATGCAGCCATTTGTGCTCAGGTGAAAGTGCAGATTAGTACAGATAGCTGGCAGCAACTTATCCTTTGACTAGAGTTAATTAGGTCCTATTATGTGTATGTCACCAATTTAAAACAGAAAATGATGAGTTCCTCAGGGTTCATATGCACAACATTGAATATCATGGTAATAATCATATAATGATTTTAAAATATATATTTTTCATGGTATGGAGATCTGTTTCCTCTCAGGCCAAAGGCAAATTAGATCCCGGACTCTTACTAGCCAACATACTTTTTTGAGCAGTCTGTACGGATCTTACAACCTCCTCTTGTACGAGCTCTGTAAATTATCTGGAGGTTCCCTCTTCCCTGCTTCCTTCCTTTATAATGACAGGGCTTTGATCAGTCCTGTGGTATCCTCCTTACTAAACCCATCTTTAATAGTACTGGGCTACTGGGCTGTTTATTTTTCTACAATGTTATTTTGCCAAGTAGCTTCTCAAAGAGACATGTTACAACAGTGAACCTGACTGGCAGGGTTCAAGTACCATTAACTAATGTCAGTATGCACTTTTTATCCTCCATCTATGCCTTTCCAGGCTTCCAGGAAACTATTCATAGAATGACTGTGTAAAAGCCCCTGTTTGTTTCTTGGAAACAGAGGAATAAACAAGGTTTGGCTCTAGGTGGATATAATTATTCTGGGTCCTGAGATGCTAGGCATTATGTGTTTATGTTAAAATTCGTGCTACTTGATGCTGCCAGAATATAATGTCCGTGAATCACAAACAAAAGTGTTCATGAGTCACAGGCCATCAGCAGACAAGTCCAGTTCTGTGGAAAGTTTGCTGGTGAGTCACCTGATGGAGATTCGACAAGTGTTTCCTCTTCACTTCAGCTTTGGCTGCTATAGTTGTTTTGAGCCAAACCAGAACATTTCACTTTTTTATCAGTGCATACTTATGGTTTGGAGTTGGAATCTCAGTTCAGGCAAAATAATGTTGTTCATTTTGAAGAAAATTGTTTTATCATCTCGCCTGTGAATCTGGTGCACTAACAATATTTTAGTCTTTCAAAGACAGTAATTTTCTAAGTCTACTCCCAGGGCAAATCTGAAAGACGTTTTACTAATGTCTTCACCAGAAACTTAACAGATTCTGCTGTTTATCTGTTTTATTTTAAGTTTTTTTTTTCCTTCACACAGCAATTTGACACTCATGTTGGAGAGGGTGGAAGCCAGATGAGTGGAGGTCAAAAACAGAGGATAGCTATTGCTCGAGCTCTTGTGAGAAACCCGAAAATCCTGCTACTGGATATGGCTACATCAGCACTTGACAATGAAAGTGAAGCTACTGTCCAAGAAGCGCTCCATAAGGTTTGCTATGGCATAGTGTAAATCACACTTCAAAAGGCAGAAATTAATGCACTCCTCAGGGGGTGCTGCTCAGTTGCAACGAAGCAGTGAGAAGCTTTTCTTAATACCTTTTTCATATGCACAAGTAGAACCTTATTATTGTTGACAGAAAATATGGGTTTTTCTTACTTTGGGACATTGACAGAAATCTATAGCTCCCTTTGATCAGAAACAAATGCTCATCCATGGGCTATGGATGGAGCTCGACTCAGAGCCAGCTGAAACCACCAAAAAGAGTCCTGTTGATTTGACCAAACTTTAGATTACATAGTGTGGGTTCCCAGCATTTCTGTTTGCTGTTCTGTGACTGGGGCTGCTGTTGTTCCCTGCCAGGCTCGCCGTGGCCGCACAGCAATCTCCATAGCTCACCGCCTGTCAGCCATCAAAGCTGCTGATGTCATTGTTGGGTTTGAGCATGGAAGAGCGGTGGAGAGAGGAACGCATGAGGAACTCTTGAAGAGGAAAGGGGTTTATTTCATGTTGGTGACCTTGCAAAGCACAGGAGATGCACCACTTAATAAAGAAGAAATGGAAAGTAAGTGGTTTGTTTTTTTTTTAGAAAATGATGTAGAATTCCACAGAATGCAGATGATTTCTTTCAATGAGGACTACTTGCTTCTTTTTCTTTTTCTTTTTTTTTTTTTCTTTTTCTTCCTTTCTATTTTCTTCCTTTGCCATACCACTTTTACTGACTATGCACTGAATAACCTTCCTAATATATATCTGCCCTGAAATATTAATTCTATCTGCAATACCTGTCATTTTATAGCTCCATTTAGTGCTGGCAGCCCAGTCCTGCATTATTTGAAAAGTAAGCAAATTACAGATTTGAATCAAATCTTCTGGAAATGGAGGTCTAATAGAGTGATCCATTGTATTTTCCTGAAGCATCATACCTCGGTCATGTCCAGAGGGCAGTTTTCAACAGCTCAATGTCCAGACGGAAACTAGTGACAAGTGGTGTCCCTCTGAGGTCTCTGCTGGGACCACTACTGTTTAATATCTCCATCAATGACATAGATGGTGAGACTAACTCTCAGCAAGTTTGCAGACAACAATAAGCTGATTGGTGCAGTTGACATACCTGAGGGAAGGGATGCCATCCAGAGGGACGAGCTCAAGATGTGAGCCAGTGTGAACCTCATGAGATTGGGAGATGAAGGGGTTGAGAGCAGCCCTGCCATGAATGACTTGGGAGTACTGGTGGATGAAAAGCTGGACATGAGCTTACAGTGTGTGCTTGCAGCCCAGAGCTAAACATATCTTGGGTTGCATCAAAAGAAGCATGGCCAGCAGGTCGAGGGAGGTAATTCTGCCCTTCTACTTCACTCTGGTGAGATGCCACCTGGAACTCTGGAGCCTACAGCACAGGAAATACATGGACCTGTTGGAGCAGGTCCAGAGGAGGCCACAAAGATTATCACAGGGATAGAGCACTTTTTCTGTAAGGACAGGTTGGGTTGCTCAGTCTGGAGAAAAGAAGGCTCCCAGGGGACATTATTGTGGCCTTTCAGTACTTAATGGGGGCCTACAGGAAAGATGGAGACAAACTTTTTAGTAGGGTCTGATGTGATAGGACAGAAAAAACTTTTACAATGAAGGGAGGTGAAACACAGGAACAGGTTGTCCAGAGAGGTGGTAGGTCCCTGGAAACATTCAAGGTTAGGCTGGATGGGGCTCTGAGCAACCTGATCTAGTTGAAAATGCCCATTCATTGCAGGGAGTTGGACTAGATGACTTTTAGATGTCTCTTCTGACCTAAACTATTCTGTGATTCTATGATTTGATATTATGTTAAAAGAAGACAGCAATGATGGTGCTAAAATAGAGAAACAGACTTTAGTAGTCACATACTAAGTGAGATGGACCGTGGGTTAATATTCAGTTAACTTCCTCATGTCAAATTCAAATATAAAACTTGTGGTACATGTAGGTCGAGTAGCAAGGCTGTATTACGTTACTTGCTTTCTACAAAGTATTCCAGTTATGACTTGGAGACACTGCACTTCTGTGCAGAGCTACAATGGACTTAGGTTGTATTCATTTTTAGCACAAACTTAAGAGCACAATATGCTATATTTTACAGCAGCAGAAAATAATGTGGGTGAGCCAAATCTCGAGAAAGTCCAGTCATTCAGCAGAGGAAGCTATCGAGCCAGTTTGCGGTGAGTCTTGTAAATGACTGCAAACCTCAATATGTTTCCAGATCTCTGCACTTTATCCACTATTCCCAAATCCCAGTAGTGCTAATGATTCACTTCTCAGTATGTTGTATAAAAAAGTGAAAGGGCTGCAAGCATTTTAGTGAGACAGAGTTCACTTAGAAAGAAATAGCTTGGGTAACATGTTATTGATTGAAGACCCATGGATAAATAGCAAGACTCAATTTTACTCCCCTTTCTACCCATAGTACTTTTTCTCCAATTCCAGTCTACTGTGTTAATGTTCCATTTTTAATATTACTACCATACAACTACTATCTAGTGCACTTTCAGTCCAGTTACTTGAAAAATGACTTGCTGTTATTGGAGAATACAATGCAATGTACAAGGACATCTTTATTATGGCTTCTACTTGATGAGAGTTAAAGCATTTTACAAGCCAGACTGTCTTGTAGTGAGACATTTCTTTCAGGTAAGCCCATGTGAGACATATGTGAGTGAACAAGTCTCCCACATTCCAGGGTTATGTTTTGTCAGGGAAAGAGGCTGATTGTTTCATCATCCTGTTTTGCTGGACTGAATTACTTGATAGTGATAACAGTGAATTGACTTGTTGTCTTAATGACTCATGCAAATACAGCAGGGTACACCACAATTTTGGTTAATAAATACAGGGTGCAGGGTACATATAAGGCAGTGCCTGAATGGTGGGTGTGGAATATGATTTTGAAAAGTATTTGTACCTGTTGGGGTGTATCTTCTACTCAAGAAGTTGAGAGAACATAGAAAAAGAAAAAGTCTGTGGGGTTCCTATGATTTGCTTCAGTGAATCGTGATTTAGTTGATATGAAAACCGCACCTACTTTGTAAGAAAGTATTGTGTTATGGAGTTGTGAAGAACAGACCATTTCTGTCCTCTTTACAGAGCTTCACTTCGGCAACGCTCCAGATCTCAGCTCTCTAATGTGGTCCCTGACCCGCCATTATCCATTTCAAGTGATCATGCAGAGTATATGAATCTTATGCCTTATGGAGAAGATGATGAAGAGGCAAAAAAGGTCAGTCAGATACTAAATTTTAAACCAAACAGGTTATATTACTTGGTAACGATAACCTGTAGATTTGTGCCTCTATTATAGGAGTTGCTGGCAGAAATGTCTTCTTGGATTGATCCTTTTCTCTACTTAAACAAAACCACAGCTTTGGTTCCTATAAACCCTGGGCTGCATTTGATGGATGTTATGCTTATTGGTCCCTGTACTAATTTGCATGGCTGTGGTTGTTCAGTGCAGAGTTACAGCAGTTAGAAGCCACTGTTATTGCTATTGCTAGGCCTATTCTGTGGATAAATATAGGGCTTTAGTGCTCTCACCCTGGCACTAGCTCAGAAGGAAGAAAAAATACAAGACTATTCCACCCATTCATCCTTGCACATTTCCAGCAGATAGTTCGCAGTATCTGTTTCTTCTGGGCATTTCTAGCCATATGAACTGAGGGAGATGAGCAGGGCCCAGCACTGAGTGTTACAAAAATTCTGCACAAATCAAACTGCAGGGTAAATTATAATTTGATGATGAATATTCTGCTTTTACTGGGAATAATTATGGGAATTCAGCATATAGACTGAGGCTGTTTCACAGAAGGGAGGCAAATTAGCCTGTATAAGGCCTGAATCCAGCTATCACTCTGAGATCTTTTAATTATGTAGAATACATGTTAATTTGATGCAGTCTGTTCAGTGTGTTCATTCACAATACTTTAAAATAATATTTAAGATTTCATGAGTGACACAAAAAGCTGCTTGTGAGGAAGAAGTTTAAGTTTTGGCACTGGCTATTGCATCACTCCTTATCTGAAGGCAGTGAAAACAGAAGTGCCTGAGTTTCAGTGACAGAAAATCTGAAACTGGTCATCATTAACCTCTTAAGTTGGAAGCAGTAGAGTTGCATAAGGCATGAATCCATATCTTTTTCTCCAGGGACAGTATAGGCAGTCATTTTTCCAACCCTCTTGTGACTCCCGAGCCCTACAAAAGACCTCCAGACAGCAGCCAAGGCCCGTCTCTGTCCCCTGCAAAGCTAGAGCAGTTGTTTGGGCACTAGATGGCCGTTTAACAGATTATGCAAACTATATCATTTGGGCATGAAGGGATACATTTGCTTCATAAATCCAACCTGTTTTTTAGGAACCTGTTGATGTGGAGGAAGATGTCAAGCCTGTGTCATTTAGCAGAATTTTGAAATACAACACCTCTGAATGGCCATACATGGTGCTCGGATCTCTGGCTGCAGCTGTGAATGGAGCAGTCAATCCACTCTATGCTTTGTTATTCAGTCAGATTCTTGGGGTATGTTATGCTAACATTTTAAAGTGTATTTTACCTCTGAAGGAGAGGGGATTGAATGTATGATGCAGAGCTTGACAAGTTTTGGGCAAATCTTTATATTTTGTCAAGTAAATGGGGTTAGCCTTCTTGCCTATAAACAATTATTTAGTACAGATATTTATATCACTGTCATCACACTATCATTCAAGCTCTTTGAATGGAATGCTCATTAGCATTTGTCACGTGTTCTTCATTATCTCTCTTGTTCAGTTTCCAGGAACTGCTTGGAGTTTTTTTTTATATTTGCACACAGTTTATTTTAGATGAGACAAGATGCATCTTGTGTAGGTACAATGAGTGGAGAGACATGCAGAGATCCTTCCCTGCAGAATTTTATTCTACAGACTTGGCCAAGCCTTTGAGGAAACTTTGGATCAGACCCCCAGAATACTTCACTTTTTTGTTCATATATTTTAGGCAGCTATTTACTCCCTGCAGAATGCCCAGGAAGAAGTAGATTGTAACAGGGTTCATAGCTGCCAGAAAAAGGTAGACTTGTATCGCTAAGCTTGGTAGGTAAGAAAAAAGAGAATGCTTTAAATGTTGGCATTCACTAAAGAATGCATCACCATCAAAATCCAAGCTCTGCTTGAAAATTTTTAAGAGTTCAACCATGACTGTTCTTTCCTTCAAAAACTTATTGTAATAGAAAGAGGGTGCTTCCCCTTTTGTAAAAAAAAGCTTTTTGAGGAAACTGGATGCCTGCTTGAGGAAATTCAGCATTGCTCTAATTAATGCCTAGGACAGTGTCCTAAATTTTCAAAACCTAGGAGGATAGAGAAACACCCCTCTGTTGATGCAGTTTCTTATTGGTTAAAGTAATGACACATTCACTGGGAAGAAAAATATGAAGGCCACTATAATTTTGCAGATTGGGTACCCATCTGAGATAGGATAAAACTGGTGTTGTGATTCCCACTTACTTGTTTAGGTTGTGGTAGGTACTTATGTATGCAAAGAATATATGACCTACAGGGCAGACACTCAAACCAGAAACTGGAGGTACAAAACGTTTCAGGCAGGGAAGAGTGAATGAATGAGCTACTGATTAGAAAAGGGTTGAGAAAGAGCTCCTAGCACCAGTGCCAGTAATCTATCCAAGGAAATTTTTTTTTGGTTAGTTTTCGTTTGTTGATTTGTGGTTTTTCTGTTTTTTGGTTTTTGTGGGGTTTTTTTTGGCTTAGACATTTCTCCCTGGGATGTTACTGAGGACTTTGAGTCATATTTACTTGCAGCTTAATGTTCGCTAGCTAAGATCCAGGGACAGGCAGAACAAAAGACCTTCCATCCCTGTTGATCCCCTTAGTGGCTTCTAGCCAATATGCTTGGCCTTTTAGCTGTACTTAAAATACTTTTTTGAGTGTCTGGACCTCATACAAAGGACTGTGGCTTTCACTGGACAACAAGTGAGACACTTGTATGTGCATTTTGCAATGAATCTAACCTTTCCTTAGTTTTGAGAGAGGTTTTCTAGATACGGGGAGGTGTGTGGTTGAAGTCATTCTGCAAGATGCTAAATGCCTTCATTGCCAAAGATGAATTCCTTCTTATGAAGGTCTCAGTCCATCAAAAGAGAGAGGGTGCAAGAAAGAAACAAGTCATAATGAATGTAAGCAAAGTCCAACATCTGCATTTCATAAATTTAAAACACTTCCGCCTGGTGCCAAGGCAGTCAGGCAGATGGAAAATGCATCTGCTTTCCAAGCTGGCTGATTATCTGGACTGACGCTGTGACAGACATGTGGGCTTGTACTCTGGGACCAACATGCTAAGAAAGTGAGTGGGAAAACCCCCACAGCTTTGGAATGAAAAGATAAATTTAGCAAAATCTGCCTTGAAGGTTTGCAGAAATTGATCCCCAAAAGTGAATGAAGAACTTGATAATACTGAATATGTCTTCTGATCAGTTCAGAGCAGCAGTGTACCTTTGAAACGGATTTGTTACTACTCTTCTTCTTACTCTGCTTTGCTTCTCACTGTGGAACTGTCTCAGAGTATGGGAAATGGATCATTTCCAGTGAAACTCAACTGAAAATTGTGCTCTGCCTGCTATTGGGCATGTTGCCTACGGCTCCAGATAAAAGATAGTCCATGCTAAAACTGTTGAAACTTGCATGATCTGTACATGGACACCTCAGCAACAACTCCTTCCTTTTATAGACCTGATGCAATTGTCCAAGCTACATGTTACTGTAATCATTTTTATGTTTTTTTAAATCAAGAGCATAGAGCGAAAATACAGCTAAGCATGTTAGGATAGCTGCAGAATGGGAAAGTTCAATTTTACAGGAAAGGTTTGCAAAGGTTAAAAAAAAATCCTCTGTTTGCAGAGATCTGTTCCCAGCACATTCCCACCCACTTTTCCTCCTGTAGGACTATAAAGTGCTATTGCTCGCAGTTTAAGGAGGAGCGTAAGCACATCGTTCAGCCCATTGATTTTCTTCAGCTGGGCTGCTTCCTTGAATTTAGAGCCTGCAGTAGGAATCCCAGACTGACCAATAACTGCTTTATCCAGAAACCCTGAAGATGTCTTAAAGACACTGTATCTCTCAGCCTTTATCTAGGAACAGTGGAGAGAGTCTGGCCACAGGAACTGGGAAGGCCTTTCACAACATACTTCTTGCCTAAGAGACAACAGGGAAAACACTTTGTGGGTGATATGGGTAGGATATGAAAGCAAAAGCTCACAGCACTCTCCCTTTTCTTGATTCACCTTTCCTACTCTCTAGCCATACAGAAGCAACAAACAAAAGTTTATTTAAAATAATCATTGATACAAACTGGAACTCTCTGCAGCATTCTAGGGTAACTGTTTCTCTCTCTTTTCACTGCTCAGACCCGTATTTGATATTTATTTATTCAACTAGAGAGAGAAATTTCAAAGTGTGAAAAGAAAAAATGTTAAGTTCAGCCCATGTATGGGGCCATCCCATCTTTCTGGATGACTGCTCAGAGACAGAATGTGAAAAAGCCAACAGCGTCTCTGGAGAGTCATGTTTTCCATCCCAGTTCACAACTGCATATTTATTATGATCTATCACACACTCTGTTTATCATATTGTTTATTAGCTTTACTCATTAGAATTCCTATTCATTTCAACTGGGAATTTACTGATGTTTTTCATGTGAAAAAGTACCACAGCACTGCAATTAATGTGACATAGGTGTTAACAAAGTTTCACAATGATAAATGGTTAGTTACTCCCCTGGTAATGTTTTAGGCTAGCTGTGCATTTGGCCGGCCTGGCCACTACTACAAAATGCATTTTTCCGTTAATGTCTAGATATTGCACACCATGGTGATACAGATAGTACTATCATGGCAATTAAAAACCCAGAATCCCTGATGAAATCAGTTTATGCATGCACCGAGTGAACCTTGTGTCTCATTCAGCCCAAGTGTTTCGAATATTTCCTACAGAAAAACCACCCAACCAAACAAAACCCAGCAGTATCAGGTTTAGCTACATGAGCTACAAAGATAGATGAAATCTGCTCACAACCTGTTCAAGATCAAACACGAATTGCTGAATGTACAGTGGATTCCATTTAGAGGGTAGGAACAGCATCAGACCATTATGTTTTGTTCTTATTGTGACAGATTAAAACATAGTTGGTGATTTTTTTTCTAAACAAAGATTGATCTGAGAAATAATATGACTTGCTACTGATAAGACAGCATGGTATTGCAACAGTTCTTAGCTTGAAACACTAAGTGCCCTTTCGATATAACTGTTTGGGATTTTGCAGGATTTAGTTTGTTGTCAAGGTGCTGATGTACGAAGTTAAAATACTTGAAGTGGAATTCCCACTAGAAAACAGCTATTTCTTTCTCTCAAATTCATGCTCTAATTCTTCACCGTTACTTTGATGCATAGCTCGCTTGGAACCATAAATAACTTGGGCTGACCTTTTAAGACTAGTACTTAAGTATATTTTTGTGGAATGTTTGTATTTTGCAGCTGAAATGAAAATTCCTTCTTTTTCTACTGTTAAATACTTACTTAGAAGAACTTAAGCTGGTTCTTATATAAGTAATAGTTGTGTGCGCTTTTTTAATTTTTAATTATACCTGACAGATAATAGTTTGAGAGGTTAGTCAATTTATAGTCATTTTTACCTGTGAAATCCAATTGAAAATAATTAAAGTTTCTAGAGAAGTACGAACATGAGCTGTTACTTATACCTGTGAAAGCAGAAGCAGTTTAACAACTCCAGATAGGTTGGCTGACCTACGTATCAACTGCTCTGACTGAAAGGAGTTGCTAAGGGATGGATTTGGACCACAGACCAGCTATTACGAACCAGAGATAAAAAGAAAATAGTCTGTAGATTGGAGAAGAATGGGGTGGAGGGTTTTTACTTCAAGCACTGATGCTTTTTTCTCAAGTACCCAGCAGTAAGCTGTCATTTCTACAATCCTCCACTAAAAGACAATAGGTTCCTCTTGAAGCCTACCTATACCAATTATAGCATCCCTTCGAGTTGGGCAAGGAGAATCATGCTAGTGTGTAATCATTTACACAGATTTCATTTTGTGTGGCCCAATAAAGTTGCAACTGTCATAGATTACAGAGGAGGTAAGGGAGCTTCTGCTTTGTTGCTACGCCATTTATTTCATTGCTATTCTCTGGTTTATCACACTGAATCTTTAGAGTGGAGGGATGATTAATTATAACTAGGGATGGGCAGCAAGTAATAGCAGTTATGTGCAGACACTAAGTATAATAAACTTGTTGTTTAACAGGAGTAAAAAGCATTATGTTGTACCCAGGTTCACCTTAGGCAGAATAAGGAATTGGGCCTTTGCAAGGGGAAAGGGAGAGCTCTGTGTTCTGGTTTTGATTCTAGGGTGGGCTTCTTTGCTTGACAATTGGGGGTCATGCATAAACTCACATACAGCAAAACTGACATTTCTAATATGATGTCATCCATTTTTTTGTTTTCAAAGACCTTCTCCATCCTTGATGAAGAAAAACAAAAAACCCAGATCAATGGTGTCTGCCTGCTTTTTGTCTTTGTTGGAATTCTTTCATTTTTGACACAGTTTCTACAGGTAACAGCAGTCCAGTACGGGTAAATTTTGTTTCTGATCCCTTACTCAGTGGGTACCTTTTGCTGTAAACTATCTGTATTTATTCTCGTGTACCCCAGGGATACACCTTTGCCAAGTCTGGGGAGCTGCTTACAAGACGGTTAAGGAAAATTGGTTTCCAGGCTATGCTGGGGCAAGACATTGGTTGGTTTGATGACCGGAAGAACAGCCCTGGTGCTTTGACTACAAGACTTGCAACAGATGCCTCACAGGTCCAAGGGGTAAGAGCTGGGGGTTTAAAAATTGTTTTACTATTGGCACTGAGTGAAGGCACATTGTCTTTGGCACTTTGGCACATTGTCACAGAAATGAGCTAGCTGCAACCAGGGAGGTCAGTAAAGATCAGTCCTTGGTCAGCCAGTTAAACCTCTTCTATTTATCATAGACTGTCAACGAGGAACTGTTATCACTGTATTTATTTAAAAGCACTAACAGGGTCACAATTTATTGCCCATTATTCCTGCTTGTATTACCAGCACACAAACACAAAACCCAATAAAATAACAACCATCATTGGAACCAAAAGGAGCATCCAGTGCAAAAGTTTTAATTTCTTTCTTCTGGAGATGAACTAGCTTTTTGCCACAATGCTTAAGTGTTTATTTCAAAACCGTGCCAGACCACTATTTTAGTGACATTCACCACTAATCATGTTTTCAAATTTTCAGCATGGTATTGTCCTTGTTGTGACAGTTTTGATTTAAACACGGTCCACTTAAATAACAGCTTACAGTACTGGCTGGTACTCTAGCTGGAGAGTCATGCAGCCAGTTTTGTTGTGACTGATTATTTAGGAAAGTGAGCCACCAACTCCATGTGTTGTGTTTCTTAGGGCATGAGGGTTAAATCAGGCTGAGCTGTAAACGTTACTTATCTGAATTGATGCTTTGGTAGAAGTGAGTCAGATGCTATTTCACTTGGCTCCAATGCAAGCAATTTTCTAGAAATGGAGAAGGAAACATAGAGATTTCTTTGTTACAAAAGTTGTCCTGTTTCAGCTTGACTGAAGATGGTAGGTTAGTTTTTAAATATAATTAATGGAGGTTTTAAGAGTTTAAAAGACAAGCAAGAGAAGAGGTTCCCAATACCCCCGACAGCGGCAATTTCTACAGAATCAGAAAAACCAGCTGCAAACCTCTTCAGTCCTTACAGGCACTCACAGGGCATATTTTAGTTGAAATAAACTTTTAAAACACTGACTGAACCATTTGATGGCCTCCTAAGGGGCATCTTTGTTATAAGCACATGTAGAGCGGTGGGAAACAGCTACTCGACCCACAGCTCCAGGGGAAAAGAGCAGAACGTACCTGAGCAGCAGTGTCCACCTTTCACCTGCCCAACACAGAGCTTAGCCAACTGCTGCTATTGCAGAGCGAGCTGAAAGTGAGAAGATAAACACAAGTATCCAGGATCTGAAAATGTCTGCATCTGCACCAAGAGTAAGAAGTGGACTCTTGGAGTGGTTTGGGGGGTGTTAGAGCTACAAGATCCAGGTAAGAGCAGCCCTATGGCTGCTCCTTTTGGTAGACTCTGCAGAGCTGGGAGGTGAACCTTCCACCATGGCCAGGTCTGAGGTACCTTGCCTGATTGCTGCAGGTCAGAGGAGGAGTAGATGATGAACATTTTGTGCTGTAAGTTCACATTGTGAAAATGAATTTGACTGAAAATTATCGAAGATAACAAACGTATTTATTTTTTTTTAAATCTTAGCAACCTATTTTCTATCTAGGGCTGCTCTTTACAGCTATGAAAAAAAACGACTTTTGAGTAAATAAATCAAGTTTATTACAAAGAACAGTGTTCTCGAAGTACGTAAGGAGAAGATGAATGCATTCAATAAAGGTGGTGTCAAAGGTGTATTTAAAATTTTATAAGGACAAAGAGACAGGCAGAAATGCAACTTTAATTCATCCTTTCTCAGTGACAGTCCTTACTGATTTTACCACAGCTGAGACTTTGTTAAGCTGCAAACGGTTCTGTTTACTATTTAAATCTAGAGGGAGAAATGTAGGGGCTAAACAGAGTATTCAGATGAGTGATTCTCCAGGGAAACGAGGGAACAAATTTCACTTTCTCACAATTATTAGAAGCAATTTTGTGAGTTCTCATTAGAAAGCTTGGTGGGTGAATGTTGGATATTTGCAGTCCTTCTCTTGATATGACTAATTGGAAACAGTATATCCAAACTGGCTAAATCCCAGTGCTGTCAGCAGTCATTGTTACTTCATAATATTTAGATATAATTTAAAGATTTCTACTTTAATTTAAAGATTTAAAGTATTACAGGAAAATTTATTCAAAGATTATTGAAGTTTCTATTGGAGTACAATTCAATCACCTCTGTTTCTTTTTTTGAAGGCAACTGGATCACAGATAGGAATGATTGTCAATTCCTTTACCAACATTGGGGTGGCCATGATCATTGCTTTCTACTTCAGCTGGAAACTGAGCTTAGTTATACTGTGTTTCCTGCCATTTTTGGCCTTATCTGGAGCTGTGCAAGCTAAAATGTTGACAGGATTTGCCTCTCAGGACAAGAAAGCGCTGGAAGCTACTGGACGGGTAACTTTATTTAAAAAATAGTTTATATTTGCAGTCACACGTAGTTGAAAATCAGGCATTTGGGACCATCAAGAATTCAAATGTAATGAAACTAGCAGTATTTTTCAAATAAATTGTAATATTTCAACTTGTTCAACTAATGAAACACCATTGGGAGCTCCCTTACTGTGAAAGCACCTGTTGCATGGAACATGACTGACTTTTTAAAAGTTATTGGACCTAACTGGTGGACACAGATCTCTCAGCATTCTCTTTCACCTTTGTCCCATTTGATTTAAAGCCCCATTTGTTCATGCCCTGTGACTATGCAGTCCTCAGAAAGCAGCGATACCTGGAAATCTTCACATCTGAGAATTCAGTACTGGCCCACAGATCGGTACCTGAATTTTAGAGAGCAGAATTGCCCATTCAGTGGGCCCTACTCGCTTACCAGCTTTTCCATCAGTGTGTGCTGCTAGGTCACAGGCACAGAGTTAAAATTCTACCAATTCTCATTTCTCAGCTAATATAGAAATAGTTTTAATTTGTTTTTAATTCAGGTAAGCACTAACCCTTTTTCTGTTAACTTGTAACTCAGTTACTATAGGCTCAGGGTAAAGACTGCGCATTCTTCCCTCATTTAGGCTGCCATATTTCTAGCATCAGAACAAGTATCCTTGCAGGCCTATTCAAAGCCTCAGATTTTCTCTCTGCAGAGCCCATCCTAACACGAATTATGTGAATCAATATCACTTGACTTTGGTATTGCTAATCAAATGAATACATTTACAGGCCATTACAGAGTGCTGTTAGGAACAACCTCCAATTCCAGAAAGCCAAGTAAGAATTAAGACTTGACCAATTGCCCATATTCAGGCGGTTTAATTATTTACAAAAAGTGATAAATCAAAATACTGTTTTTACAAAAAGAGAAACTTCACTAATGAGTCAAAGCATCAGCTTTTACCCAACAGAATGACCCAGGGTCTGGGATTAAAAGGGCACTCAATGCTTCAGCAGTTTTAGCGATGACTGATTATGCCTGGTGTTATTTCCTAATTTGTTTGCCAGAATGGCATCTGAATGCTAAACACTCTGAGTTCTTCCATAGTGATTGCTCATCAGCCGTGCTAAGTGTGGAAAAGCAAAGCCTGAGCAATCCATTTCACAGGACCTGCTTATCCCCTCCTTCATGTTGTATGATAATGCAAGAGATTTTACTCTGAATTTTGAACAGGGAAAAAACCCTGAAATTGGATGGAATATTTTTAATGATTTGGTTTTTAAGTATGTATATTTTAGTTGTTTATATTTATATCTTTTCCTACTCATAAGCCATATACCAAACTATTGCTTCCCAAAGGAAACTGTCACATTATGAAGCTACTATCAAAGTCCAGGCAAAGTATACCATTTAAAATCAATTTATTAATAAAATGATTTGAGATACGTAGGGTGTAATTAGGATCAAACAAACTGTCAATTTACTTCTATAGATCAAATTGGAGTGCTATGCTTTTGGGGACAGAAACCCAAATTCTAACTGGCAACAAAGTGCAATATAAAGCCTACAATTAATGAAAGCTCCAGAGAAATTTCCATGGGGCTTATCATATAATTCCTTGTGTTGCATTTTTCTATGTACTCAGGCAAGCATTTGCTTACTCTTTCCCCATGTACAAGATAAAAATCCTGGAAATTGTGTCACTGATATTAGAGGAATCAAGATGCCACCCTCCATTTATATGTCCCACCTTGTCAGGCTTTTTGGCCATAAGCAAGAGAAATAGGGAGGGTTACCAGATGGGAAACCCTACATTCAAGTGGTTTTAATTCATGAAACAGAAGTTGAGGATAGCATCCCTTCTAAGTCTTTCTCTGACTACTGCTACAAGTAAAATAACTTAATTGAGCATCTTTAGTTAATAAATGCATGCAATCAAGGAAATAACAGTGTTCCTAACACGGTTTTTGCTTTTGTGGCTGTCCCATTTAGTTACATTACGTGAAATAAGTCACAAGTGAGAGCACTTTGTGAGAGTCACAAGTGAGTGCCTGATTTTCCTAAGTGTGCTTAGTTCTAGCGGCATTGACAGCTGAGCTATTGAGGATGTTAGGAGGTTCCTACAATTGCTTGTAGGAAACTTTCTCTTTAGGTTGGGCCAGTCTGTATTGTACCTGAATCAATGATATATGGCATTAGTGCCCGGTGTTCACGCATTTGTGAAAGAGCACACATTTTTTCCAAGTTAAAAAACCAATAAATGGAGCTTTAACCTGTATTTTTTTTCTCCTTCAGATTGCCAGTGAAGCCCTCTCTAACATCAGGACCGTAGCTGGGATAGGGAAAGAGAAGACGTTTGTTGACAATTTTGAGAAGAACCTGTATATGCCTTATAAAGCTGCAATCAAAAAAGCCCATGTTTATGGAATCTGCTTTGGCTTTGCCCAGAGCATAGTGTTCATTGCCAACGCCGTCTCTTACAGATATGGAGGGTTTCTAGTGGAATATGAAGGGCTCCATTACAGCTTTGTGTTCAGGTGAGGACCTGCCTGGAGCCACAATGGGGCTCCTCTTCAGAAGCGCTGGTCGTGGTGTAGCGGTAGGTTTCCCGATTGCTTCCCAAGAATGACCATGTTGCCCTTCCCCACAGGGTGATCTCTGCTATTGTCACCAGTGGAACTGCTTTGGGAAGAGCTTCTTCCTATACCCCTAACTATGCCAAAGCCAAAACATCTGCTGCACGCTTCTTTCAACTGGTCGATCGGATTCCGAAAATCAGTGTTTACAGTGAAAAGGGAGAAAAATGGGTAAGAGCGCAGATGAATAATTTGTGATGTCATTCAGCTCGATGTAAGCATTGAAGTTGCACTAAGGACATACAAGTTAATGAGGGTCACTGCTTTACAGGGAGGTTATGTTGATTGTATAATTGTTGCTTGACTGTGCTCTTTTGGAAGCAGCGAGCTCTGCGCTTGACAGCAAGAGTAATACAAAGTGTAGCTATTAGGATTCTGTCGGTGTAAAACTCCTGTAAATTGGAATAGGACTAATTTAGATGATTCACAAAATAACATGTTTTTTTTCTCTGTGCTCCACAGTATGCATGTAAACCTGACTATCGCTGGCTTACAATAGAGGGTTTTTTTTGCCATTCACATCAAAATGTTGGGGATACTCATGAGGATGTGAATCATCTTTGAATCAGAAAAAATTAAAATGCTCAATTTTTGGTGAATTGCAAAGTCAGACCGAGAAAATGAAATTTTTTTTTTCCATTTAATTTTTTCAGTATTAAAAAATTGAAATAATTGCTATGAACTAAACACATTAAGTATCTGCTTCTAATGATGGAAATGAATTATCTTGATACACTTCAGAGTTTTGTAAAAGAGTTCTTTTTAAGAGTTCTGGGGAAATTGACCTGAATTCATGTCTTGTTTTAATGCTGCAAATCTAATTTTTTGTTTGTTTGGTTTGTTTTTTTGTTTTTAACAAATGTATTTGGAATATCACCTACACAATGCCTGAATTAAGAGAAAAACCTTACCCATTTGCAAGGCAACCCTATTTCCTTGGCAGTACAGGGAACTATAAGCAAAGCAATGGCATTATGACTAATGGCTTCATCTCCAAGAGAACTACTTCAGTCTGGTTTTTATCCCTCTTTCTGGGCCAATTTCACAAGCACTAATGTCGTCACATTTTAAATAAGAAATGCACGGATAGGATCTGACAAAGAGTTACTCTGTCCTTTACAACTCAGTTTTGAGCTCAAGCTCATTGCAGCATCTTTTCCTTTTTTATTTTTATTTTTTCACCAGGATGATTTCAAGGGAAGCGTTGAATTTCTTAACTGTAAATTCACGTACCCTTCTCGGCCAGATATTCAGGTCCTGAAAGGACTCACAGTAGCTGTTAAGCCTGGCCAGACTTTGGCATTTGTTGGAAGTAGTGGCTGTGGTAAGAGCACCAGCGTCCAGCTTCTGGAGCGTTTCTATGACCCTGACACAGGAAGTGTGGTAAGCAAAAGAAACCTAGCTTGTGTGTGGTTGTTTTCAGCAATGCTACAAGGACTCTTCTCAATGTGTCCTGCAGTGCAGCACTCCAGTAGTGGCAGGTACATTTGCAGCTTGAGGCTTGAGCTCCTTCTTGAACAGATGTGTACTGTTCTAACAATTCCTGAATACCTACCTCAGATGTATTTGGGCAAGAACAGAATACTACATGCATGCTACTACAGGGATATGGTGTAGGGGAGAACTTTGTAGAGTAGGGCTGATGGTTGGACTCGATGATCCCAAGGGTCTCTTCCAACCTGAGTGATTCTATGATTCTATATGGAGGTCATATGCATTCATCTTGGCAGCTCCTGTATGAAACACATAACGTGGGGTATACATTGTGGGAGCACAAGCACAGATCAAGCCTGAAAGGAGCTCCAAAGAGTTGGGAACATCCCTAAATATAAAAAAATAAAAAATAATAAAAAAAAAGAAAGCTGCTCCAGCATGCAGCTTCTTTGCAGGTTAGATTTGTCTAGATTGAACTTGCAGTTATTCAGTTATTGATAATGTAAAAAGTTTTTATATTATTTGCCCATGTAAGTACTAAACCACTTAGTTTGATTTCTCTTTCTTTGGAAGAGTAAGCGTGGTGATCACTACGCCAGGAAGGACACAAAGCATGTGCCTAACCTTTAGCAAATAAGTAAGTCACTTAGGTTTAAGATTAAGTAAATGGTCTAGTGTTTGGTTGGAGCACAGACATACCCAGAAAATAGATATCATTGCACAAAGGAGTCAAAAATATGCAGATTGTTCAAATTACTTTAAATCAGTTGTGTTGGCATTTTAGTAATACGGCTAAATCATTTAGTTTTGCTATAAACTATTTGGGTTTTGCAAGCTATCATTTTCGAATGATGTTTCAAGTTTTCTCCTATTTCCTGGTAGTTAATAGATGGACACGACTCCACGAAGATAAATGTACCATTCCTTAGATCAAAAATTGGAATAGTGTCCCAGGAGCCTGTGCTATTTGACTGCAGCATTGCTGATAATATTAAATATGGCAGTAACACCAAAGAGGCGACGATGGAAAAAATCATAGAAGCGGCCCAGAAGGCTCAGCTGCATGATTTCGTCATGTCACTGCCTGAAGTAAGTACCTGCAAGGCCTCAGCTGGGAATTACAAATAGGCTGCTCTGTGTTCCTCGCAGCAGGAGTTGCTCCAAACCCAGTTGAAGTTGCTGCACATGTAGACCTTCTATTCACTTTAACAGCTGTTATGGTAGGAGCAAAGAGAGTGTCGTTTGGGCGTGAGGTGCTACTGGATTTTTACACAGCAGGCAAATATTTATAAAACTGAAAACAACAGCTACAACTCTGAACTAGGAGAAAAAGGAAGATTTTTCAAAGCCCTTGACAGGACAGTGGAAGCAGTACAGTTCAGCAGTCAAAGCATTACACTGCATCAGGAAATACAAATCCCAGTCCCAGCTGTGTGAGATTCGCCTTGTGACTGGGCTGTGATACTTAGACAAAAGTATTTGAAGCTGCTTCAAATGCACTTAAAAAGTATTTAAATGTACTGAAATCTTATAAGGCAGAAGAACATGAAAGATATGAGAATTAGACACCTAAACAAAGCACTTGTCCCGAAAGCCCTTAAATCACTTTTAGCCTCTTCTCCCAAATCAAGAATGGAGGGATTTCTTTTACCTTGGGCAAAACAGTCATCATCTTGCAAAAACATCATCATCATCAGTTTTCAATTCTAGGCCCATCACCGTACTGCCTGGGCGCCTGGGTCATGCACACTGCAAAGCATGGCTCGGAAACATCTCCCCAGACATGTACCACTCATACAGTATTTCTGCATTGCCAGGTTTCCTTTAAGAAGGTGACGTCAATTGTCTGCATTCCTGCCTCTCTCCTCCTGCTCCTCCTGCAGGCTGTGTACTGCTGGGCTTGCTTACATCTCACCAAAATCTTCCTTTTGTATGCTTTTCAGCAATATGAAACTAATGTTGGGGCTCAAGGATCCCAGCTCTCTCGTGGGCAAAAGCAACGCATTGCTATAGCGAGGGCCATCATTCGAGATCCTAAAATTTTATTACTGGATGAAGCTACATCTGCCTTGGACACGGAAAGTGAAAAGGTAAATGTGCAGCGATAAGCAATAAGGGATGGTTAATATGTGCAGTGCTTGCAATGTACAATGCCTTTGTCTGTCCTACAGAGACATCCCAACATGCTCCACTACATGACCACATTCCCCATTGTTAATTCAGCACTTATACCTTTAACTGTCTTTCCAAAAGACGCAGAGAGCACAGCTGGAAAACCAGTAGCAGCTACAGGAGCTCTCAGACTGCCAGAGATAGGCAGCACTTTTTCAGAAATAGGCATACCCATTCCCTGGGTTTCAAAGCATTCAGCCGGAATGGTTCATAAATACAGCTCCTGCACATTAAAGGAATGGAAAAATGCATTCAAAAACCAAAAAAGTATTCAAGCATATGAATGATGAGCTTGAATATCCAATACAAACCAGCAGTGGATGGCCTGAGAACCTGGGAAATAATTTGGCTGGCTTGTTTACACTCAGAGATTAGAGAAATGGTGAAACTTTAAAAACATATTCCCACTGAGCTGACATTCAGCATGTCAGCCGAGAAAAGGCCTTCCTTAATCTCTACTGCTCTCTGTGCTTACTTATCCCTTCTTTGTACTGCTAAGAAACTGTGTTCATGACCCAGCTAAGCACATGCATACAGCTTTGATTTAAACTCAAAGCCACTGTTACAAGTTGCACAATACAGTTAATTCATCTGAAACAATCTGATTTCTCCAGCTCTGAGCCCCAATTTTGTTTGCTCATTTGCACTCTGACACTTTGTCTGTTGCCTTCAGACTGTGCAGGCAGCGCTGGATAAGGCCAGAGAAGGGCGGACCTGCATCGTCATTGCCCACCGCTTGTCCACGATCCAGAACGCTGACATCATCGCTGTGATGTCACAAGGACTTGTCATTGAAAGGGGCACTCATGATGAACTGATGGCCATGGAAGGAGCTTATTACAAGCTTGTTACCACTGGAGCCCCAATTAGCTGAATTACTGTGATTCTAAATGTGAAAGATCTTTTCTCTGTAAGCCAATACTCTGCAGTAGGTTTGTGTGTGTTGGTGCCCCATTGTGCTACAAAGCGCTCTGCAATATTGTGAGTTCTGTGGTGCCCTAAATGTATGTAGCTTTCTGCATCAGGCACGTGCAGGGGACTAAGCACAGGCTGAAGCCTTCAGCAAGTACCTTAGTCCACTGCAAAGAGAAAGCATACCTGAAAATGGGAGAGACCTTTGCTGGTGAACTGAGGAATTGCCAGCACCTGCAGCCAGACTGCACAGTCCTGCCAGTCCTCAGCAATCAAGGAAGACTCTGCTCTGGTGTTCTGAAAACTGCCACTGTCTAGGTAAGCTCTAGGAATGAAAAACAATCCCAAGAATGATGCTGTATATCTGAAAGGATCAAGTCTCTCCTAATGTTGGATCTGCAGAGGATTACAACAGGCACTTTTACTGTGAGTCCAGAACCCCCACCCCTCTGCACCCAGCTGTGCTGGCAGAAGAGGCTGGATTTCTGCCTCGTGCAGCTACAGCACCAACACATCGGTGTCCCTTCAACAAAACCATCACGTACTTACAAAGGCAGCTCCACAAAAGTAAGGGAAGCAACCACGAGGCTGGTGAGGATCATTTCCCCTACACTCACCTCTCTGATCAATGCTGTCAAACAGATTTTGAATAGGAATAAACGCTGCAGTTAAATCAATGCAAAAGTTTACAGTTAATCATGACAGGTGTTTAAATCACTTCCACTGAGATGGCAATGGATAACGTGTTATCTTTTTTTTTTCAGAAGGCAAGACTATGAGTAGTTTTACAGAAACCATTAATATATGCAGTAAATATGCAAAAAAAACCCCCTATAATTAGCTGTTTGTGGTAAGCAAAATTGATAAATTGAGCAATAATTCATTCAGAGATGACAAAGGTCAGGAAGTATGTTCTTCTGGCAGGAGCTTGTATCTGTAACTGTTTACTATGAGGTATACAGCACATTTCTCTATTGACATACCTATATGATATTTAATTTATATTAGTATTTAACACCATGGGAAAATAACTATTCTTTATTAAAAACTACAATTACTACATGTACTTATTCCATAATTCTTTTGCCTAAAGGACATCCCTTTTGTGGCTAAAATTATAACAATAAATTGTATTTTTTACCAGCTCTTGTGCTTTTGAACTTCATCTCTTACCCTCCAGACAAGCAAATGAGTATCTTGCAACAGGTAACAAGTATTTGTATGTATTTAGATGCCGCCTGTAACAAGGGTCTGCTGTGCAGGATGGAGCTTTTTAGAAGGGGAATGCATCAACACTGGCTCCTGTCTGCAAAGGAGCCTGCCATCTCCTTGCAGGAGCATGGTGACACGGGCCCAGCTGGGTGTTACTTCTGCTGCTCTTCATCCTAACTTCACCCTAGGTTTAGGCAGTTAATAAATATTGGGAGCGATGTCTTGGGAAGTAGGCCTGTATAACAAAGGCACTCGTGCTGTATCAGGACATCTGCATTGGTCTTATACCTTTTGGATGCCACCTCCTGCCACTTTATGCCTGTGTGCTATGGAAAACCAGTTGATTACAAAGCCCTTCAGTACCTGTGTGAAGGAATTAAAGTGCAAGCGGAGCTACATGGTATGTCGGGACATACCCAACAAGCCTTGATGGACTGCTTGGTGCAGAGCTGGACTGGCCTTTGACAGTGTCATTTGGTGTGTAGTCCTCTACGTTTCTCTGCACAGTCCATGGCAGCTGCAATACCTGGTTTTCCAACTACCCTATTCCCCTGCATTAACTACAGTCATGATGGTGTGTTGAGATAGCATCTGAGTAACTGCTCTGCAAATACAGCTCCTGCTCCAACTAGACTAGTCTGAGCAGGTGTGACCTGTCTGTGGCCACAGCCCCTCCATCAGGGAACGGGGAAGATAAGAACTGCATATTAGCAAAAGTGAGTGTTGTAAACTGAATGCAATGCCAAATCGCCAGCTAGTTTGTATGAGGAGTGAGGGACGCTTTCAGTTCATTTAATTCCTGCCCAGTGAGAAACTTTCTGCGGACAGAAGGGAGGACTTCTGGAATTGCACTATCCCAGTTTGGGCATCTCTCAGTCAAGAATAAGAGTAGCTTTCTCCTGGGATCCCAATCACAGGAGCAAGGGGATCAGTCAAGCACTTTCCACCCTCCTTATTTCATAGGAAAAGCTTAATTCCCATGGGGTCCTTGTGGCCCAAGCCAGGTTGAGTTGTTTAGCCCATTGTATAAGTTTATATGCTCTATGTCTGTTCCAAATATTAAAAGCAGAAACTGCTGCAAAAGTCTGATGAAGTTGAAGTTCAAATGTTTAACAATTTGCCAGCTCCTTGTTAAGGTGCCACACCATCATTAAATAAGGCATGAAGTGTTATTTTCAACTGTGATGACTTCACTAAAGCCTGACTAAGGGACATACAGGCCTATTTCACTGTATCAACTAAATGGCTGGCTTTTGACTTACAATTCTAATTCTAGCAAAATATCAAGACTGTATCTAGACATTTGTTCATCCCACCACTCCGGAAATGGCTAACTCCGTTTGAAGATTTGGGAGCCCTCTGTGGAGATTCTTCAGGCAGTTGCACAGCACTTTATAGCCCAACACACTCTGCTGCTCAGAAACTGTCTTATTCTACTGCCATTACTTTATCAGCAGGTTAATTTGTGAAGGTACTGGCAAAATTAAACTAACTTAATTTATGCAGTTTTCCCACCGTCCTTGGGTTTAGTGGAGTTTTAATAGTTGCAGAAAGAGTAAGAGGTGGTTCATCCAGGAAGCTGGTCTTTATCCCTTTCCCTGAAGCACTCAAGTTGCAGGCTGAATTAATAGGATGCTCCAAGAAAGTGAGTGGGAGCCTGTGTCTTCCTATGTATCTGTACTCTTCCTATGTATCTGTACTTAGAAGAATACAGCAGAAGTAGAAGTTCTCATTCTATGTTGATGGTTGTGTCTATCCCAACAGAATTACCAAGCTTCTGTCAGTACCGGGAAGCACAGACCCTCATGTGGTAGGAGCTCAGATGCTTGCCTGTAACTCCCAGCTTAGAAGAGCCAACATTGCCAGTAGGCCCAAATGCTGCTGCAAGAGCCACAGATGGCTGTGCACAAAGAATCTCCTGTTGTTGGCTTGGAAGACTGAGGAACAGGCCAGTGAGACCAACCTTCTAGCATTTTGTGATGCCTCTGTAGGTCACCTCACTGGCAGGGAATAACAAACACAGAGCATCCTGAACAGGGGAGACGTCTTTGTCATAGCTGCCTTTGCTCTTCATTATTTGCTTCTAGTTCCATTAGCTTAGTCATTTTGCTTAAGGAGTCAAAATTATTGAAAAAAGTGGTTTCAGGCCAGCTGCTGCAGGAAAAAGAGTTCAGGGAATCATTACAGACGGCATCAGGAGATGCATAAAGCAGGATGCTCTTCAGACTGTTAAAAACAGATTCATGACTTCTGTAAGTTCTAACTTGTAAAGTTAGAAGACTTTTAAATAAGGATGTCTGTTTGCTTCTGTAATCTGTATCGTGTTCATTCCCAAAGGCCAACTCAAACTGTTCACCTCGTTTTCCCAATTAAATAAAACTCTTTCCATTTCAATTATAATACAACTAATTGGAAGGGTAGAAGATCATATTCACGCAGCCCTCATTACCTGTATTAAAGCTTTCTGCTGCTTCTATACTAAGCATTACGAGATGGCATCAGCAAAATATTGCTTAACGATTGTGCACCAAAAGGGAATATGCAACAGTAGGTGCTAAATAATGAGAAGAGGAAAGTACCTCCCTTTGCCTACTTAGAGCATCCTTTTTATGTGTAAAAAAAATTATTTGACATATTAGTTACTTGTGCACTTAGATCAACCAAGCTGAAAAGAATATAAACTTGCAATGACTTAGTCTGCAATCATTGTGCTTTACACAACTACACTAACTGCGATTCTGGCTTTGACTCTTGACGTGAGAGAATTAAACTACTGTGCTTTTGCAATACAGGAACACAAACAATATGCTGTGATCATTTCATTAGTGATAACTTCCTTCATCTGGTGCTGTGTGTAGATGTACAGAACCCAAAGATGTCTTAGACCATACTTATGCATTTTGAATATCAAACGTGTAAGCTGTATCATTCATGATTTATGTGACCACTTTCAAAAAGTTAAACTGACAAAAACGACACACGAATACAAAAATACATTCTACAGACTCTAATTGAAATAAACTTTTATTTTCTTCTCTTCTGGCTTAATCAAAAGCTGTTTTGCTCAGGAAGCTCAATAAGTTAAAATCTGAAGCCTTATTTATTACTATGCTGGCCTTTTCCAGAGTGCCTGGGTACAGGTGGTGTGATACTGTCACACCATTATCTAGCAGTTTAACACACATATATAAAAAAACCTGAACACTGAGTATCACTATATACAACTGAGGCTTGAAGCACCATCTAGTTGGAGATGGACAGAACTAAAAGACCACCAAGTAGCTAAATAAAACTAGTTGATTATACTTTAAAACTTCATTATGACCCAGAGTGTTGGGTCATAGATAACCATACTGCATTGTCCCTCATAGCAGTATTTCTAGGAATAAAATTAGCAGTTCATGTATCTGAGCTGCCAAAGTCATTCTTGGATGTACTGGTTACTTACCAGGAACACACCAAAGACAGAGTGCCATCCCCCTTGCTTAAAATGAGTTAGCAAAACTGCCTGTGTGGAGGGTTCTTGAACAGTTCGTATCCATCCCCACATTGCTACCCACTCGGAAACTTTATCTAATTAAGTTTCTTTTC
The DNA here is from genome assembly GCA_013400555.1 of Jacana jacana. Classification (NCBI taxonomy): domain Eukaryota; kingdom Metazoa; phylum Chordata; class Aves; order Charadriiformes; family Jacanidae; genus Jacana; species Jacana jacana. Next base: position 24,750 of record VZTM01030368.1, on the reverse strand, counting down.
AGTTGTCCTCATTAACGAGTGGACGCAGTACGGAACCAAAGCAACTACAGTCAGAGGCATAGCTGCACTCTTACAAAAAGAGAGGATGTAGAACAAATACTCAGTATGAGTAGGGATCTTAACAAAGTTATACAGCTGCAGCATAGCTAAAGAAGCAGCTATGCACAATAGGCGGAAACTTATCTTACAGCTATTTTTACCTTTGCAGCTCATGACGAACATTTCAGAATTAATTCCGAGACCTAAGCCAAAGAGCGCACCTAAATTCCTCACCAGTCCAGCAAAGGGGGTTGTGTCAATGTTTATCCAGTCTGGGTTGGCACACCACTTCTTGGCCTTTGGAACAGACCACAGCAAGTCAATATCAAGAAGCTTGAGGACTAGATAAAAGCCAAGGGCGAACACAAAAAGAAACAAGTTTGTCTTGATGTACATTCTCAAGCTTGCTGTCTGAATAGCAGGGGTGTGCTCAAATGCTTCTGCCACAAGAATGCCTGTGGATTAGAAACTCAGTGTTACAGGGGACAATACATGTGTATTTTGAAGAAGCGTTTTTTACGGTGGCCCTGTAGAGTTTGACTCTTGAAGACAGAAAAATATATCTATGTTTATCTATGTATTTTATATTTATATATCTCAATATATCTACATATACATACACAATTTACCACTTCTGTAGTGCATTACAAAACCTTTTCTTCCACTCAATACTGCTAATTTGGGAAAAAAGAGATTCAATACCAAGCACTACATGTTTTCAATATGAGGTGTGCCTTAGGCCTGCGTGCATCTCCCAGGTGACAATCCATCAAATATTCAATGTAAACTAGAACACTCCTTTTCCACAAGAGACTCTCACTCAAAGACACAGCAATGTCAAATTCAATACCAGTTCCCACTGAGGCTTTGAGTGTTGAGGTAAAAGACACAGAACACACCCGTCTTCTTTCTTACTCATTTTATGCTGGTTGTCAAAAGGGAGAGCTGGACTGCAAGCCAGTGCTGCACAGGCTGCTCTGCATCCATAGAAGAGGAGCAAGCAGCCCCCGCTCAGTGCTCTGGTCACCCTCCTTGAGATCAGACAGACACTACAGAGATTGTTCATAGCTTGAACCCTCTAAATGCCAATTTGAAACACATTCAAGCAATTACGAAAAATGTACTTTGGCTTCAAAAATCACCCTTTTTCTCTGTTTTGCCCTGTGCTTGTCCATGCTGCACACATGGTAGCTCGCACCTGGACACCATCTGAGATGAACCAAATAGCTTCCTCCTGCGAGGAAAGGACAGGGCCGTATAGGAGCAACTTCCTTTCTCATCCCTTCCACACTGACAGCACAGGTAAAGATCAGATGCAGCCGGTACAAACCAGACAGCGCTAGTCTGGCATATGTGTGAATATAATGCAGTCAGTATCAACTGGCACATGGGCAAGGGCTCACTCCTTGAGTGAATTACAAAGACAACAGATACTACCCTGCAACTTTTACCTTTAGACTACCACCAAATTCTTTGTCTTCCAGAGTAGCAAAGCACCACTAGAGCTGCAAGCTGAGCAGCATTACTACAAATCTATTGCCTTTTCTCATACTTATTTTTCATATTTTGTATATACGTTGAAACAAACAAACAAAAAGAACAATTAGCAGCATTACCGGCAAATACTCCAAGAATAACTTGATGAGGGAAATGTGTTGCTATGAATACTCTCGAGATGCACACAATGATCTGGATAATCCAAAAAATACTCCAGAGGAATGACCACGTCAATCTAAGAGGAAAAAGGGAGATGTGTAAAAATTAAGACATTTCACCTAGTAACGTACACCAGACCCCCTTGTGTCAGATTCCTATTTTTACCAAGCAGAGGTTTACAAGTAGAGAAATTTAGAACCAGGTGTTTAAAAACTGCAAGTCAGTACTAAAACATTAGCAAGAGTGGTTGCTCTTACAGCCACAACAAGAGCTGCAGGAACAAACCCCAGTAGTTTCAGGTCCAAGAAACTATAGTGGTTTAAGTGATGAAAATCATCAATGGCAAGTTAAATTAGTACTAGTACCTTGAACATAGTTCTCATCATGAAGTCATCTTAAATGCAAAAATTCATTTAGTTGGTAAGAAGATTCACATAATATGGGAACAACTGTGTCAGGCTTGGAAAGGACAGCCATCAAAGCAATTAGAAAAGTTCCCCACAGAGCTAAGTAACATGTTCCACTGAACTTTGCCAGCAGTATGTACATTTGCAGTAAAATAGGGTAAGAAGGACTACTATCAAAGCAGTAAATCTATGTACTATCCAACAGAGCCAACATGTAAAGACAATTAACAGGATTCAATATTTGCAACACTGGAGATCTGACATGAGCTTAAGTATGAGCTGATCCAGAAATACTGTATGCGATGGCTGCAAGTTAATGAATACCAACCTATACAAATGGATAAATCCTCTTAATATTCTTTTTCTTCATCTGCAGTAGATCATAATAAAAGGTTGGGTTTTTTTTTTACAAATTTGACAAAACAGACTTATTTGCTTAAAATAAGTCCATTAAAAACATAGGGTGTATATAAAAAAATATCTGTATGAGTTAGAATAATGGAAAGACACTGACCTGTGAAGGGTGACTGCTGATTTATCTTTCCATCTAACTGTATAGCTAAGTGCTGCTGTGACCATTACATACCAGACACAGGAAGATCCCATGGCATGTCCAGATGGGCTTCCTAGGAAAAACAGTAAGGAAATATTCAAGCTTCAAATCCTATAGTTGAGCAAATCACCAAAGTATGCTAGCATGATACAGGGAAAATATTCCTAAAATTACTCTGCCACTTCTTTTTCCCTGTACACCAGGTATACATTCAAGAAATTGAAATAGAGAAGGAGAGAAAAATAGATCATTGGAACCTCTCTGTACCAGACTTTTGCAGCTTGCCTTTCTGTGGAGACAAAAGAGAAGTAAAAGGGACAGGGTTATTTCATTGGCAGAAGAAATAATTTTGGCTGCTATATGTGACCCAGCACTATATAGTAGTTTGCAAAGCAAACGGATTTGCAGTGAAGCAGCAAATCAGGAATGTCTAGGGAGGACACACACGATGATTTCTGGCTCCCTGCACTCATTTTCAGTGTTCTGGCTGGCAGTTATCTTTAGTAGTCATGTTATCAACTCTTTCATTAACTTCATAACAGATGTACACTTGTAAACCTCACAACAGAAAAACTGTCACTGATAAGGAAAGCATACTGTGTATATTCATGTTGGGAAAGCTTCTCTTTGCTGTAATCTAGGAAAACGTCATCTAGGAAAAATGTTTCATAGTTCACCTGCAAATTACCTACTAGAAACGGTACAAACTCCACCTTTCGATTTATGTCCTTAAAACCTCACAAATACCAGAGAAAAGATGGCTGCAGGGTTTTAGCTCAGCTCATTCCAGAAGTACAAACCAAACACAGGTTCTAGATTGCTTGCCATGTAGTCATATAAACAGTTGCGTCAGCTTTCCCTTTTGTCGAGCCCCAGAGTCTGGGGTTCAAGACTACCTAAGCAATATTTAGATGCAATTCCCTGGCATATCTGGGAATACCTTTCTCATGTCTGTGGGTTCTCTAATCTTTTCATATAAATCGCATTAAAACATGTGTTAAGTATCATGTAAGCTCACACAATGACTGTGTGCACCTAACAGCTGCCCTCCTTTTGGTAATGAGGAACTGGTGAGTGACAGATATTGTTGATGGTCAAGGGCAAATCTGGAGATGGGAGAACATGTGGTCACTGCAGGTGCAAATAAGGAACTGATATGACAGTGGTACTCACTGGAGAGAAGTAGGAATGACTTGTTACTTCAGGAAGAAACGCCTTCTAGTTCAATAAATCAAAATGAAACACCCTGACTGGTTCCTTAGCCAGGGCTTGGAATTACATACTGCTGAATGGGCTCAGTTGTGAACACTTTTGAAAAGATCTGAACTTAACTCTTTGGGTTTTGTCCCAAATCAATTAACTTGACGCAGACTGCAGATCACATATAGACTAGGCATTATTAAATCCTGCCTGATACAAAGGCTTAAGCTTCTCATTCAAAATTACAGTGGGATATAACGCAGGATACTGTTAACAAAATATAGCTCTGCATACAACTTAAAAGCTGCAATGGCATTGACAAGGCGCAATGCACATTCATTTCCACAGCAGTGTTCTCTTATACAACGAATGAACTAAATTCAGTCAGCTAATTCCAATTGAGTTTACCTTCTGTCACATAGTAAGGTTGCACAAGCTCATTTAACATCAGCTGTATTGCATTTGAGTTCCACAAAGAAGACCATGAGATATAAAAAAGTGAAAATACATAAATACATAAAAAAGGTACATTTTAAAATTATTTTTTTCCCCCATATATTTGTACACCACCGCCCCCCCCCATTCAGCACCAGTATCTGGTTCTGGGAAGAGTGTGTTCCATTTTCCACCAATGTATATCCATTTCTATACATTATGTGATTGACTGTTGATACTAATGTTATTTACACTGAGCCACCTACTAGTTTTTGTGGTTTGAGTAACTCTTGCAATAGTGCACAAGCCCTCAAACTCAACAGCCCCCCGCTCTGTTTTGGAACACTCTTAATGTGGATTTCTCTCCTCCAGCAGATGTCATTGGCACTGCATCTGTTCCACAAATGCACCTCACAGAGCAGGTGAAACTCTCTTTCTGAACCTGTGACATAAGTTTTAAGAAAATTCCTCAATTCTAGTAGGAGCTATTTTTAAAGCAAATCTCCTTCCCTTGCAGTGTTTTAAACACAATGAAGTAAGCATTCTTGTCCTACAGCAATCAAATACCTATCACACCTTTTTTCTTCCTTATTCTTTTCCTGTGTTTTGGGGCTATTTTAACATGAGGTCTGAGATTTGTATATCACATAAGATATTCATATGACATTCTCTCACCCTCAAAAGTCACTGTCTCTATTAAATGCTCCAATGTAACCTCCAACATTTCTTACCTGGTCCAGTTTCACATGTTATGGGAAACTGCTCAAGGCATGGGCTTGACTGATTGGGATAAATCATTGCTTCTTGCACCCACCAGTATGGGCGATGGCCAAATAAAATCCTGACAAATAAAAAAAAAAACAACCATAGAATGAAGCAGAAACACAATAAGAAGATTTTTATGTAAGGCCTCAGCAAAACATGATAAATAATCTTACAATGAATGTGAAGAGCTATATTGCCAGAATTATTATGTAACAGTTCTATAGGATCTTCCTATTATAATGTTATTTCAAACTTATCTCAAATATCTTCATTGCGAATTCCTGTTTTATAATTACAGGGGAAAGTCTACTAGTACATTATGCACATAAAGTTTCCTAAACTTGAGGCATATATAGTAACCATCATTAAAAATACCAAATTTTAAAATAAATCCAGCTTCTTACCATTTAAATATGAGGTTGAACCAATCACCAATGACTGCCACCCATATCATTTTAGTACCAACCACCTGGTTTAGCTGAAACCAAAGAGGAAAATAAATTGAAAATATATTCCGGGGATCGCCAACATGTGACATAAAATTAAGGAAATCCTGGTAAGCCCTGTAGTCCCTCTGTAAATGCTGAATGATAAGCACGCCGTTGCTATGAAGGAGATCCATCTTAATGGCTTAAACTTTACTTGAAATACAGTAAAGTTCCTTTAATCTTAAGTTTCTGGTGATGGAGAATGAGAATCATGGAGGGGAGCTATTAAAAAGCATGAGAAGGTGATTGACGTTGCCTTTATATTGTATCGGTGTGGTGTACCCAGCCATTCCTGGAACACGTGCCTCCAAATCTCTGGGAAAGCACATGGGTCTGTTAGCACTGGAAAGCTTTTCTGTTTGCAAATTTTAATTGGAGGAAACTAAATGAAGTACATGCTGAGCAGCAGCAAATGGTGGGGAAAGTTTTGTGGAAACACAATGTGTGACTTATGCAATCCTTTGTGTGAACAGTTGGAACATGTTTGCTTGAATTTTTTCACAGTTCATTTCTCTGCAGGATGGATGTTAGCAATATGTATACTTCACTAAGTGCTGCCTGTAGAAAGGACAGAAAGAATACACAAATAATTGGTCTTTGCAGAGCTGTCATTAAAGCTGTACGTTTCACTTTGAAATAGCACGTGGCTCCATGCTGCGTCTAATAATTTGCACAACACATTTTCAGTCATGGGCAATATAACAAGCATCCATACATCGACAATACTGTTGAGCTCTAGATTCATTTTTAAAGCAGCAATATTCTCATAGCATTGAAAAACAATTGTTTCCCTCATGGAAGAGGCCATGTTAATCCAGGGCACAATGCAGATGAAGTTTGGCTTCTGAGTCACCTCACCCAGTATCACCATTCTTGCATATTGCTTACATGATGCAAGTCCCACACACCTCTGCGCAGGAGTGGAAGCCTGCCCTGCCGCAGCCCACATCGTGCCGCCCAGCCTGGCAGGAGTGTTTCAGAAACCAGAAGAAGGTCGGGAACAGCTGATTATGAGCATTTCCCTGAAGTATTCCCAAGTGAAGCACTTGGGTTCTCCAGGGCAAACAACCAGGAGGAAACTGGAATGCTGCCAGTTAGCAGGATTTTAAGAGTATACAGCAAATAATGTATTAGCACAACAGATTTATCTATATTAGTACTAATAACTGTAGCATAGGAAAAGTTGATGTTCATTTGTGAGATGGCTACATGAGAAACTTTTTCCACAAGGGATTCAATGAATACCAAAAGTCTGATGATAACATCATCAGAGCAGCAGGAGGAAAAGTGCAGTTCTTTATGCAGGCACTCATATTCGTATCTTATACCAGAGTTTATCTCAGAAAGCAAAAGCAGGGGTATATATGCACCGTGCTCTTCCCTCCTGCTTTCTGCATGGTGCTTAAAGCTACACTATACAAGCTGGGGAGACAAAGAGATGAACTACTTAACTGTTTTTGCTGAAAAGAGACTTAACAGCTTAACAGGGCTTTATGATGTGTGGTCAGGGAAGTCACATGGAAACATTAAGGAGATTCAACAAATAAGGCATGACAATTAAATGGACTTAGAAGACCTCTCTCCCTGACACAATCTCACATTTACTTCAGCTATTCACATTTACTTTAGCTATTACTAGTCTGGAGTCTGGTTTTAGAAACTTTTTAGTAGATTTAAATCCTGTACGTTTATTCCTACCAGTTGCATTGAGCCATGTAGAAAACCTTAAAGTTAAAAAGACATTTAAAATGCTATGCACCGTTCCTGAATAACTACTACAATATTTTTCTGTATATTGACTGAACTATTCACTTCAACTGGTGCTACCTGATTTCACAGAAAAAACTTCCAAAACCATCATTTCAGGATATTTCAACACTAAATATTTCCTAGCTTTTTACCTGCAAATATTTGAGGAGGTTTGTTTCTTGCTAAGCCATATAGCTTACAACTTTTCAGGGTGTCCAGCAAGGGAACTGTCATGTCTGCAAACTGATTGAACTAATTTTCCTCTCCCAGTTCTTTCCAAAGAACTTTCTTGTTTAGAACCGTCTCTCTTAAATAACTTTATATCTTACTACTAGAAAAAAAAAGGTTGGGTTACAATTTAATGTTCCCAGGAGAGTCTACCTCATAATCATTTACTACATTACTCCCTTCCAGTCCCTCGTGGATACCACCGTTGTGATCCAATAGTATCAGAAAAATTGTTTCTCTGATGCAGGATGTGCAAGATGATTGCAAGAAATTTTTGCGTGTTTGTTTTATTTATAAATATAAAAACATTCACCCACGTTACTCCTTTGGGACGGTGCTACATCTGCTCAGGCTAAACGCCTCCAACAGAACTACTCAGACACAGTTCCCAGAAACTTTGTAAATACAATGTTTGAAAGTCAAGGCAATGTTTCTGCAAAGTAACCTCTTTTAGTATAAATGCTAAAGAGCTCTTCATAATAATTTTCATTTTAAAGATTATGCTGCTGATTCACATGCTGCTAATTATCTTTCTGCTTAGATAGAAATATAAGCACCTTAGACACAACCAAGATTAACAGCTAGCAGCAAACATAAATAAGCTTTGATTTTCTCCTACGTTCTTCCTGTTCCAGAAGCTCCTACATCCCCCTCTTAGAAACACCAGAGGATTCATATTTATAAAAGATATTTAAAAAAACAACTCCAAGACCTCAGTCTACAAAATCAAAAGCAGAAAGTTTTTGGAACAGGTAAGCAGGTTTCTGTGAGAAGCAGTTCAGGTGATGTTCTCAGTGTGCCTGAAAGCACTCACGATCCAGCTTGACGTGTGAGTCATCTCTTGTCCAGCCTGTGATATTTGCCAACCTATAGAAGTCTGAGACACCAAAGACCTTCCTAGCTCTAGTAAACAGCAGAGAAAAGATGGCAAAATACTAACTTGTTTAAAATAACAGAGGAGAAATACTTCCGCAATAAGCTTTTTTCCTCTCTTTTTCTAGGTGAAGCACTGCAAAATGCTTCTGTAATGTGCTTCCCTTTTCAAAGTTACTTGAGATAATATATAAAATAAAACCATTTGCTATATTTTAGTATGCAGAATTGTGAGGAAAACTAGTGATCAGTACAAAATGGTCAGAATGTGTATGCAGTTAAACTTTTAAATCAAAGCTTTGTCTTGGTTTTACAGAACTGAGGTTTGGCCTTCACAGGATAAACAAGTTCTTAGTGCAAAGCAAAAAAACTTTAAAATGCTACCTGTTCACATAAAGAGTTTTCAATTTATTATTATTTTCGTGATTTTGTTTTCCGAGACATACAAACCCAGAAACTATCCAAAATTGTATATATTCTAGATAATAATGTAGAAACAAGAATCATGTTGACGATCCACTGAAGGGAGTCTAAAATGTTTACAGCTACTTTAGACCTACCTATTAGAACAAATATTACATAACAGATATCAGATGTTGTTAAGCAAATGTTTGCAAGGGAAGGAAAAGCCATCAAAGCAAACATTTTCTAAAACACTGTTAATGGATGTCTATGTACTGGGCCTACCTTTCTGGCACATTATGCTTAGTTAATTGAACAATAACATTAATTTCCACATCAGTGTTTTCCTTGGCACTGGACCAGCTACAAGGATTAACTACCAATTTAGTAAATTCACAAGTAGACACTGTATACAGCAACTGACAGCTATTTTCTTAGGTATGAATATTTTCCAAATGAAATACTGAAAATATACATGCATTTAGGAAGGGAAGAATCTCTTAAGGACCTCTTCCTTTCATTCCATATTTCATTCCCTCAAGCACTGCTCATAGGACTCAGGCAGTCCTAGTTAGGGTCAGGCTTTTTTAGAGCTGCACTGACCAGTAGAGGTTTAGCAAATGCTAACATGAACCAGCTGTTTTCTCTTGGTTCTGCCACTTTATTAATCTAATCTCTCCTAGTTACTACACTCTCATTATTCCTTGCTATAAAGTGAACCATGCACACACTCGTGATTCGTTTAGATGTACTTGCTAGACTCCAGGGGCTGGGATAATTGTGTATTCACAAAGTTATGAGCTCAAATAAAGGCTGGTGATGTCAGGGGCAACATTTAAACTTCATACTGGCAGAGCTCACTTAGCTAAGTTTAAGGTCTGACTGGGAAAAATGAGAGAAATGGATCTAGTTAAAAAAAAGCCATAAGGTACAAACTCCATAATGCCCGAATTTATATCTGGCTAGGTAACCATCCTTGAACCAGCCCAGCTTCAGTACTTTTAAGTCTGAAGCAGATAAGAAACAGTGGTCTAATAATAAGTTTCTGGACTAATGCCGAGTAAACTGAACTCTAGATTAAACAGGTGCCAACTGAGACAGAAATGCAGTTGGGTACAAGTGCTACCCACCAGCAGTTGCAGTTTATACAAGAATATACAGTATATGAGCTACAGAATATACAAGTATATACAAGAATAACTACTGGTCAGTGGTCTCAGCTCACTTTGCTTTGGCTCTAGTGGCTAGAGCCGGGGAGGAGAGAGAGGAGTAATTAATAGTTTCAGGCAGCAATCCTCAAAGTTTTACTAAGTTTATGTTATTCTGAGATCGTCTAAATAGCCCTGAAGTTGACAAAAGCTAGGAGAAATTAATTAGCTACAGTAACAAAATTATTAGTAAACAGCTTCCATGATAAACCAGAGGCTGGTACCTGGGATAGTAAACTAGTGGTTATCTAGAGGCAAAAGGGAATACAACCAACTGGGGAAAAATTAGGCACACAGGTTTAAGGGGGACATTCACCATGACAGAGGCTTATGGCAAGTATTTGCCTGGGCACCGGCAGGACTGCTGCATTGGGCTGTGTTCATACCAAAAAGAATTGCAATTACCTCTGCATCTTTGTGATAGGTAAATAATAAAAATTTAACTAAATCATCATAAAGGTCGGTAAAATGCTCCACACTCATGAGAGTATTCAGGCTTGGGAAATTAGAAGGCAATTCGGGAATGTCACAAAACTTACAAGATTACCCCAAGCACGTTCCGTGAAAAAAACAGACATTGGAAACAAGTTCTAGCATCAGAGTGTAAGGGAGCTAGTCTGCCCCTCAGTTCGAGTCTGGTTTCACGCAGGACAGAAGAGCAAACGGCACAAACCCCGCCAGGCTTCCCACGGCGGCCCAGCGTCCCCCTGGCCCCACTCCCCTGTGCTGCAGGCAGCCTAGCCACCGCCCCCTCAACGGACCCTGAAAAAACGCCTTAATCCCACGGGCGTTTCCCCGGAAAGGACAAGGACGTACAGCCATCCCTCCCTCGCAGCCTGGGGACGTTCCGCCCCGGCAAGCCCCGAGGGACCGCCCAACAGCACAGCTCCGCTCCGCCCTGGCCTGGCCCAGCCGCAAGAGCAGCTCCACCTCGCCACAGAGGAACCGTTACCGTGGCAACATTGCCGGCAGCTCCCAGCACCCCCTGCGGCTCCACAAAGGACGGCTGAGCCAATCAACGTTGCGTTTGTTGAGAGGCGGTGTCCAGTTAGAGAGCGGCCGTTGGGGCGGCGGGAAGGTACCGGCGGTTTGAAAGCGGGTGGGTGCGGGCGGTCTTGCTGTGCCGCTCTCCCAGGCAAAGCTGTGGCTGGGGGGGGTCTCGGCAGGTAGCGCTCTGACGGGGTGGTCACGGTAGTTGGGCTGCCGCCGTTAACATCTTGTTGGGCGGAGGAGGGTGCCCATCCGCCCGAGTTCGGTGGGAGGACGGCGAGGAGGTGGAGACGTCTCGGGGCAGGATGGCACGGCGGCACGGCCCTGCGCAGCTGGGGGCTACCGGCAGCCTGGAAAGGGCTGGTGGTACAACGGCTATCCCGAGCGCAGCACAGTGCAGAGCCGCCTCCCGGCGCAGAGATCCCGTCGCCGGGGGAGCAGCGGAAGAAACGTGGCTGCTTGTTGTAGTAACAATACAAAAACAAGCCAAGGGGTTAAAAACTGCCCTAAGGTTTATCGTGTAATCGTGAGTTGTAACTGCTGCGGTTGGCTTGTGTGTCTTGACACCATTTATTCCCTCGCGTGTTTGTTGCAGCGCTATGGCTAATGTAAAGACAGAAGATGAAATCGTTCTCTTTGAAAAGGAAATGAAAGAGTTCTGGACCAAGTTAAAAGGCGTTTACGGCACCGAACAGATCAATCAGACTTTAGCACTGAGAGATTCATGCAAGGAGTCCATAAAAGCCCTTTCAGGTAAAAAAGATCTATGTTCCTGTTACCTCTACATTTTCCAAGTTATCATAATACTTCTTCAGATAACTGAAATAACTTGCCGTTACAGAGAAATGGTCCAAGAAGCTGAAGGAAGGGGACTTGATGATCAATAAAATTCAGGAGTATAACAATGGTACAGTATGGTGTTTTATTTATCCTAACATTTCTAAAATTAACTTAGTATAGCTAAATAATACGTCTAACTTCCTGTGTTAAGAAGTAAATAACATCAGAATGAAGATAAAATTAAAACCAAACATTTGGTGGATCATGGGTTGTAAATTACAAGCCAAAAGTAATTTGTTGGAAAACTTCATTGATCATACAAAAAGATAAAGATAAGGCGAAACCTTTCTGTTCAGTAGTTTTGATGCTTAACTATTTAAAACAACAAAGTACCAGAACTTGCTGACTGCAATAGAAAAAGTAAATTAAATTGCTTAGTAAATTTAATATTGTGAGGTTACTTGTGTTTCTTCCTATTAGTAATAGAACACAGCCTATCATTCTACGATAACTTCTCTGAACTTTGTAGTTAAACTTCAGAATATCAGATAAAAATAGTTGTAACTCTCATACTGGTCATTGTTTCCATTCCTTGCTTTCTGTCAAATTATTTGCCTGTGGACAAGACCCACCATCTTCTTGCTTCAGGGATGTTTAGTTCTGGCACCAGAAACAAATGGTATCTGATAGAAGGTACTAAATAGGGAGCTCCTCTGATAATTCCCTTTTGATTAATTTTCACTTTTAAACTTTTATTCAGGGCTCCTACTATAGTTACACTGACTTCTATTTTCAGCTGAGATGGTACACAATTCAGTAGATTTTATTCACAGAGTCATCTCAAACTATAAAGATAAGTACTACAGAGCAGGGGCCTAATTGTATATATTCATATTTTCTTGCCTCATTTTAGAGATTCTCCAGCAGAACCAACGCATATCAGAAAATCAAGAGCACTTGACAGAAATAAAATCTAACCTAAATCAAGAAGAGGAGCAAAAGAAGGATTTGACTGACAGCATCCAAGAGCTTAAGGAAGAGTTGATGAAGAAAAAGGAAAGTAAGCAAATTTGTTAATTGGAGGAAGAATTGTTTTCAACACTTGCTCTTGATGAGCTTTTATACTGTTCTGTTTTTTTTTAATGTGGTTGTTTTACTTACTTTGGTATTTATGGTGACTTTTAAAATTCTAGTGATAGCTTCTAAAAACAAAGCCACTAAGGAGAGAGTGGAGCGACTGTGCAAGTCTAAAGTATTGTTTGAAGAGCGGCTTGGACTGGAGATACGCAGAATCCACAGTAAGTTTCTGTAGTTTTCTTAGTTACCACAGGCAGTGCTACGATTGTGCAGTGAAGAACATGCTGGTTTACACAACTGATGAACTGTTCCAGCACGGGTATTACCATACCATTGTCTCCCTAATGACAGAACACGATATGTTAAAATGCATTTGTCTTCCAGAGAGACTACGTTTGCTTAACTTGTACAAATTCTGAGAATGTGAAGTGATTTTTAGTAATCATTGTCACTCTTCTGCAGTGGTTAATGGTGTTTAATTCTGGTTTTGTTTACTTTAGATGAACAATTACAGTTTATATTCAGACACATTGACCACAAAGATCCTGACAAGCCCTATGTGTTTACCCTTTCCATAAATGAACAGGGAGACTATGAAGGTATGTGAATTCCAAATCCTTAAGCAAGAGGATAGAATCCAATTCCTCCATTCGAAATAAAGGGAGAAAGGAGAAAATACAACTTAGTTGTAACCTTTATCTTCTGATTTCTGAATTCAAATCTTTCTAGAGTAATATTTTTTAATGAACTTTCTCTTGCTAATTTATATGAAAATACAACTGTTTATCTTCGCTCTCTTCTATTTGTGGAGTCGCTATTTGCTTTGCACTGAGCAAAGCAGGAGAGAGGACATAAACAGGCACAGATAAATGCTTCAACTTGTAGTTTGTTGTTTCTTTTCCTTGTGGCAAGAGTGAGTGTTTATGCTATTAGGCTTCTCAAACAGGCTGAAATATGCCTAGAGGGGAGAATAAATGAGGTTCCCCAATATTTGGGGATCCCTTACAGTTGTGTGACCTAGCAAAAAGATTAAAACTTGAAATCCAGCATGCCTCTTCACAAGGTACCTTTCAGATCTTAAAGCTGGTTTTGCAATACAGATCGCACTTCAGTTACAGAGAACAGCAGTGGTAATTTGTGTACTGTGCTGAGTAGCTTCTAGATGGATGCTGCTCTTACTCTGCTGTGCCTCTAGGTAAGGACTGGATCGATTCCTGATTTTACTAATTCAAATCTAAATTGTGCTGAAGTTAAAAGTTTATCACATGCTGGGCTACATCGGTTTTCATCTGCCTGCCCACAGAGCAACAAAAATGTTTAGGAATATGTTTCAATATTTGAGCAGGCTGTGGATTAGTGGAATTACTGTAACTGCAGGAGCACAGCACTGAGTGGGAGGTCTGGAAACAAAAAAAAAAAGTAAATTGTGAGGCTTTGCTTGAAAGAAAATTATTTAATAGGTTACTCAAAAATAATACTGAATGAAGGTAAAACATACAAGGATAACAAACTACATTTGTATTTCATAAACATGGAAAGCCACTAATAATTTTTTTTTTTTTAATAATAATCTCAAATCTTCGTGTCATTTTAGTGACTTCCTGTACTCCTCCTCTGGACTGTATAGAAGAATTCCAGCTCAAAGTGAGAGAAACTAATAATTTTTCTGCATTCATTGCCAACATCAGAAAAGCTTTCACTGCCTTATCTTATAAACAGTCTGTGTAAAATTAGCTTATACCTCCCTTTCTGGCTGTAGAACACTTCTTGTCTTTCCTTCCTCTATCCTGAAAGTACATATTTATTTGTGTCTTGCTCTAATTTCTTAATAAAGAAAAATAATGAAAATAGTATTTTAGACCACTGTCATTAGAAACAATTTGGATGATTTTTTGAACAACAGTATAATCAACCTCTTCCTTAATTGAATGCCTCCAGACTTGTCAATTTTGATCTAGTATCAAATAGCTTAATGATGTAAAGAGATCTATTTAGCTACTCCAAGAAGATATTCAAAACAAAGTACTTCCTGTAATTTATTTTTCCTCAAAAACCACGGAAGTTTCTTTCAGGTTTATATGAAAACTACCAAAATAATGCACTGGAGCTTAGCAATTACTCAATTCCCTTTGTCATAGGTCACTACCTTAAGTTTTACTCTGTCTTGTACTCTCCAGTTCTCATACATATGAATTGACATTTCTCTTGCCCTGTTAAACTATATATTTTACTGCTTCTTTCAGATTCTTGTTGGATGCCTATTTCTGTTTTTAGTAATAAACCTGTTTGGTGTGCATGCTATTGAATAAAGCTCTTAATAGCAGGAAGTGGAACTTTGTATTGATTTATTTGATCTGAATAAGGCTTTGCTGTAGCCCAGTGGCTCCTGGCTCCCACAACACCCGGCTGGACAGAAAAGCTGGCCTGAAGCTTAAACTGGGATGGTGAAGGGGTAACACTCCTAAGATCACCAGCCTAGTGTTTTATTGGGTATGTTTTACAACAGACTACTTGTTTTGCTTTATTACATAACAGCCCTTCACTGCAACATGCTTTATCATTTCATTGGAAATCTTAAGACGTGGCAAAGCCTGAAGCATAAAGGAGGAAATAGAGTAGTTACTGGTAAATCATGTGTATCTTGGGGCTTATCAAGGCAATTATTCTCAGCTTTGATTACAAAGATAGAAGAATAATAGTTTTAAAGCCTTTTGCTTTTCACAAAATATTTAAATGGACAGCTGTAATAACAAAGAAAACTTCCTTTCATAATACAGCATAGTTCAAATAAAATCTTACTAAACTCAGTCCTGGGAATACTGGTGGAATTGAAACTAATGCTCGTCCTTCTCAAAACACAAATATCGAAGTATATAAAAATGAAATATATTTTTATTACATGTACTGTAGTGTATCTGATTTGATCATGACCTTCACAGGAGGAAAAAATTTAAACATGCCCTGAGTACTAAGGACAAATGCTCAGACTTACAGCCATTTTCTTTCCATGTTCATCCAAGACATCAGTAGTTGGTTTATTGCTCCTAACAAAATTACTTTCCCAAGATTGCCATGCACAGAACATAAAGTATATGACAACCACTGCACTGGAATTTACATTCCTAGGAATTATTTGGTAGAAAAGATGATGTGCTTGGTTGTAAGTGTTCTGTGCGTACCCTTAAAGCAAGAAGTAAAGTTTGAAATGTTTATTGTGTGTGATTTAAACCTTTTGCAGTCTGAATAATGAACCTGCTTATATCTGGCAAGGCAAATCAGATGCAGATCCTACTGCCTCTAAACACACCCAGGCATTCCAAAACAGGTAAAAGCTAGGAAAGTGTATACAGCAGATTTGTTTCTTTGCTTATAAAACTGGCTTGTGACATCCCTCAAACAGCCTTTATGCTAGCTGAGGATGTGTCTTAAAAATCTTAAAACCTTTGTACCTTTATGAAATGCACTCAGTGCTGACTATTTCACACACCTGAATCTGTGGCAATTTGGAACTTTCTATTTGTTATGAAGCTGCACAATGCAGCGATATCCAATAACAATAATGACAACTAGGATAATAGTATATACTGTTCCAACAGATAGAATTACTGGGACCCAGTGTACTTGACTGTGCAAATATGGACTGAAATGCCCAGAGAGCATGTGGGAAAGCTTGAGCTCAAAAGCAATATGCAGCTTAGGACTATGATATACAGTAGACCAGCGCCCTCCAGTTGGTGCTAGTGCTCTATCTATGAGCAGGAGCAGGATTATTTTAAGGCAGACATAAATCTTAGTGAAGGTCGGTAAAGACTTTTATTTATATGCAAATCAGTTTGCCCAAGCAGGAACATTATCTTCCCTTTCAAACTGCTTCCCTGTACTTGGCTACCAAGGCTCAAGCCTGAAGTGGGTGGGCTGACCATACAGAGAATTGTGATATATTGATGCTCAGCACTCAAATTTATCTCATAATATAGCATAAACATCTGGAAAAAAGGTGTTGAATTTATTATATATAGGAAATACGCTGTAAATTGAAGGACTGTTGGGAAGACAATATTAAAAACTTATGTACCAAGTGCATTTAATGACAATTTTTTTGCATGATACCATGAAGTCAGTTTTGAAAAGAAATTGAATTACTGTAAGAGTCCTTCTGGCTAACAGAACAGTTTTATTACACACCTACTAAACCAAGAGTGGAGGTGGTTAAGCTGAGTTTGTTGGCATTTTTCATAAACCCTCTTGGATGTTGCTAGAGGTATTTTAAAAAGCAATCCAACAAGTAATAGCTACACTTGTGAAAATTATGACAGACATGGAAGTTTTACTGTGCTTCTGTCATATTCCAATTGTGTTATATTACTTACTGTCTTCTCTAATGCCTCAATCAGCTTTGTGAATTTATTCAGTACCTTGATATTGTCTAAGATAGTCTTGTCATTATAATACTCTAAATCCCTGTGAACTCATTCGTGAGCGATTTATAACTTTTGAAAGCCATGCTGAACCTGATATAACAAATATATGCGCACATAAATCACTTAGTCTCACAGGCAGATTACAATATGGTTTTTAACTGTATGAATAAACCATACTAAATTATTATGGTAATACTCTTACCTTTTTGAAAGTAATAGTTGCAATCCAATGACAACAGGCTTTGCTGCTGAATAGGACTGTATGCCTGGAAGGTTGGGGGAAATGGCTCTGATTGCCAGTGGGACTCCATTCTTTTTGTCCTTCTTATTATCCCTAATCCCTCTAACAATTAAACATGAAGAACTCTTCGGAGTCTCAAGCTTACAAGCAAGTTGTTCCAGCAGAAGCAGAGGTAATGAAGCCTGATTTCCTACAGATCTACAGTCCTTAAACAGTGCCATTTTCTTCACTGCAATATCCCAGCTGTTCTTCACAGTCTCCTGGTGGATGAGAGCCAGTGCCACTCCAGAGTTCATAGAATCATAGANAAGGTGCTCCAACCCCCTGATCATTTTTGTGGCCCTCCTCTGGACCTGCTCCATCATATCCATGTCATGAAGTTATGCTACTTCAGCCTTCTTTTGGCTGCTGCTGAAGCCGCAGGACAAGGGTTGCGCTCTGCCTACCCTTCCTCCAGCAGAGGATCATTTTTGTGGTTCTCTCCTTTACCTGGTTGCTTCTTTTTAGTACAGTCTTCTTTTCAGTACACTGTAAGAACAGCAATAGCTGCAACAAAATCTCCTTTTCAAGTTTAGACTAACTGAGCAACAGATTGAAAATTTATTAGGGAGAATGAGAGACTACTAAATGTACTATTTACTCATGCAAGTGTAAACGTAGTGTTTAATCATGCCAAGTGAGTAATGGCTTTTTATATGACATACATATATATATATATATATTAAAGTGGCTATGCACTGTAATGATTAATTGAAAGAAAATACAATTAGTGTTAATTTGATTTCCTTCCTCTTCAGTCACAGCATGTTGAACAATGCTAATTGCAATTGGCTCATCTGTTTTATGCCTGTTTGATGGATAACTCTCTACATGGAAACATGCTTGTTGGCTGACCTGCCTCAATAAATTCAAGTAGCACTGGCTACTGGATCATGGGCTCAGTTCTCCACTATGCAGTATCTTCTGCTCCACAGTTTTAGCTGGGATAACTAGCTTGGCAAAGAAACAGGTCCATTGGATGAACACCAACTATACACTGTCACTGTTTTCATTTAGGAGCATGCTACCTTTACTTCACACTGATGGCAATTATCATTAAGGATTCCAGGCATTTAAGAGCAGACATTATATGTGAATGTTCTGGCTAAGTGAGGAATAGTTAGAAGTGACAGAAGGGCAGCCTTGTGGGTGGTGTACTAGCTAAGTTAAAGCACAATACATTAAAGTAAATGCTTGCCTTGTAGGTTAAAAATAAAATCAGGCAAATAACTAATATTTAACTTCCCGAAGCAAGCTAATGAGATAAACTTGTCTGTTTAACTCCGTGTCTGTCACAGCCCCACCAATGGAAAGACAATGCAGCAAATTGGCAATTGTATTCTTTTAATATTAGTCATCGGTATCAGCATGACTTACTGGCCTGCATTTTCCTTCAAGCCATCTGATAAAATTGTGTTTCTAAAGAAAAGAGGGAAAACCTCTCTTCTGATATGCAATCCTCAATACTGTCATCTCCAACTTTTTGCAGCAATTAGCTGTCATTTTAGGCTCCAGCTTTCTCTAAGGTTAGTCCATAATTCCAACAGTCTGCTTGAGACTGCATAAAGCAGGGACCACCTACACCGAGTGCTCTCCTAATGGCATCACAATGAATCAAATTAGCAAATTTACAGTTTATGTTAATGCAATTTACCTGAGAAAGAGAGTTTGACTTTCCTCAGCTGCTCCTGCTGAAGTTTCCCTCAACTATAATTTCTTGACTATACTGTTTGATGCAGACCAAGCATTAAAAATTTGCATCTGATCTTGCTTTTGATTGTGCATTAATCCTATCCAGATGGCAGTGGATGTCACTGTTAGCAATCCATAGGAAAAACAGAAGAGGAAAACTTCCAAATAATATAGTTAGAATTTTATAGCAGATACCTGTAAAATCTTACAGATGAGTTCTTGTATGAGCCAGGCAGCTCATTTTGTGCTAGCTGCTCGGACTAGTTGCAAGAGTTGCACAAAATATGACAGTGTAACTGTGAGCAATCTCAACAGTCACATAATTTTCATTTGAAAAAAATCATTCAATTAGCAGGAAATTGTTATGAAAGGGGAGCAGCTATTTAAAGAACCTCATGTGAAGTTCACAGCAGTCCTGGCTGCTTTTTACATCCACCTGCTCCAGAGGGTACCACAACTTGGTCATCACTTCCTCAACGCTACTGAAGCGCCAGATGTTGGACCTACATTTTAAGTCATCTAGATTACTACTGTGGAAATCTTATTCTGTGGCTGGCATATGGATTGGGTTGTTCAATACAGTAACAGCTATGAGCACTGATGTCACTTGGACATTGTTCAATGAGAAACCGCTTATAAAAATGAGATATAGTAATAACTAAAGGCTTTGGCTGAATCAAGTTTAAATTAAAATTAAATGAGGGACTACGCAAATATAACAGTAAACCAGGAAGCCATTCTGGTAGGAGGCAGCTCTTTCAAAGACAGTTTAGGAGAACAACAGTAATTAAAATGACTATTACTGGGGGTTATAAGGGGAGGTTATCCCTAAAACAGCCCAGAAACAGGACAGAAAGTTGCTAGTTAGGTTGATACAGGAGAGAACTGATTGAATTTTAACTAAGGAAAGATCACACCCCATCTTTCAATTTCAGGATTCTTTTTTCATGTGAAAAGATTGCAAGAAGTTGCCTAAGTATGGCAAGAAATGCTACTGTCATGCAGTTGTACAGGGTGAGCCTTACTTGGCCTATTTTGGAATAAATAAAAATAAACTGCATAATATTTTCTAGGGAGAGGACTTTACACTTGGAAGTGTTTAAAAAATAGCAGAGCTACAATGGTGTTTTTCAGATGTTTAGGAGATGGTATTAATTTGGGAATGTAAAGCAAGCAGCTTTAGAAAGTACCTCACCTTTTCATCTAATTAGTGAACTATAGCACTAACGTTACAAGTTGGTCCTACTGCTCTTACAGATAAAAACTACAATACTGAATTGTCTTGTAATACTTTATATTGTCACTTCCCAGTGACTGAAAGCTAACTGTTCTGTGTTACATCTAAACAATTACATTTGAAAGTAAGAACCTTACAAATACCTTAGCATTGCACACAAGTCAACGTTTAAGCAAATTCTCTACAAGTCATTAACAGCTTGGCAGACTCAGGGCTGAAGAAGCTAGGTACAGAACACATCCCTCAAGCGTGTTTACTCCTGTAGTGATAAAGGCACCTTCTAAGGTACAAGATGGAAGGTGTGCAAGCCTTACTACTGATCCCTGCTCCACTGCCTGGCAGAGAGGCCTCCAGTGGAGATTGTCGTCACCTACTGGCAGAGCTCTGGCCTGGCACAGCATGTGCTTTAGACACACCATATTCTCCCTAGTTAATACGTAGTTATTTTTTTATTCATTTACTTTGCACAAATAAGTTTTGAATTACTGGAATTAACTTTTCACAGAGCTGCAATTTCTGGATTTTACAGTCCAGCGGAGAAGGCAGTCCCTGCGGTGAGAAGTGTGGATATGCAAGTTTGTCCAGTCTGTATTCCAGCCTCACACCTATTACACATACCAATGTTCAATCAGGCATCACTCATACTTTTTAATATTGTGTTTGCATTTCAAAATTCCCGAGGCATGGGACCTCTTTGGAAAATAGCCTGTGATGATCTTTACAGCCATCCTGGACTCCTCTATATTTGAGCACAAAATGGCAACCTGCTCTTTGAAATCCACTTAAGAAGGTAGACCACTGGCAAGTGTAGACAGTGTAAAACCTGCCAAGCGGCAGGGACTAGTATCTTGCAGAACAGGGCACAAAGAGGACTGAAAAAACAGCATAAATTACCAGCAACCCTCCATCCCCAGAACTGGACCTAAGAACATGGAGCAGGAGTCCCTCCACACAAGCTCCCAGCCTCTGTCCATTACAGAATGATGAGCTACCAAGTCATGCGGCAATTTGCCCATCCACCACACATGTGGATTCCTTCCACTCACCTTCTGTACGATTCTGTCACCAGCCTTTAGCTCTTCTAAATCAGCACAGACTTCCTGTCTTCCTCTTCTGAGAGTCTGTGTTTCTTGTACAGTTTCTTTACAGACTTAAAGACAGTACATTAAAAAAACAATCTTGCTTTTTCACGTTATCCTGAGCCATTTTCTCTACACATTGGCTCTGACTTGTGCTGTGTAAAATAGGGGAAATGTAGAACAGGAAGCAAAAGACATTAGACATACAACTGGACAAATTCCTACATACTTAAATCTCTTCAATAAACAAGATTTTAAATGCCGTATTAAACACACTACAAGATTCTCCTGTATATTATCATGAGCACATATTAACAACTACAGAATTAGTTCTTTAAACACATAGGAAATCCCCAGGTTTATTTTACTTCCAGAGGCAAAACTTCAACTGATGTGTGGTGATGCCTATAGTACCAATATTTCTGTTACGAGAACCATTGCCTAAATTTTCTGCTGAAGTTGTAAGAACGTTTTCATGCATCCCATTTAGAAGTACCTCATCACCTCTTAATGCTGCACCAAGGCCTACCTGATGATGATATTTGGTAAGCTTTACTTTGGTGAGTGTATGAAAGCAATTCCAGCTCAGTGCATTGCTGCACATAGGTAGTTCCTTGTTTAAAAAATAAAAACCCCAACCCCATTACCCCTCTACTTTGTAACAGCAGTGAAAAAACTCCTATAAGAAATAAGCAAACAGATTTGGTCTACTGCAGTGGTAGAGGTCTGAAAAAAAGCAACTTCCTTGGCAACATCAAGAGCTGCAGCTTCCTCTTCAGAGAACCACTATACAAGTGACCCTCTTCTCTTCTTTCTAGAAGTGGTTAGAAGACAGTACTTTAGCCTGAAACATCTGAATGAGCATCTATTTTTAAGAAACTCTTGACTAACTAGACTGAAAAAAGACTGCTTGTCCAAGGTGGGTCCATGTAGACATTCAGAAACTATTAACATGCAAAATTTTACCTCTGAAATCCTAAAAAGATGTCTTGTCCTACCACTTCCTGTTACAAACAGTTTCATACAAGAAATAACATAAAATATTGCAGTGACAAACTGAATAAAGACATACTTGGATCTGCTCTAAAAATGTTGGAGTCTGCAGTGTGGAGGATAACAATCTTTGAGCTAAACCAAAGGAAAACATTGTTTCCATTTCAGAGAAAAGAGAAGAAAAACAACACTACATTCCTAATACTTAAGTTTATTATGAAAGTGTCTCCAAATTAAAATAGCCCACAAGACTGATTGGTTCCAGAGATGAGGAATAATTATTTTCCATATTGAAAAAACCCCAAACCAACTGTGTTAAACACAAAATAACTCCCAAAGTTTTATGCAACAGCTATATATGAAAGGACTTGTATCTAGCACATCACTGTGTCTGGGACAGTGGAATTCCTACACATCACTGCATTTCTGAAAGAGTTGCTCAAGCACAGGATTGTCATGAAAACACAGGTAAAATACTGTCATCTGCCTCACCCTGACTTGCAATAGGTAGTCAACATGCACAGTACAGTATGAGAGCTTGTGTGTAAAAGTTAAACTTGGGGACTGCAAGAAGCTGAAGCTCAACAGAAGCCAGAAAACATGTTTTGTTGCACAGATCATTTTAGGTCATGTAGGATAATCATTTTGGTCTTTTGTCTGGCAGGTGTGATGACTGATATGGCTCCAAAACATCATTTCATAGTATTTCCTCCAGTCTTTTTAACTGAAAGCAATTTCAAAGACAGAGAATTCTGTACACACTCAAACACTGTGTTTTCACTGCAACTACAATCAGAAAGCCTTACAATTTCAAGGCTACACATGTATGCCACTTTTCCAAACTTCCACTAGTGCTTTTGAAAAAGAAAAGAAAAAAATAATAAGGTTGTCTTACTGAAGTTCCCATTAGGTCCCTGTTCCAAATCAAAACCAGTCAAAACAAGTAATACAAACTGGTTTTGCTTTATGGTTTAAAGGCAACTGTAGTTTGTAGAACACTGAAGTTAGGCCTAATACGGTCTACATTACAGGAAGGGTAAAAAATATTCGATAGCTCCTCTCGCACAAACATCACAAGAAGTAGACAATAGGAGACATAGAAAAATGAGTTGTAGCAAAGAGATTAAAAAAATACCAAAGCATCAACTGTAGAAAACCAATGGTAGCCCATATTTCTCCGAGAATACAGAAGGCTGCAGTAATGAGAAGATGAACGAAACAGGCATCAGGCTTCCTACTGGAATACCCTGCGTAAAACACACGCAGTGTCTAAATCACCCCGGGTTGATCATCACTGACATTTGCTGCAGGGCAACGGCTTTTGCTGTCATGTCCCATTCAGAACCAGAAAATGATTTTCACTTGAAACAGATACACATTTAAGACAAGATTCACTTCATTGTAAGCAAAGCTTTAGTGCATGTACTTGGGTCTCAGAAAAAGGATTTGTCATTGGCAAATCACACTGAATGGTCACAGGCTGAAACAGGAGCATCTGAAGCTTTGACACCTGTTCCAATTCTTCTGGAATCATTAAATAAACAGCACATAGAAAAATCTACAAAACGGCAACAAGGAAACAGCCTGGGACACTTTGGTATTTTAGAACTAGCAATATTTAACATCAAGATCCAAAAGATTCCAACATCCACCCTTGTTTGATCAGATATTTCTACCATTTTCTGCAACGTTTGTTTTTAGGTTTTTATGAAAAAAACCAACCCACCACCTATTTTTCTTTTGGTACAAAATGTGCTAATATGGAAAACAGTAAACAAAAGGAGATCAGAATCTTATTTTACTATATTTTGGGCTGACTAGGGAGAGAAGACAAATTCTTACTATTCACTAATAAACTCTACATATTATTTCCTCATTTTTCTACTTCAACATCTCAACCACTGTGTTGTGTACTGTACTATAAAAAGGGAGCATAGAAGTTGAAGACAAATAGGTTATAGAGTATAAACCCTCATTTCTAAAATGACTAAAATGACAATTCTACAAAAGATAGGAATATACAGAACCTTTAAAGATCTCACATTTACCACGTGAATAATTTCTATCCATTTTCTGGAATATGTGTGATTATCCTCTAAATAATTTGCTGGCCTCCAAAAACACCTTGCAAAGCTCTTCAGCAGAGAAGCAGACAAATTCAAATGAAAAAAGAAATAGTTGCATGACATTCCCTCTGC
>VZTM01030366.1:9868-21067 GCA_013400555.1 Jacana jacana | reverse complement strand
TTTTTTTTTTTTTTTTTTTGTCCAGCACCAAACAATGGACAATGGAAATATTCTCTTCATCATTCAACTGGTCTCTTACCCTAACTCAAGAAAATATATCTTTAGTTTCTACTTGCTGATTTCATTATACATCTGAATCTAGCATAGGATCACAGTTATATATGAAGGTACATATGTCATTAGGTTTTAGTATCAGCTCTTTCCTTTACCGTAGGCACAGTTTTCCTGTCTAGTTAGCATCACTTTTACTTTCGGTGGAATATGTGTATATCCAGCATGGGCTTGGGACTGACCTGATGGAAAGAAGCTTAGCAGAAAAGTCAGTGAGAGCTTACCGTGAGCTAGTAATGTACTCCTGCATTGAAGAAGACCAATAGTTTTATGGGCTGCATTATGAAGAGCATTGCTTGCTGATAAAGGGAGATGATCCTTGCCCTCTACCCAATGCTGATGAGAACACAAATGGAGTGCTGGGTCCAGGTCCAGCCTCTCAGTATGACAGAGACATGGACAGAGACAGCTGGTCCAAAGGAGGGCCAGGAACATGATCAAGAAGCTGGAGAATTTGACCTATGAGGAAAGACTGAAGGGGTTAGATTTTGTCTGCCTGGAGAAAAAAAGGCTTAAGTCTCATCACTGTATTCCTGTACTTAAAGGAAGCTACAAAAAGGATAGAGATTGTTTCTTCACAAGGAGCCACGTGGAGCTCCCCAAAGGCAGGTGTTAAAACAAATGTTTAGGATGAACATGAAAATTCAGTATTCTCTCTCATTCTTGTGTCCACTCCTCCAGAAGGAACCATATGATGAAGACGAAGGGTGCCAAGAGAGGTTTTATCTTAAGATAAGAAATAATTTCTTTACAGTGCAAAAAAAATCACAGGAAAAATCTTCACACAGACGCAGTAGAATCCTCATCACTGGAACTTTTCAATTTGTAATTGGACAGGGAGCTAAATAATCTCATTGAGGCCTCCTTTGACATGAGAAAGTGGACCAGATGGTGTTTTGTGGTCACTTCAAACCTGGCTACTCTATGATTCCATGATTCTAAGATACTAGAGCAAATCTGGCAAAGGGCCACAAAAATGATTACAGAATCACAGAGTGGTTGAGGTCAGAAGGAACCTGTGGAGATTGCCTAGTCCAACACCTTACTCAAGCACTGTTAGCTTGAATGGGTTACCCAGGTTGGTGTTCAACCAGGTTTTGAATATATCCATGGACAGAAGCTCAACAATCGCCATGGGCAACATGTTCCAGTGTTTGACCATCCTTGATGAAGTAAAAATGTGTTTTCTTTGATGAAGGAATTGGAGATGAGCAGGGGACTGGAGCATCTGTCATATAAGAAGAGGTTGAGAGAGCTGTCACCGCTCAGCCTGAAGAAAATAATGCTTTTGGAAGGATTCTATCAAGATTTATAAATAACCAATGGAAGGGGTAATAAAGAAGATAGAGCTAGACTCAACTCAGAGGTGCTCAGAGACAGTACACAAAGCAATGGGCACAAACTAGAATAGAGGAAATTCCATGGTGTCCTGGTTTGAGGTAAAGCAAACCAATTATCTGTTCAGTAGTTTTACTTTTTTAGCTAGGCCTTTTCTAACTAACTAAAGTCTGAAATTAACAGCACATTGTTCAGAGACTGTTTAGTCTCATAGTGATAAGACCTGATTATACCAAGGGATGGTATGCAGAGAGGCCCTTGCTTATACTTACTGCTAGAACAACCAAGGTCAGGTAATTTTGTCAGGTGACTCAAAACTGACCAGCTAGGGTATTCCATCCCATCCGCATCATGCTCAGTAAACAAAAAGCTGAGGGATCAAANGGGGGAGGGGAAGAGGGGTCATCATCTGTCCAATTGGTCAAAACCACGACACATGGTAACATCAGGAAACCCTTTTATATGTTGAGGGAGGTCATACACTGAAGCAGATTGCACACAGAGGTTGTGTTATCTCTGTCCTCGAACTTGAACTTGACTGTACACAGCCTTGTGTCAATTGAGCTGTGTCTTTCTCAGATTCACCTTGTCTTCAGTAGGTCATCTGGAGAGCCTTGAATCACAGCAACTTGGATTCCAACATGTTAGTTCTGAAACCAGTGTAGTAGGAGATGGGAGATTCAGGGACATCTCTTTTATTCTGAATGATTTGGAGAAGGAATTTGATTTTGGCTCCAAATGAAACCGTAATGTCACAGGGGTTCTCTGGCTGTAAGTATATACATCCTGCAACAAAGTGACCTGAATTGAATTCTGCCCAAACTGCTTAGGACTGGTTCTTTCTATGATGTAGTTATGCTGTATGGACCTGGTCCACATCTAAAAAACAGCTAGAAAACACCTAAAATAAGAAGTAGATAAGTCTCCAGCTGATCAGAAGACTATGCCTAGTCCTCAGCTTATGTTTATTTATCAGAATAGACATATTTCTCTTTTTTAAATCAGGGTATTCAGAGTTCAAAAAAATGGGTGTTTTTTCCCACTTTCACCATTAAAAGAAGGAAACATAAATGCTATTCATATGGTTAACTGTTGTTATTACTTCTACCTTTTTCCCTGGCTTCCCATAACTCCAACCTACAAAAGTATGCTTGTTACTTTCTCTTTAAGTACCTTGACCTACTAGTTAAATTCCTGTTGCACAAAATAATTTTTTAACTTTGACATTTGCTAATATTAACTCTATTTTAATTGGGATCCTGGTATAATACTATACTATATATATTCTATATAGTATTTTGTTAAAATTTTTACTTTTCATACACATTCTATACTATTATGTTCTCAACAATAGCTATTCTTACTTCACTTACCCTATTGTACCTGCAAATCTCATCAACAGTGTGAGTGTTCACTTTTCACAGACTGAATGTTCTGTGCTGTATACAACGTAGTGAAATCTACTCATCCATTCATTTTACCTGCCAGTTTGGTTATTTATAACTTTAGAAAGTTGTCTTTTCTCAGATATATATATATATATATATAGAGAGAGAGTTTTACTTGTCATATTCGGTATGTTTTTGTCAGTTTTCCATCCATCTTGTCATATTGCTCATTTAGCTCCTTCATTTACAAGTGGTTTTTTCTTCTGCTAGAAATCTGATTATGACTTGTGTTCGTAATTGGGATGGATAGTTTGTTACATTTTCTAAGTGAAGCAGCATACATAACTGGCAGTTTTTAATTCTGTATATTCAGAGCTGTACATTCTACAGAGGGCAAGAATTTTAATACACAGACTGGGGATTTCATGCTAAGTATGTAGGTTTGGGGTTACTGAAAATGTAACCTGGTAATTCTTCACCAAGCACATTATTTTCTAAGATACATAGGTCAACCTCAGCAATCACTACCTTGCTTTGAGAAAGAGAAAGTTTAATCTCATGAAAATTCAAGGAGGAAATATTTCCCTATCTTTATGAAACATATGATGTATAAATATGTATGCTTTTAAATAGTTGTTTTTTCTTTCCTGTAATTCCTTGGCATATAAGGTATTTATAGAGCTAAGGAAGAAAAAAAGTTTTTGATGAATATTAATTTGCCAAAACCCTACACCAAAATTTTCATAAATTTCACTGTAATGGATGGAAAGTCCTAGGCAAACACAGGGTTAACACATTTTGAAAATGGTTTCCTTTTTCATTGCAAAGAATTTTTATTTTAAGATTACTACAGATGACAAGGATGACAAAACTAAACAGTCAAAAAATCTGAAAGAAAAAAAGATTGTTAATATCACAAAACAGTACCAATCAAATCAAAAGGGAGTTTCATTGCTGACATTTTGGGTTTTGGTTGTTTTTTTCTTCTGTTTCAAAAATCTGTTGTAGTCTAGATGAACTGAATTTCAACACCAGCAGAATATATTTCAACCTTCTCTGGAGATCTTGAGGGAGAAGAAGCAGTTACAGAGCTATTTCTCTATAAATGCAGGCTTATTTATTTATTTACTCATTTACTTCTGTTTTAATTCTGCTGGGATTTAGAGAGCCTTGATCTCTCTGCCATTTTTCCTTCTATCATTTTGCTGCCTGGGCTATCACTGGAGGTGCCAGTCTTTATTACTGTATCACTGTGTAGAAGGGAAAGCATTTTGGGTAATTTAAAGATTCTGGAAAAGCATTTTGGGTAATTTAAAGATTCTCTACATATTATACAGTTGTTTTAATTTTCTGGTGTTGTGGGCAGTAAGCACTGGTGAAGTGAAAATTGTTTTTAGGAAGACCAGAGACCAGAGAGAAGGAAACAAAATGTGAATATAATAATGCTTCACTTTAATCCAAGAATTAACTGGTATTCTTCCTACTTGCCATCTTTTAGACTCATTCTGAAATTTTGGCAGCCTAAACACCTGAGGTATGTAATCACTTTTCACCACATGGATTGACATTGGTAACAGACCATTAAATCATAATGAATGTGCAGAAGAATTTTATTTTTTTTTTCAGATGGAAATTATGCTTTACTTGGTAACATTTCTTTATTTAAGTGTGACATTTCAGCATCTGTAAATTACTTTTTAAATATCTGAACACATTTTTGTTGATGTATTCAATGTCAATCAACATATATCTACATCTACATCCTGCTTTCCCTAAGTAATTTGTTTCAGAGAAGTGAAAAAAAAAACCAAAACAACAATCCTCTAAATCATTGACCTCTAATTCAAGACTTTTTGGATGTCAAATGTAGATTAAAAACCAAAATCCTCTGTAAGTCAGAAAGTGTGAAATAATGTTTTTTCAAATATAAAATAAATGTTGTCTTAAGTTAATAAATGTTATAGCTTGATACATTAAGATGGTATATCTGAGTTTGTAATTTTCACATATATTTTACTCTTTTAGTGTATTACATATTAACAAAAATGAATATACATTACTCGAGGGACTCTTCTCTTCCAAGATATTCCCAGATAAGAAGAAAGCTTTATTTCTATCAAGTGTATCAAAAGTGGATATCTAATGAATCTGATAATTTCTACAGCATCCAAGATATCAGCCTAGGGATGACAGATAAGACCTATGAAAAAAAGAATCTTTCTGAGGACAAAACTGCATACTATGTAGGGAATCTCTGATAGCAGTAAATACCTATGTTTAGGCAGCTGAATTAGCTCCTCCCACTGTAGAAATCCATGTTAGGTCATATGAAACCTACTTTAAATGTCATTGATATCTCCTGGACAGTTGCTGTAATCATGTAAGTGTGATATCTATTTAAGATGTTGTATAAATGAACAATGATAATATATTTACATAAGCTACAGCTAATGTTTTTAAATGTAAACAAAAGAATTATATGTATAAAGCACCAAAGTGTCTTATGAATTTTCAGTGTCTTATGTTTTCAGAAGATATAAAAAATTTAACAACAACAACAACAACAAAAAACAAACCCAAAAATGTGGGGCAAGCATAGTCATAGGTTTTTGCAGGTAGATTTGACTGCAAAAGATTATAATTTTCTGGTAATAGAAAGTTTAAACTTTTATACACTAATTCATAGTACACATCTACCTTTTTGAGTAAGTATACATTGTATTTAAAACAACATTTAATCTTGGGTTTTGTTTTTTGTTTTTTTTTATTGTACTTCTTAACTACCTTGAGTGTAAAACCTATTTTCATGCAATTTTTAAACAGCAAACTTAACATTTTACCATACCAACATTACAATAGAAAACTTAACTGCAAAAAATATTTCAGTTCTCAATTAGCGCTTATTATTATTACCCTTTGAAATATAGCAAGCATGCTCTTGATCTGATGCCTGTTATAGGACACAAAGCACAATGTCTCAAAAATAACTCTGTTTTGTTTTTGGGTTTTTTTTTTTTAATTTTATTTTGATGCTATCCTAAAAAGTGTATTGCATTGTAATCTTCTGCCACTGTGAATGCATTGGTTCCAAAGCATAGTCATATACAGTTTCTCAGCATATACTTTATTTTATTTTTCTGATCAACTGGGCAGCTTTGACGGATGTAGAGGAAAAAATATAGTATTTTCTGCACAAACATGTTTGATTTATTTTTTGATATAGCAAGTTAAGATGGAATGCCCACTTGAGAAGATCAAGGTTCAGTATGAGATTGAGTTTTCAGAAGAGTAAATATCATTTCCCTCTAGAATACAGAGAGAAGCAGAAAGATATAGCAAGTTAGCTATGTCTGAAGTATTTCTCAGACAGCTAGGAAACCCTAGTCTAATCTGGATCAAGCTGCTTAGGTGAATCCAGGCTCTGATTTCCTGATGTACCAGTCTCAAATGCAGAACAGGATTGGTGCTGATGAATCATTCTGTCATTTAGTAGAAGAGATTTTGCAGCCTAAAAAACCCCAAAACAACAACAAAAACAACAAACAAACAAAACCCCACAAACAAAAATAACAACACAAACCATCCCCGCTTTAATTTGTATTATTTTTTTTTTTTTTGATAACATGAATACATGTGACAATGCACTTTTTCATGGTTATCATGATATCCTTCAGTGTTGCTTAGTTAAGGCTTGGCCTATGTACTGACCTTTAAGGATTGATGATAATGAGAATATTATTTAACATGTGACAAAGCTGTATGAAACTGTAGAAAGGGGAATATGCTTTTTACTGTAAAAATGTATGACAGACTTCACTTTAAAGGTGCCAGTGAAAGAATCTGACTGGGAGTTTCAGAGTAAAAATATATGGACACATTGTGCTCCATTTTTTTCTTTTTATTTCACTATTCTTGCAAGAAATAAGACTCAAATTGGTCGCTGAGCAATGTGTTGTACAGTTTTAGGGCCTCCGTGATAAACAGGTTCCCAAATAGTTTCACTTTTTTTTTTCAAGTCCTCTATGTTAAGCAAAGTGCTTCAGATGCTCTAAGATACATTCTCCTTAGCAACAGAGAGTTTCAAGTAAGAAATCAGGATGATATTAAACTCTGGGTTTGAGAGTGGTTATCTACAGGAACATTCATTTTACAGCCTGTATTGGTTTCTTATATGTTTATGATTTTAAGCTTTCCTTGGAAACTTTTGATTACTTCACAAAAGTAATTTCGTAATATAGTCTTTAATTATGAAAACTAAGTATGTTTCTAGATTTCTGTGAAATCAAAGATGCTGTGCATCTGCCCACTAATGCTTTTCTTTGGTTGTCACACCATGAAGCAGGCAACCTGTACTTCCACCAAACAGCAGCACTACTCCCCCTCTCCAACCTGGGAACTGTTCATCAGTCACAACTGGTAAGCCCAAGGGCCACCTGGCTCCGGCATGTGGGGTATGGAGGCAAGGCAATTTTTGTGCTGCTATGGGGAAACGCAGTTCTATGCTCAGCTGTGAGTCCATCCTGCAACCCCGTAGGGTCTGTGTGGTCAGATGGGGTTAGTTGTGCCTCTTGGGTGCTGTAATGAGCTACACTCACAACTGCAGTTCACACCAAGGCAGAATCAACCAGGCAACTTTTGTGATTGTATGATAGATATAAGGGATGATCAGAAACAATAATTGGCATTGCAGACTCTGAGAAGCGTGGAAAGAAGACCTAGGCCATTTCATAACCAAAAGTTTGCAGGTAGTAGGTAAAAGTTTCTTGATGTAAACAGTATTGCCCCAAAAACAGAACTAAAGAATATTTGTCTGCCATTACTTTGATTGCTTTGCTTATTCTACTCCTATTTGCCAAATAATGCATTTCAATGCATTTAAAATTATTTAATGAAACCTTTCTCTCATTTCTTAAGATAAGTGCCTTTTAGACTGGAAGCTCTTCAGCGTAGGGACTATGTCATTTTATAGTGTGTGATTGTAGGGCTTTTAACACCATGAGCCCCCTTTGGAAATTATGACTTTAATAAGCAATAATAATAATGATGCCCACATCCTTAAAATTGATCTTTACTGGAAGATTTCCACTGAAAGGAAAATGACAGGTGAAACTTTCTGTGATGAATAGCACCAACACAGAAAAGCATCAGAATAATTGTAATGGATAAGTTCTGCTGGCTGCTGTGTAATATAATGAAGTCAGTGCCTGCTGTGGCCAGATAAATCAAGAGTTGCTTCATAGTAGGCAGCTGGACTTTTTATTTAGATTATTCACAACAGTGGCACCCCCATCATGGCCATTATGAACTGCACATTAAGAAAATATATTTATATACACAATATGCTAACATAATTTTGGGATGATTTAGTAGCAGCATGCAAAACGTGTTCAATTGTTGTACTAGGCAGAGGAACTCAGTGCTGGTCAGAATGTAACAATCTATCAGTCTTTATATTTCAGTTGCACAAGGTCAAAATCATAAATTCATAGAATTATTTGAATTGGAAGGGGCATTAAAGATCATGTAGTTCCAATACCCCTGCCATGGGCAGGAATACCTCCTACTAGACCAGCTTACTCAAACCTGGCCTTGTATACCTCCAGGGATGGGGCATCCACAGCTTCTCTGGGCAACCTGATCCAGTGTATTACCACCCTCACATCAAAGAATTTCTTCTTACTATCTAATCTAAATCTCCCCTCTTTCAGTTTAAAACTGCTACTCCTTTTCCTATCACTACACTTCTTTGTAAAGAGACTCTCTCCATCTCATCTGTAGGCCTCATTCACATAGGCCAATATAAGGTCTCCCTGGAACCTTCTCTTTCCAAGGCCGAAAAACCCCAACTCTCTCAGCCTGTCCTCACAGGAGAAGTGCTCCAGCCCTCTGATCATCTTCATGGTCCTCCTCTGGACTTGCTCCAACAGGTCCATGTCCTCCTTTTGTTGGGGGCTTCAGAGCTAGACATAGTACTCCAGGTGAGGTCTAAGAATCTTAGCAAATTTCTCCCACTTTCCCCGCTTCCCTGATCTTTGAACTCATGGTGTGCATAGTGCAAGTGAAAGTGCTTCAAGTGCAGTTGGAAGATTTCACTCATCCTAGCACACCTGTGGGCTTTGGGCACATTCAGAATAAATGAACCCATTCTACATACTTCTCAGGGCAAGTTTACACTAACCAAGGCAAATGTCCTAGTTTGTGGTAGAGAAGCTTAGAGTCAGATACAAATTTCATATCTACTTGTCCTTGCTTTCATTTGGGTGTAGGATCCTCTTAGTAATACAGCAATAAAGATAACAGGCAGAATATGGTGTCAAGCAAGGACCATACTTAGTTATAATATAAAGATATGTGTAGTGAGCATGAATCTAAAAGAAAGGAGAAGGAGGAAGGGGGTATGTTCAGAGTGATGGCCTTTTTCTTCCCAAGTAACCATTACGCATGATGGAACACTGGTTTGCTGATGGGAAATAGTGAACAACTTCCTCATTTTGCTCTGCTTCCATGTGCAGCTGTCACTTTACCTATTAAGCCACCATTTTCTCAATCCATGAGTTTTCTCATTTTTGCCTTTCTAATTATCTCCTCCATTGTACTGTAGGGGAGTGGACAAATAGCTGTATGGGGCTAAGCTGCCCACTGGCATTAAATCACAACAGGTAGCTACACTCATACATGGACACAATGGATTGCTAGTGTGAAGCAGTGTTGCAGATGGAGTGATGCTCTTCACTCGCACTTCTAATAGATTTACTAATGTGAACTGTATTTTTCCAATAAGTGATTTGTTTTCAGGTACATATAGACAGGTCTGCAAAGACCAGATAAGAAGTATTACTTTTATTAAGTGATTTATTAAATAATCTCTATGTGGAGTTTAGGATAAGAGTTTAGTGTCTGCCTCTTGCTTTAGGAAACCTTATATATGCTTAGAATAAAGAAATCAAACTTCGGACTCTCTGCCAATTTTGGTAATTTAGTAGAACTAAACCCAACGAATTAATACATTCTCAGGAAAAACAAAACAAAACAAAACAAAACAAAACCAACCCAACCACAACAACAACAACAAAAGATTGAAGCTTGAAAGGAAAAATACTAATTTAGCTAAGACCAAATATTAATTCAAAACATTTGAGTTTCCATAGAGAAAATTTTCAATTACTTCAACCCAATCATCCATAGGTATCCCATATACCACGTGCATAGAAAGTGTTTCTAACTGCCCTAACACATCTTCATATTTGAAAGACTTTTATCTTTATTGAGAAAAAGTAAACCAGAGAAAAATCTTTCAGCAAAATATTTACAAACCATGGGCTTATTTTGTTCTGTTTCCTGTCATCACTGTATATGTAATAAGCCTGGCCAAAATCCAGACAATTTTGTGTATGTGGAAGAATATGGGAAAGATGAGGATAGAAAAACTCACTTTTTGGGAGTTCAGTCAAACTTTATGGTCTGACTATAGATGTGTTAGGCCTTGAAATTATACTACAGATGATGAAAATGTAACCAAATATGTGAAAAGAAAATGTCATGTATACTTTAACATTTATGTATTTTTCACCAGAGATCTAGGAAATTATTAGACATTTTAGCTCTCCTCTCTTTTTCTCTATGCGCATTTGCCTTTTCACTGTTTTTTGACTTTGAATAGTTGTGTTTCTGTTAGTTATTTGCATTTCCCTGTGCTTGTTTTGCTTTTTTTATTTATGTGATGTGTGTTTGCAAGGAAAAAGGCTTTATAAAATTACACTATCCATCAGCCTGTGCATCTGTCAATATGACTTGCAGTCCATCAGCCACTTGCTGCTAAATTTCACAAGAGGGCTACAAGTCTAAAAGACATAGAATTCTTATAAATTTTGTCGTGTTGATAGCTGAAAGCCAGTGTTTTCCATTCATCCAGCAAAAAAGTAGTTTTATCTCAGTTTCTTACCAGACAGGCAGCAGTCAGATGGCCAGGCAGCAGCTGCTTCTTACTCTGAGCTTACTATAGACATATCTCCAAACTGTTCACAGCATATGTTACCACTTGTTCAAAGTAGTAAAAAAGAAGAAGTATTGTTTGTTTTACCAGTTTTGTTAAAAGTGGGTTACTTTTTGGTATTTAAGTCAGAAGCAAGGGTCCATTGTACTAAATCCTGTACAGCATACTATTATTAATTGTGTAAGCATATGCCTAAATTTACATACAGATAATTCCATTAATAAGGTTTATGTGGAGTTTCCTCTGCTGAGTTGTGTAAAAAGATAAAGGTCTGAACCTCTGCAGCTACTTAGTATCTGAAGATGAAATGTCAATGTAGACTAAAACACTCCACCTGGTTCTGATAGCATTGTTATTTTGGTCAGTTTT
>VZTM01030363.1:3743-20241 GCA_013400555.1 Jacana jacana | reverse complement strand
CCCCTTACTCATGTCTCTTCCTTTTTTGACAACATCCCTTCTTAGCAAGGACTTCTAGTATGCTTCACCTCTTAGAGCAGTATCTGCTGATTCCCCTAGTTACCAATGAATGACGCTACTAACAGGAAGCTCATCCTACCAACCTCTCTAAGCTCCAGCATGAGATTCATGTCCTAAGAAATAACATGCTCTTAGTTCTTGATACTCTAGCGTACCCATCATCAACCTTTCTTGGGGCTCAGCTATAATAGAAAGCATCTATTAAATCCACAGCTTCTCTAAGCTTTCTGCTCTTTAAAAGCTACATAGCAACACAACCTCTCCACCACTGATTTATCTACTAATGCAGCTAGCAGGGATACTGGGACACAGGTAGCCTCACAGGTCATGTAAGGGCAGACTCTACCTTCCCACCCTACCCAGAGTTCTGGGTGTTCGCTTTAGGTGGCTTTCTCTGCTGGTTCACACAGTGCTAACAGTGGTATGAAACCTCCTAGATCATTTCCTCAGTCTAGTTAACTATTGCATTGCTTTTTTAAAAATTTGTAAGACGCCCCAATAGTCCATCCAGTCTGCTGCCTGGAAGTCAGAATAATCAGTTTGTCACAGCCTCAGACATGCTGAAAGCAGTTTTCTTTTGAACTCATACTGCCTTGAATGTTGCTGCCTTTGTTTCAGACTGGAAGAAAGGCTTTTTCCAGCTGCATCTGTTTGTGTAACGACAGACATTACCTCTTTCCACAGATTTAGCTTTCTCTGAATAAACAAGTACTAAGCTGTTCAACTTTACAAAAATCTTAGTGTAGCTTTAAAGGAGTGAATCAAATACACACTAGCAGGTACATTTTAAATGCTAAAACTATGAAAACAAAGATGTCTAATTAACAGAAGGCGAACAAGGGGAGCTGTTAAGAGTAACACAAACTCAGCATGAGATACTCCCTAGTACCTGTGAAAGCAAACAAAAGAAAATGCCAAAAGGAATTCAGTTAGTCCTCTTTGTTCAAAAGGTGTCTTTAGTAATACACTGATTTGTGCTTAAGCCTGGAAAAGCATATATTGTAAATTAACTGAACTTCAAGAAAGTGTCACAAAGGTATTTTTTGAGATTTAATAGGCAAATCAACATAAAATGCTGCATTTATATTACTCATCCCACAATGCATATTGGACACGTAAGATATATTCACATAGTTGGCATATATTCTACCTGCTTCAGGACTATACACTCACCTCATAGTGCTTACACACTGATACACAGCGTCGGCTCAGTAAGGTGTCGTGATTCACTGGAGAGCACACAGTCTCCCATGAACAAACTTGAACTGGCAACTGACTCATTGTCTGACACTGGGCAATATTCTTTTCTCTCCAAGCCATAGCACAATACATACTTCTACGTATTACTGCTACTAATATGTCTAATTAAATGTTGATTATCTAAAATTTCAGCGTGCAATTGGTTTAGAGGCTTATAAATCACTGCAACAGAAATATGGCAACAAAAATATAAAAACTCCTGAGAGGAAATACCTAACAACCATCAACATTCTCGGGACAAGATCCAAAGCAACAGTTTCAAATATTTATGTGTGTGTACATATATACTTGCACATAAATGCATATATAGATTATATATATACACAGCTATTCAGTCTGGAAATGGACGAATACAACTTCAAACACTAAATGTCTCTTCAGAAAATCAGATTCTATTTGTACATAATCTATACTTTGAAACCTATTACTGCTCTTTTCTCTGCAATCTGAATGTCTTCTGTCACCAGTTCTTTTCAATTTTCAACCCTCAACAGAATAAGATCTAATATTTTCTCAGATCTAGCAAGTAACCATTCAGGTTAAGCCCTGACCTCCTAATAAGGAACCTGTTATGCGTAGGTAATGTAAGTATGACAGTAATCTGAGAAATCCCATTTTTTAGCCAATACTCTGCAGAAAATGGCAACAGATAAAAAAATAAAATTTAAAAAAACAAACTAGAAGCACAGTAATTCAAAGACCATTCCACTATAAATTCACTCTGGTTCCTGTAAAAAAGACTTCATCATTTAATCTATATATAACAAATTAGATGATTAGATGTGCCAAGTCAGACATCAATTCATATATTTAGAAAGCAACATCATGTTATCTTAGCTAACTGATATCTGATTACATTGCTATGTTTTTCTGTTATGCTAAAACATGTTGGGATACACCAAAAATACCTACGCTTTCAGAAGCCTATAATTTTAACTTTATTACATAACAGCTAGTTTTGCTGTCTGTGCCTACTGTGAACAGTCACTTACTGTTTCTCATAGCAACCAATTTGTATTTAATAGTGTAGCAGAAAGACTTATTAGGGCTAAATTAAAAAGCTATATATGATACATGCAGAAGCACATAATAATAATAGTCGCTGATTAAATTAGTCAGCTCGGTACAGAAAAGACTTGAATCACAGGATCTGACACATCAGAGAAAGAAAAAGACATATTATTTCACCTAGTGCATCAACCTACTGATGCATAATTTATCTCAGGTTGTTTTATGAACTTTTTGTCTAGTCTAATTTTGAATGTCTCCAATAATAATACTTTCATTGCTTTTCTACAAAACTTAGCAAATCCTTCTCAGAGAAAGTTTACTTGAAGTGATGTTTAACAGAAGTAACCTAAGAATTCCTTTGAGTTCCCATATATAATCATTAGGTACTAATAGAGAGTAACAATCTAATTGTATCAACCCCAGGTTTTGTCCTACCTTTTTATATATACAAATATTGGTTAAGATAAAACAAAATACATCAACAACACATTGAGTCTGACTCCAAATTACTGCCAAGGATGCTGAAATTGCCAGCAGATGATCACCTGTTTTACAAATAAGCTCTAGTCCTTTACTTTGACTCTCCCTAAGGACAGCATAATTCAAAGACCCTAACTCATGATGAAAAAGGGGAATTTACAATAAACACCATGGTTTGGGTAATAATATTTTAAAGGAAAGAAAATAGAGCATTAAACAAGGAAGTTGTGAGGGAAAAGGAGAGGTCAGAACCATTCACCCAGGCAGTAGACAAAAAATATCTAGTCAAAGCTCTCATTAGAATAGATACATTTTAAATATTAAAGGTTACTTTGCCAAATTTTGTTCTCTTAGTCTTTTATATACAGTCCAAGAGATCTTTTTTGACAAAGACCTAAAGCCCTGAAAGAATGTAAGTATCTGAAATTACACAGATGCTTAATTCATTAAAATATGCAGACTTCAAAACCCTCACTTAACACCTTAAATGCCATGTTCTTAGGAAAACAGAAGGTTTCCCAGGTTCTGCTAACAGGTTCCCTTCCCTTTTTAGAACTTATCTCATTCTAAATCCTCAAAATGTCCACATTCCCTGGATGACTTTCTTTGGTAGCCTCATTAAAATACTACCTGACACACAGTGATGAAAATGAACTGAAAGCCCAGCACCCAAACATCTTCACATTGAGGAGATTCAGACTCATGTCCTTCCTCTTTTAAGAATGTATGCACACACACAATAGAGGCCAGTAAAATTCAAGGGAGAGAAGAGCACAGTCATGTGGGATAAAAGATGCTTCACTTCTCATGTTAAAGGCATGTTGCTCTACAAAGAGTTCAAGCTTCACTGTAACTTAAAGCTTAGCAGGAGCTACAATTCCCTACATGAGCAGTCCAGACAGGAGAGAGTTCCTTGGCCTTCATCACAGCACCAAAACCTATTTCAGTGATAAAGCTAATGATCATTTAACACAAAGTGCATAAAGCTGTCCTGGGAGCAAGGGTTAGAGATAGTAACTCCTCTCTGACCAGTGAATCTCCTTAACAGTTGATAATAGATTCATAGTCCTTAGATGTTTTAAACGGTGCAGCTTTAACAGGAAGAGAGGATTTACATCCTGCACAGAAATGGCTCCCTAGGACACTTTTCTGGAGTTAAAAAAAAAATGCTGATTTTAAACCTTCCAGATGGAGGACAGCCTTGAAACAGAGTACCTGAATGGCTGCTGCAATTGCTATGCTACTGAATGAAAAAGCAGTAATATTCAAAGTGCTTGTGACCATAAGTTACAGATCTTGAGAGTATGCCGAGTATACTTTAGATATATTGAGGGAATGATAAAGCAGAATAGGCCAATTTGAAACAGGAAAGTCCAGAAAATTAAGCTGGGGCTACGACAGCGTCCTTCTGAAAAGTGAACTAGTGGAGTGTGTTTGAAGGAGGAAAATTAGACTACATGATAATAGCTAGCAGATTTTTTAGGAATATTTATAGTTTTTAATGATATCATTTGCCAAGTGATTTTTATTGTACCTGTTTTGTAGAGTAAAAGAATCTATCCCTGACACAAACAAACCGGTCAAGATAAACATTTAGACATAAAGACTAGTTACTGCGACAAGTAGTTCCAAAGTCTCTATTCAATGCCACAGGAAATAGCATGGACAGGGCAGGTCATCCTGCTTCCAGTATTCAGCGAGAGCTAGTTCTCTGTGTGGTTCTGTAAAGAGAGGAAAATCCTGATCTCGTTTTGAATTTGTATACCCATCTCAGAAGAAGGCCATGTAGTCTGATCAGATATTCTCATCTTATTTTTCTAATCTTTATTTCACATTTCAAAATACATATCGTAGGTGGCTCCTCCCAAATTGTAAGCGTGTGTGAATCCCATCTGAAGTGCCTGACTTACCTGCCATACACTGTACAATTTATACTGCTCAGGCCTATGGATGCCACTCTGAGAACCAGCTGAAACTAAAGCACTACCAAGCATCACAAATTGAATTTCTCTGTGCATTACTTCCAAAGTCTTTACTACAGCTCAAGCCGAAGTCTCACCCTAGCTAGTGGCCAAAGGACAAGGAGATAGGCTCTCTTATTGCACATCAGCAAAAGAATTGGTAATTACATTCTCACTGCCAGGAATCCTGCCCTCAGATACAATTACTTTAAGCAATTGTGGAAAGAGGTTAATAACAATATAATGACTCACAAACAGGTTAGGTCCAGCTGGATCTTTAACAGATGATACAGTGCAGGGCAGGAAGAAAACATGACAAATGTCTGGCAGAAAAGGATCTGGGGGTGCTGGTTGACAAGCGGCTGAATATGAGCCAGCGGTGTGCCCAGGTGGCCAAGAAGGCCAATGGCATCCTGGCTTGTATAAGAAACAGTGTGACCAGAGAGGTAGGGAGGTGATTGTCCCCCTGTACTCAGCACTGGTGAGCACTGTACTCACCCCTGTACAGNATTAGATGTGGTGTTGAGGGGTATAGTGTAGGGGAGAACTTTGTATAGTGGGGCTGATGATTGGACTCAATGATCCCAGGGGTGTCTTCTAACCTAAATGATTCTACAATTCTATTCATGCACCCTAGGTCCAATCTGCAAAGATGAAAATCATAAAGAAGATTCGTTCTCTCTCTCAGCAACAACTTTCTACTTGTAATTGAGAAAATCTAAACTGAAAGACAATAAATCTGAAACAAAAATCAATAAAACCTTATAGTGTGATTTATAATGAGACATTTTTCAAAGGAAGCTGGCACTTTAAAAGCCAGGCTGTTCTCTCTGATTAAAGATTTTCACCATGGAAATGGCTGGTTAGGAAGTGGCAGGTTTACAGGGTCGGCAGCAATCATTCATTAGGTCAAAGCAAGACTTAAACCAAAATTACCTTTCTCAGTTATATAGCCCATTTGAAACAAGATTTGTCAGCTTACTATCAAAGGAATTCTTGTCCACAAAACCAAACTAGCCATCTTACCTTAAGCAAATAGTGCCCTTACTTTCTTGCTAAACAGCTTCTTGAACACAAACATCATTAGTGTAGTACAGATCTTAACAATAGGATACTGCATTTGGTTATTTATTAGTCAAATAAAAGGAGGAAAACCTCAATGCATTTAAGCAGGGTAATTATTGCAAAAAACTCATGTTTTTAGTGAATGATTCAGAAGGTTAAGATTCCATTGTATTTTGGGGGGTTTAGACTTTTATTCCTCCTAAGGATAAAACATCCCAAATATCTTTTATAATTAACAGGTGGCTCCTTATAGCAAAAACACTAAAACAGAAGTAGCAACAGCTGTGAAGGAGGATATCAAAATCAAGAATATTAAGATGAAGCATCATTTGTTTTTATAAAGAGATGTTTATTTTGTGGTAATGGATGCAATTAATAGCAGCATATGCTAGAGTGTTCATAGAATCAGTAATTAATGTAGCATTAATTTCAATGGCTTTTTAAATGCATTTGCAATGCTACACATACATTCAGAGCTGCCATCAAACACAAACCAACTTGCTTAATAAATCAACAGCCTCACTCATATCTTTCTACAACATGAACGTTACAGGTACTTCAGCTAAGGCTTGATTTTAATAGGAGGAGCAGAAGCAAGTGCTTTGTGCTTCTAATTGAGTAGTTTAGGCATTTAAAATGTTGATCATGGGAGATAGTGGTAATTATTTAAGTTAAGAACAGCTGTGAACTGACATCATTAATGTTCATCTACTTTAATTTATGCTTGTAACAATATGGCTGTTTTCAACAAAGTTTAAATTAAAGAAAACTAGATTTAAATCTGAAAGTAAAGATCATTGCATAAAAACTTATACTGTACTGAGCTATAAATGGCATGTCCCCACTAGAATAATTACAGCCTTTAAGGTTTAACTCTTTATTTCTCAGGTAGTAGAGTGTGAATAATTAAACCTGTAGCTATCTGATAATAATTAAGACTTTTTCCTTCTATAATGCATCTGTTAAATGGTCTCAGTGGTCCCTCAAAACATTAATGAATGAACTGAAACACAGTGTGAGGTACAGTACATTAGTAAGTATTTGTTTGCATCATACAGATGAGACAACTCAGGCACAAATGCAGTGCAGGGTGGTCTGAAAATTAATATCTTGATAAGAGGCTACAGGTGGCTGCAAAGCCACATAAGTCCCAGTGCCTTGACATTTATTGGGTGTGCAAAATCCATGTAACCCACACTGACTTGATATTCCATGGGAGTAGAAATCAGATCCTGCTATAAACAA
This sequence comes from Jacana jacana, assembly GCA_013400555.1. Taxonomy (NCBI): domain Eukaryota; kingdom Metazoa; phylum Chordata; class Aves; order Charadriiformes; family Jacanidae; genus Jacana; species Jacana jacana. Next base: position 13,159 of record VZTM01030363.1, on the reverse strand, counting down.
AGGTATTTCTCAGGAGGGATATTTGCATGCAATCTGCACTAACATCAGTGAACTATGCACTGCATTGATTCTTTCTTTCTTTTTTATTTTTCTTTTTTGAGCAAAAGACCTGTCACCCTTCAACACTCCTCTGGCCCATCTTGTATCCTCAACTGCAAATGTGGCACACAAAATCAAAAATAATGCTTACTCAAACAGCAGACTACGCACTATGGCCTGAAATAACAACCCAAACAAGAATTTTGGAATCCTTTCTATTTAAGGGGGGAATAGAAGGAACCCCTTCTATTTATCCCTTCTATAGGATAAGTTCATCTGTGTGTGGTGAGGATTTGCCTATAGCCAGTTTCCCCCCTCTCCTGCCTTCCCAAAGTCACAAATCTCCCTCTTGAGAACATGATGAGAACATCTTGTCACAGGGGATTGTCTGCTAAGAGCAGTCATAAGGCTCCTACCTGCAAACAGAAGCTAAAAGTAGCAGGACATGCCCTGAAGAACGAGAAGAAATCCAATTTCTTGAATACAAGCCCAAAAGTCCTACACAGGGCAGAGTACTTAGCCTGCCTACGAGGCACCATTGTGTTTGAGAAATGTTTGGCAGAAGGAGCAGGTTAGTCTATGGCCATATGACCACAGCAGAGCCCAAGCTCTCAAGAGGGTCAAAAAGAACCAGTGGTTACATTCTTTTGAGAAGGCCACTATTCATGCAGTCAGTGTAGGTTTCTCGTCAAATCCAGATTAATTTATCCAAAATGTTTTTTTCGCAGGAATTGCTTCCATTTTGCCCAGGTTTTATCTAGCCAAATTTGGGAAGCAGATATTAATTCAAAAGCAGAACCAGCAATGAAACTCACATCTGCTCATGGTCAGGCCTATATCCAGGTTCAGAGATCACAAGTTTTTTCTTCTCTGAGCAGGTCTGTACTCTGCAGATTTAAATCAGTTTCTGGAATTCTCTCAAGAGAAAGTGCCCATCATACTTGGCACCTTGACAAGAGTCACACCCTGGACATACAGTGCCTAAGCAAAACCCACTGCAGTGAAATCCTGTGTACCAGTAGATATTTTGAGCTCATTTTCTCTATAGTGCAATCAGATAGTATTTAAGCAGAGAACATTTAATGTCTCCTACAGCAGGGGGACCACAGCACATCCTTAACCTGGCAGTGCAGGTGTAGTCTAAGTTTTCAGAGCTTCCACATGCAGACATGAAGCAGGAGTTCTGACTTTTCTGAGAAGTAGGTAGGGTAGGAAAAGAGAAGCTCTGTGGCCAGTCTGATAAGGTTGAAGTAGCTCATGAATCCCAAATTATTTCATTCTAAGAAGCAGCATCTCTTGCCTAAGACTGCAGCTGGGGAACTATTTTCTGATGTAGAGCTGTAATAACTCACACTAAATGCTTTCTAAATCCCAGGGAGGCAACAGACACAGAGAATGACGCCCTTTTTTTTTTTTTTTTTTCAGCAAGACATTTTTATCATGGAAAAGACCTTTTCTTAAATTTCTTGAAGGTGCTGAGGACTTCTGATTCAGAAGATTAAATGACTCAGGAATTTAAACTGGGAGAAGTTAATAAATTCCTTTCATGTCTGACACAAACTACATTTCTACTCCGGATTTCTTTTTTTTCTCCTTTTTTATGGCGAGGAGAGCAGTAATTTATTAAATTTCATGTTACCTTCCATGAATTGAAGTAAAAGAAAACTCCACCTATAGAGCTACATAGCCACTACCAGAAACTTCTGATGCAGAAATAATTCAGGCAACCAACAGGCATTGTATGGAGTATCCTGAACGCTCTTTTTTACCTTTGTGTCAATTCAGCACATTAGAGCTTTTAGACACTTGGGCAGGGTTGTATATGCTTAAGATCCTCAAACAAGAAATGCATCTTGACCTCTAAATTCAGCAACAAACCAGATTGGCTTTGTTAGGATAAAGACAAAGTAAGTCGTTCAATACAGTCAATTAAGGAAAGAATCACATTAAAATGTGAAAGACTTATTTTCAAATTATATTACTTTCTCCAGGGTTCAGTTCATTGTGGTTTTGACTGCGTACTTTTCCAACTGCGCACAGCATTGTACAATATCCTACAGCACTCATGTTGCCAATTAAAATTCATGAAACGTTTGAATGAGAAATACATTAACCATAGACTTACCTGTATAAATATTTAACATTTCCATGTTCTCTCGGAAGCTAAATGCCAATGAAATCATAACTTTTCTAAAATTGCCCAAATTACAGCATTTGATAACAAAAAATGGCCAGTATATAGTGTTTTATGAAAAAGTATGATTATTACTTATTATCATTACCATGGCTCCATTTTGAAATGAAGCAAATATAAATGTTTTAACAGAAATTTCTGGAAGACTTATCCTCAAATTTATTCACAGGAAGCAAATAGACATTTCAGGGATGCTGTTGGAGGCCTAGTAACAGTGGCCTGTAAGCAATTTCCAAATTTTCTGGGGTGGACCAAGCCCCTGATAAAGGAGCAATCAAGAAGATCTGGCACTTCTTTCAGACCTTGTTTAGGAATTCAAAAGGAAAGGGCCTAGAACATAGAAGCATAGAATTACCAAGGTTGGAAGGGATCGTTTGGATCATCGAGTCCAGCCATCAACCTAGCATTGACAAAATCACCACTAAACTATGTCACTAAGCACCATGTCTACATGTCTTTTAAATATCTCCAGGGATAGCAATTCTACTACTTCCCTGGGTAGTCTGTGTCAATGCTTAGTAAACCTTTGAGTGTAAATATTTTTTCTAATATTCTATCTAAACCTTCCCTGGTGCAACTTGAGGTCATTTACTCTTGTCCTGTCACCTGTTACTTGGGAGAAGAGACCAACCTGAAAACCTCTACAGCCTCCTTTCGGGTAGTTGTAGGAAGCGATAAGGTCTCCCCTCAGCCTCCTTTCCTCCAGATTAAAGGACCCGAGCTCCCTCAGCCACACCTAATTAGACTTGTTCTCTAGACCACCTCACCAGCTTCGTTGCCAGCTTCCCAGGCTCAAGGGTACAGCAATCTTTCAGACACACCTTACAAGTTCCTTCATAGTTCGACAGAACTTGCTCAGTTGTAGGCTATAACCCAGGTGAGGTACTCCACTATGCTTAAGAAGCATCCTGTGGGGACAGACTGTTCCATCCACCTACCTTCTGCAGGTGTTGGTAAGACCATTTCAAGTATGGGTGTTTCTGGAAGCTGGTTTTGAAGGGAGTCTTTCTTCTGAAATACTACTGTAACACATTGAACAATTATCAACCAGATAATCCAGGTCAAAAAGATGCAATCTCCAGAGCTCTCTAATGGCTAAGACCATATTTCAACTATAAGGACAAGGACAAAAATATATGTTGGGAAACAATCAAACCCTGAAAGGATCCCTCCCTATGTAACACAAAAGGCCTTGTGACTGTGAGTCACTTCAGAACTTTATTTTCATCATCTCATTAATAACTCTGAACACCATGCCAGGGACATCACCGGTAAAAGACTCTAAGACGGGGCAAATGACTAGGTGAATAGGTGTGGTCAGCCTGGAGAAGCCTCCAGTTTTCAATGCAGGGAGTAAGGGATCTGTTGGCTTCAGTCAGGGACAGCCTTTTTCAAAGGGAGAATTCAATGTGAGAGTCCTCTCTTGTGTGTTCTAAAGATAATAAAGATACGTAGAACATGTGTGAAGGAAATTATTCCCTGGGGGTTTCTTCCAGGATTTAAGCATAACAATAAGCTACAATAGGTTTTTGGCTTTTGGTGCATATATCTCAGTATCTGCCCCAGGCCTGTCCCAAAAATGAGTATTTAACAATCAAATTACCACAGACTATGCAAATTCTACACACTGATGTGGCTCCCGCATGGCTTTCAACTTTATACATACTGAGAATTTTATTCAATCTCTCTTCTAGCGGGTGAGGTGAACCACAAATTGTACTTCCCTGTGAACAAAGATTTTTTTTCATCATATATCAAGCTGTCAGTCATCCCTTCTCTAAATGGAAACCAGCTTTTGGGGGGATAAAAATGATTCTGCAGAGAGAACTGCACACATTAAGAATTCAAACTAGTAGGACTAGACACCCATTCATGCAGATGTGATTGAAAGATTAGGGTCATAAAACACAATCACAATACCTTCCAGAGTCTCCTTTTGTATGAAGATGGTTCTTCTGTGGCTTCTTTTGTAATTAGAGTTTCCTTGACTCAAAATAGTCTCTTGATGAAAACTTGAAAACTGTAAGTAGTTGAAAGTCTTTATAACATACCTTTCAAACAAATAAAATCCTTCTCATTACTGTGAGTTATCGATTGGAACTTATATTTTTCAGGTATAAAGTTAGCCTTTCATTAATGATTTTATAAACAAGTAATTTATAGTAAACAATATGGGCATTTTTCTAATTTCCTTGTGATGCCATGCCAGTTTAACACATGGGATTGACTCCATCAAAGGGTTTCTCCATGTTGGTCTTGCAATTCTTGAATCATTTATGTTCTGATAATACAAATTAAAAAAAACAGGCTAGCATTTATCTCCACATAGCGCAAGAGGCAGGGAGACAGTGGTCTGTGTAAATATGAGAATCTTGCAACATTTAGATACTCTCCTCACATTATGTCAAAGAAAATTTGTACATTTTGCAGTATCTAATTTAATCCTACCAGAAATTTTAGCATTAACCCTGTTCCAAGGATAAGCATGAGCGCTTTTTCCTTTCTCTTATTACATCCTTAGGAAGTATATAATTATTTGTTAGTGATTTGCTTTTGTTGCAGAATCATAGAATGGTTAGAGTTGACAGGAAGTAATTTTGCTTACAAAAAAGTGCTTTGGTTTATGCCTTCACTGCTACACAGATACTGACTTCCAATTCGTACAGATACTTTATTAATTTCCTCACATTTATCAATGGTTTCAAACGTGAGGACAATCACCACTCAGTCAACGCAGCAGCTCATCCCCAACATCCCAAAAACCGCAGGCACACCAGCACCTCCAGTGCCTGTTCAGTTACTGTCACTGATGAGAATCAAACCGGGATTGGCGTTCACTATTTCAAAAGCAAATGCCCCTTTTCAGCAATACTGATATCTAAGACTATTCCTTAACACACAGCTAGTGTTTTATCATGGATCCCTCTTCCTATAGCAATGTCACACTCTCCCACTTGCAGCGGTTCTCCATGGAAAAGGAGATGTGACTCGTTGCATCCCAGACTACAGTCCCCAGGCTAAACTATATTAATGAAGTTTCCTCATAATCCTGAAAGACAGAAAAAACTAAGACAGAAAAATCTTACTTTCCATGTCTCATAGCTGCCAAACCACCTACAATATGCACAAATGAATTTTCCATCTAAACATCAGGAAACACTTCTTTGCTGTGGAGATGAACAAGCACTGGTGCAGGTTACCTAGTGAGGTTGTGGAGCCTACCTCCGTAGGGATATTTAAAAGCCATCAAAACAGGGACCCTGGCAACAGCCTTGAGGTGGCTCTGCCTGAGCAAGGGGTTCAACCAGATTACCTCCAGAGGCCCCTTCCAACCTCAACCATACTGTGATTCTCTACAATTCTGTGATCAGCATTTTTTTCTATTCCTTCTTTCTAAATTGTTTTCATCAGATGAAAGTACTGGTCTCCTTCATGTGGACTGCACAGCAGTCAGGAAACAGTGCATATGAGTGTGGCTCAAGCAGAACCTCCCAGATTAGTCAAATCATTTCTCTGGCCAAAGCAAGGACACTGAACTGAACCACAAAGATGCTTATGCAAATTAATGGACACATTTATTCTATAGCCAAGCCTCTTAGAGCCCATATTGGATTTAACACTCCAGGAGCCTGTCTAGATAGTTAACCTAAAGACAACAGAAAAGCTCCATTTGATTTCAGGAAGCTTTGAAGCAGTTTTCTGATTGACACAGAGCCTTCAGGAAATTCAGGCATAAATTAGACATTGCTTTGAAATTCCTGCAAACATGAAAATGAGTTAGGCAATTCAACTGTCTTTTGAAAAAACCTACTCACCTACACATAGTGTATGTGTATTGCCAACATAAACCAGTTTGGTTATGGTTGAGGTACAAAAACAGGCAAGAGGAAGGTAATTCTTTCATGAGGCCTCATGCTGACTGTGAGAACGTCAGACCAGATGACCCTAGAGGGCCCTTCTGGCCTAGAACATTCTATGATTCTATTAGTCTCACAAATCTTCCTCTTTAATCATGATTAATCTTCCTGTTTCTCAAACAGTATTTTCTTGTCTTCTCCCTGCCCCCCCAAAACAACCCCAATAACCCTCTTCTCTTATGCAGATTAGTCCATTACTGTGCACAAACACTTGGTTGCTTTGACTTTCTGCTTTGACAGCTACTTACTAGACATTTCAAAGTTTGCCATGAACTGCTGCCACTGACGCTGTGTTGTTGGTTTTTTCTTGCCTTAAGCCTCTGTGTTTCTCAGTTTGGCAGGCATTGCTGCACATTATTCAAACTGAACTATTATTAGGTAATAATATTCATAAATACTTGACTTTTCCTCCCCCTCTTCCCTTCTCTTCCAGGCTTGGCAACTAAAGCAACGAGCAAGTAAGGAGAATAACTTAGGTGAAACAAGAAGCAATTTCATGTACTTTCTGATTTCCTAGAGTATCTTTATCTCTGCCTCCCTCCCACACATAGTGTACAAACTCCACTGCCTAAGGGTCCATTTCTTGGCCTGAAAGCAGCATCCAACAAAAACTGTAATGACCAGCAAACCACCTTTTTTGTTAAATAGCACATCTAACACAGGCAAAGTAAAGGAAAACCACTATTCAAGGGCACAGTCCCTTGACTAATATACAGAAACAATAGAACTCTGAATGAGAATTTCTGGTTTAAGGGAGTTATTTTAACCAAAGAATCAGAACTACCAACATTTTTACTCACTTTTCTGAATTTTGTCAAATAGCTCAGATAGAGAAAACAGAAGTTAAGGCTACAAAATATATTCCTATGATGTTAGGTATTTTCAGTGCCTCAGTTTGAACTATACTTTTAACATTTCTTTCAAATTCAATAAAAAACAATCAAAAAAAAAAAAACCCACAAGGAAATCTATACCAGAAACTGCTGAAATCCAGTGACAGATCTCACTGAGGGATGAAGATAATACTTCATTCAACACAAAGTAATACTTTTTGTGTATTCTACATTCATCAATAAAGAAAACTGTTAACTTGCCCTCGTCTGTTCTTAACTAGAATGCCAGCAAACAAAAATTTCTCTCGACTAAATGTGAAGTAACTTTGGAAAAAAAAAAAAAACAACTCACATGAAATTATCTGGTTATATAAAGAATGAAGAGTAATTTTTCAGCATATTTTCCAGTTTTTCTTAATCATCAGCTAGCCAAAAGGAATTTCTGAAGCAAGTATATTATATTTAAGGTTATGTATTTTTCCCATGAAGTTAAACTTAAGTTTCACAAAAATATTTCCTCTTTTCATAGGTATAAGAGTGCAACAGGGTGAAAACTCTACATTTGCTGTGTTTACAATTAAGTAGACATGTTTGGGTTTAATTGAGTACATAAACTCAGTAATAAATAGTCATTTTTGAGATGGGAACGAAAGATATTATTTTATACTAGTGCCACAAGGGCTCGTTGTGCAATACTCACGTTGCTGATTCAGGAGTTTCTTATTGTTTTCAGTAATGCCTAATGCTTTTACAACTTGTTCATTTGTTCTGGCTACAGCCATTCTCTCAATGTATGCAGAATTACAGTACCTGTTTAAGCACTCTAGGCTGACCTTTTTCTCCTCTACCAATTTGTTTCAACCGTGCTTTCTAAACAATACAGAGACCTTGGGTAGATTTGAGCAGTTACTGCTGCTTGTCATTCTTAACGGCAAATGCAAACCACAGTTTAAGATCCAAATAGACTGTTGTCATGACCACAAGATTCTGTTGGTAGCATAACACCCAACTCTCACAGTGACCAAAAAAAAAAAAAAATGCCATCAGATTAGTTTTTTCATCATATTTAAAGAATGCAGTTCTGAAACCAGAATTTATTTCAGCAAGTTGGGCAACAAACAGCAGTTTAGGAAGACTCCCACTAATTTCCTTCCTGGGTGCCTCTTCTGGTACCCAGATACTATTGTAACTCTGTTCTTTGAGTAAATAACAAAAAAAAAAAAAAAAAATTATCCTGTTTTATAGGCTTTTTGCCTGGCTAAAGCCAAATAGCATATTAAGACCTCCACAGTAATGTTGCCCGGGATTTATTTCTCCAAAGACTTTCTTTTTTTAAAATGTGAAGCTTAGCTGTTTAATAACCAGTGCACAGAGAAAAAGATTTCTAATATTTTAGTTTCCATGGAAGATCATACTTTTTTTTTCCTTTATGTTCAGAAAAAGCAAAGACTGTTTTTGTCACAGCTCAATATCCTTGCAGTAAGTAAAAACCCCAATGCCTTAAAATTTCTTATATCTCACAAAAATTGTTTGTTTACTGGTATAAAGTAAAGAAATTATTCAATGCAAACAAATAACTGGCTATTTTATTTAAGAGCTACAAGAGATAAGGTATTGTCAAAGTATCTGACAGCTGTATTAAAAATTCCTGATTCTTTTTCCTTTTAAAAACACAGAGATGATCTTTATAATGCTGTATGAATCATTCGTTTGTTTCTGACCCTGACTCTAAATAAGATACGCTAATGCGCTCCATGCTGCAAGGTAGTAAAGTTCAAAATCAAGTCCATTTTTGACCATTTTCCTCACAAGATGCCTAATGAAGGAGGCAGTTTTCAGGGTTTTTTTTACCCAGCCTGGTTTAATACTGACCTGAAAAACTTACTTCAGTCCTGTATTTTGATAAACAGCATATGATATCTTTGGTATGATAACTAAACATAATATATGTTTAGTTTGAGGAAGAGGAGGCTGAGGGGAGACCTCATTGCTCTCTACAACTACTTGAGAGGACATTGTAGAGAGGTTGGTGCTGGTCTCTTCTCACGGGCAACTAGTGATAGAACGAGAGGGAATGGCTGCAAGCTGCAGCAAGGTTTCTGCTGGATCTTAGCAAAGCATTTGACACTGTCCCCCACCACATTCTGATGGAAAAACTGGCTGCTCATGGCCTGGACGAACATACGATCTGCTGGATCCAGCATTGGCTGGAAGGACGATCCCAAAGGGTGGTGCTCAATGGAGTTAAATCCAGCTGGCGGCCGGTCACAAGTGGTGTTCCTCAGGGCTCAGTATTGGGGCCTTTCCTTTTTAATATTTTCATCAATGATATAGATAAGGACATAGAAAACACTATTAGTAAGTTCGCAGATGACACTAAGTTGGGTGGGAGTGTTGATCTGCTTGAAGACAGGGAAGCTCTACAGAGGGACT
>VZTM01030362.1:40288-54887 GCA_013400555.1 Jacana jacana | reverse complement strand
TATTCTGTTATTATTTGCAAGCGATGACCCTGGGGTTACTCCTGGAAGACACCCAGTTACCTCCAGATTGATGGAAACCAAGCATCTGTTTTCAGCAGATGCTGCTGGCCCTGCACTGCACAATGCGGCAAACCAAACCAGGCCAGGAGAAGTCAGCCTGAGGGCTGCATCCAAAATATGTAAGACGCCCCACTGTGTTTCATGAATTACACGTCTCTATCCCCATTTTACAGACAAAAGAAGCTGAAGTACCATCCAGCACTGAAGCAAGACACTAGCTTGACCAACCTCATGCCAGTAGCATCACAAACACAACAGATCTAGTGAGTTCCCCAAACCCTCATTCCTCATGTAAGGCCATTCTTATGTGCCCACAACATTCATGTGCCCACAACACGCTTAGCCCTATAACCTGTGTTTCTGAGGACATCGAGGTGCTTTTGAGCTGCTCAAAACCATGCATTAGGTGAAGGTAACTCACCAAAACTTTTAAGGTCGCTTAGTCATCCTTAAGGTGAGGGTGAAAAAATAAGGATGATGGAGACGTGTCAGTATGCACCACACATATTTCCTCTTGAAAATATGATGCTTTGATCTTACGACTGCCTAAGCTGAAGTTTATGATGCTAATACAGACACGAGCATTGTGGCATGAACTGATGATGCATCATTTGGTCACAAGCCTGATTTAAAATAATTTATTTACCAAAGCAATGTGGAAAAAAAAACAACAACCCAAACCTTAAGTTTTCTTAGTTTTCAAGTACACCTCACATACAAAATTATTGTTGCTGCAAAAAAAAAAGGTGTCCTTCCAGAGAATCATACCTATTATGGAAGGGTTATAATTTGAAAAGGAGCCAAAACCAGCTAGCTTGTAGAAGGAGCCCGGTGCTGGGAGATGGTGTGGGGCTGGAACCCTGTGCTACACGCCCTCCCTGGCACCCTGTCCTGCAAAGCAACCCCTTCTTCCAGTTTCACACCCGCTTTCCCCCAGCCTTTGACCATCTGTGGTTTTTATTGATCCCAACCTACATCTTTCAGTCGTGAAAGGAGGATTTTCCTTTCGTCAGCTAAGGAGAACCGAAAGAGGAGATACGCTGCCTCCCGGGTTTATCCCTCACCTCAGCTCTCCCCGCAAAGGGCTCCAGTGGATGGTGAGCAAACAAAACAAAGAAAAAGGAAAATCCCACCATACTGAGCTGTCCTAAAGGCAACTGTCTGTACTCTATTGACAAGCTACAAAGCTACACTTTGTGACAGGCGACCTTGCTTGAGGGTATCAGAAACACACACCCCAGAGAGGAGTCCACCCAACCCCGCAGATGTAGGGGAAAGAGACCATTTTCCCGCAAACATGTTTTTAAACTTCACCAAACTTGCCGCCGGCTCGGCCTGGCCGCCCCCGCCCCACTAAGGGACCCGCCGCGGCCGGGAGCCCATGGCCTTCTACCCAGCCACCGCCCGGGGGTGGGGAGTCACCTCCAGCGGCCTCACGGGAGTTGTAGTCGGCAGGGAGCAGCGAAAGGCGGCGGAGCCTCACCTCGGGCCGTCTCTCCGCGTCATGGCGGCGGCCGCCCAGGTAACGTGCGACTCCCCCTGTCCTCACACCCCCCTGAGGGAGCGGGGAAGGCGGCTAGGGCGGTGGAGAAAGAGGCGGCAGCGGCTGCCGGGGGGAGCAGAGTGGGGAAGTAACTTCAGCCGCTTCCACTTGTTGCGGCTCGGAGCTGGGCTCCAAGGGGAGGAGCCCCGGCGGGGTCGGAGAGGGGAACGAGCTGCGACGCGGCCCCTCAGCGCCGGGGCGGCCATGTGAGGCGCGGGGGGGGAAGGCTGACTGGGCCTTGTGGTGGGGTGAGCCCGGGACCGACAGGGCCACTTCAGCCGAGCTGGGGTGACCGTCGCCCGACACACAGGCCCCTGGGCGGCCTGGGTGGTGGCCAGTGTCCGCCTAGGCACCGTCCCTCTGGGCCGGCACCTAAGAGGGCAGCAGCCTGGCCCAGTTGCCGTAGGTGTCGCCGTTCCTGCCCAGCGAGCAATGATTTTAGGCTGACACAAGCACTAACCCTCTGCTTTATCTCCGGTCACCCCACCCCTGAAGGGACCCTCCGAGTCTTCCCTGCTGGTGACAGCAGCTGCTGGAGGAGCAGAGTCCCCCAGGGCCCCTGGTAGAAATCAAATACCCACCCTTGTGCCCGTGCCTTCACCCGTTATAAAGTGCTGACAGGCAGATATTTGCCATGGCCCTAATCCTGCTCGCCCTTGTGTCGGCAAATCTCCAGCAGACGGACGAGGGAGAGTTCTGCTGGTGGCCGGCTCTGTCTCCAGAGCAGATGCTGGGTTTGCATCCGGCCCTCCTCCGGCTTACGTTGATCCTGGTAATCCAGAGGGAGCAAGGTTTAAAAGAACAAAAAAGAAAAAGTAATTGAAGAAAAGGAGGCTTTCGTGAAATGGTCGTTCGCTGCCTTTGGGTTCTGGATTCTCCTTGGGCAGAGGTGCTGTGGTGGTGAGTGGGGCTGCAGAGGGGCTGCGCCATGGTGGGGAGGCTGGTGAATGAACTCCTGGCTGCTGCAGCTGCAGGTTTCAGAGCTCGGGGTCATTGGGTCATCCGACCCAGCTTCCTGATGGTTTCTGACGGTGCAAAGGCTTCTTTGGCCTGTGGAGTTTCCCAGCTGTAGGTATCATGCTTGAAGTTCAGCTTCTCACTTGAAACCGGGTTACTTTTCAAGTGTGAACAAAGAGGGAGGAGAACCAGGCCTCTTTAACGCTGTGAGTGAAAGAGGGTGTTTGATTTTATCAGCTCTGACTTTGTGCGCCCGTGAAGGCAGGCTGGGGTTAAGCTTTCGGGGTACAGCATGGACACTGGCTTGTCAGCAGCACTGGTGACGCGTTCTGTGTTGGTGTTTTTCTTGTTTTCAGTTCTGATGTAACGTTGCAGGACGTGCAGCAGAGGAGATAAAGTGCCTTGCGGTAGCGCGTTTTATGTTTTCCAGATCTTGCTGCGTACGAGGCAATTTCCTGAAGTCTTCCAGTAACCCACGTGGGAGTGCTTGAATTTAAAAAATGTTCCAGATGTTCCAAACGCTGTTTCCAAACTTCCACATTTGGAAGACTGCACTGCAGTTAAGAAGTCGGGTCTAGGTGGAAAACAAGCGACAGTTGATTTTGCTTTTCTTTTTTAAGTATATATGTTTGACTGACAGTGTTGTGGACATGGTTTTGCTGCTTCTTCTGAAGGGCCAGTTAGTTAGTTAGTTATGGAGCCTGATTTTCATGTATAAAGGAGCCTCTTATGTACACCGTCTCCTAACAGTGAAAGGGCGTATTGTGTTTGCAGTCCCACTCTCCACTGCTAGAGGGTTACGTAAAGGGAATAGGAATTCGTGCTAACATCCTGGAGGCCAGGGGCTGCTAAGACTTGATCAGGGGGGGATCAAAACCTAAAGGAACATTTAGGGAGAGAAAACTATTCAAAATTTAAAGACAAGTATGTGTAAAATTGCAGAAGTTATCTGGTGGACTCAAGGAAAAGAACTGCTGAACATTGTTTTCTTAGTTGATCACATTTAAAAATTAACGATTAACCTATTTGTCAAACTCTGAACCCTTCTAGTATTCTTTAGATGTTGCTGACATTATTAAACTGAATGGAACAGTAAAAGCCCAAAGGCTTTTTTATTGTTACCCATTATTATTTTTTTTTATTTATGTTACTATGTTTGTATTTCTGTTTGGTTTTGCTGATGCAAGGAAACTTTTTAGCAGCTTGTATCTAGTCTAGTTTTTATTTTTGTGCAGTAATTCCAGTTTGTCCAGGGAGTGGTGGATGTTTGTGTCTAAAAATTCTGTAATAGTAGTAATTTTAAAATACTTTGCCCAAATGTATTCAGAAGGCGGCTTTACAGTTTGTAACACTGTTGGAAGGAGCAGAACCTTTTATTTGGAGTCTCAGTGCTTGCAATAGCGCTGGGAAATTGTTGCTGTGCAGCGCCTTGACTCATACAACCTTCCCCTTGATTTCATATTTGTGTCCATCGCAGCATTCCATGGTTGCTGGTGTTATAGTGATCTGTCCTAAAGGCTTTGTAAATGGTTAACCCCTGAGTGTGTTCACTGTGTCATTTAATTTACTGCTGGGAAGAGGGACGAGCACAGGAAAAGTCTTGCTACTACTGCAAGCCAACTTAGGTTTTGAAGGTAAACAGGCCAGGATGCCCCTGGATACCTGGGCTTGTGCCCAGCCCTCATCATCTGTGAGCCTGAGTCTTTCCCAACAGTGGCAGTCTCATGCAGGCTTCTCTTCAGAGGCTTTTAAATCTTTGTGTTTGTGACACTGAAATCTTCTCTGCCCCCACACTGGTGACCTTCACTAAAAAACCCTTGAGGAAAGAGGGAGAGACAAAATATTCATGAGATATTCAATATTCAAGAGATTCATGTTCTCTTTCCTGCTACAGAGGGAAGAGAACATGAATCATTTCTGGTGGCTGTGGAGTAGCATGATTCACTCAGTGGCCTGAAGCTTTGGGTTTTCTCAGTGTGGTTTTTGCTTCATCTCCTATTTGACCTACGTACGTGTGGCCAAAACCTGTAATTTTCAGTGTTGCTTGTTGCTGGTTCACTAGGGACTACACCTAGGCCAGGAGTTGCCCTAGGGAGCTACTGCTGCTGTTGGCTGGGTGGAGGACGGACGGAGTGCTACACACAGGCAAGTCTCAACACCAACCCACCAAACTTCCCAAAACCATTAGTTGGAGGCAGCTTTTTCAAGTACTTCTGAAGCCTCGGCTCGGAGGGATGATGTGGAGCAGTAGATACAGAGGTAACAAATCCTGCTAAGGAAAGCCTCCATTCAGAGTTCGGATGTAATGGTTGTTGTTTTTAACTATCCCGAAGTCTCGGAGGTGGTTGAGAGTCAGGCTGAGCTTGCTGAGGAAGTTAGCATGGCTTAGAGACCAGCTTTGGAGACCTGAAAAACATGAGATTGTTTGAAGGCTCCAAGCTCCTACAATGAGCAAGTTGAGTGTCATGAATCACCAACGTTCCTTTGCAGATGGAAGTCCTTTAATGTTTCTATTTCTGTAGGTACCTGTGTGGTGCTCCTCAGAGTAGCACCCAAGCATCAGGTGCCTGGAATGAAGAAGGTGTAAGAGATACTTGGTTGGGTGAGGTCTAGAGGGGCAGCGCAGGTTTTGTGGCAGGCAGGGTACACGGGGACTTGGGGACAATGGCTTGGTAGAATGTGAGTGTGACGAGGAAAAAAACCCTTTTCACTTTTGAATGAAATATGTCTTTTCAATTCACCGTACAGGCAGGATGGGAGTAGCTGAGGAGAAGCACAAAGCAAGACTGGGAGAGTTAGCTTAGTTTAATTAGTAGATGTTAGTAAACACAGTGTAGCACTTCTGACATGGGGCAAGGTCTGGTGTGTCCTTAGGAAAATGGGCAGATGAGTTTGTTAAGAGTGATACTGGTGCGATTCCTGTTATCAGAAGAGCACTCTTCTCCTTGTGAACTGACTGCTTCCTCAAACAGGCGGCGTCTGTCGTCACGAGACAGGGCTGAGACAGGGTTGTCTTTGTGAGACAGGTACAAGCTCATCCCTGTGGTGTTTGCGGACAGCAGTCATTTGAGTTCATGTTTGTCAACTGATACTGATGCGCAGAATAACGGAGACAATGAACTGTATTCTGCGAATCAGGAAACCGTGTCCCTGTTTTAAAGCATCTGTCCCGTTTGGCAAAGTTCAGTGTAACGTTTTGAAGGGGTTTAAGTCAGGTCTTAGAGTGGAAGTCCACTTTGGTAGGTGCAGCATTAAATAAAATTTGTTTGAGTTGCCAGCTTTCCCCACACAGGGTTAAAAATTAACTCTATTTCCTGCCCTTCTTGTCAGGACACTTGTATGCTTGTATCTCTTATTGAATTTTCATCTTTCTCCAAGAACAGTTTGCAAATAAAAGGAATGGGGGGGAATGCAGGCCAATTATCCATAGGATAGGGAAGTTTGTGCAAAGATTATGCAAAACTTATCTGATTCTTTTGTGTCGGTCTCTCCTGTCAGGTCAGGGGTGTAAGCAGCATTTCGTGAATGTCATGAGTTTGTGGTCTTGTGCTGCAAAATTCAAATATCCCTATGGCACAAGAGCCTCCCCCCAAAAGGGCCTTACTGTAAGGAGTCCCTAACTGTAAACATGCTACTTTTCTACCGGGCATTTGCGAAAATATGTGAATGTTTTTATCCACTTCATCTAGTTACTTTTTTCTGCTATGCTGTGATACCCTGAATTTGTTCTCTGGACACATATTTGCTGCAAGATGCATTTTATTACTAAATATTTATATGCCTGAACACAAGGGTTGTGTGTATGAGTGTGTGGGAAATCAGCATAGATTTGCAGTGTGATCTCCCATTTGAAATACTAAAAGAAATAAAAACCGTAAAAATAGTGCCCCCAAAACATATTTTTATAACCGAAACATCAAGGTTTGTTGTTGTTGTAGAAAACAAAGGGGGAAGATTAATTTAGCGAGGCAATTTCACTTTTCAGAATGGAACCAAGATTCAAGCTCCAAATGGAAACCTTAGCTGACATTCAGGCTGTTGAATGTCATCCAGTGTGCATTTTTATCAGTCACATATCTTTCTGTGCAGTGCTAAAGCACAAAGGGTTGCATTGCTCAGTAAGGGCATGGATGGGTGCATGACAGCTGTCTTTTTTGCAGCTCACCTCAGCCCTTTATTTCCAGCAAACAGTCCTTTAGCTTTCTGGACGTGTAGCTTTGGGTACCCACGTGGTACAAAATGAGAACAACTATCTTTCCTGCAACAACAAAGTACAAAGTTGGCTTTTTCCACATACTTTCAAAAAGTGTGCCTTGCAGTTATCGGTCACTATCTGCTTTTATGGGACAAATCATGTTCACATTACACAAGGGATAAAATTGTTGTGACTCATTAATATAGGATCTACCTCAACATCCTCAGCTGCCTGTTTTGTTTGATATAGAATGTTAGAACAGGTAGAGGATTGTGGGCACCACATAATGAAAGGTCTCCTGATACCAGTGGAGGCCATGTGATGAAGTGCCCTTGTTTGGAATAGCTAGACCAAGTAGTTTTGTTCACATGAAATATTTCCATTATCAGAAGAAAGAAACAGACCTTGGTTTCCAATGAATTTGTCTTGCAGATCCGATTTACTTTTTAACTGAATCAGCCCCAGTTTTCAGTGTGAACTCTGCTCTTAGCTTATGCTGAAAATGCAGATGAGTGGAGATTCTGATATCAGGCTATAGTGGAGTTCTAGCTGCAGCCTTTTAATCATAGAATCATCTAGGTCAGAAGAGACCTTTAAGATCATTTAGTCCAACTGTCAACCTAACCCTGACAAAAACCCAACACTAAACCATGTCTCTGCTTGTGGATTTCCCAGCTTCCTGTCCTGGCAGCACATGGAGGAGTGTAATATTTTGAAAACCTCAGTAGGTGTGACACTTCTATCAAGAATGGCCAAAATGGACCAATGAATTAAAAACCCCCACAGCTGCTGGAAAGGCAGGCGTGGTTACAGAAACACAAAGAGAAATTTTATGAAGTCAGATTAAAAGTAGTCACTGACCTACTCACTGACCAATTTAATTTTGTTTACTGTTTTCTGACCCCCCTTCAGGTAAATCTTTTCTTTTCCTGTAAGTGGGCTGTTTTCTTTTCCACCTCTTTCTTTAATCTCCAGGATATCCTACTCTGTAAAGAAGCTTGTCACCCACTCACTGGCACTATAGGCCAGCAGGAGAAGGAGCAGCCACCTTCAGACATCACAGGCACAGCCTGAGAATGTGAGGAGGGACTGATGACATGTCCTGTCTTGCCTCCTCTGCTGTACTCTGTGCCAGGTCCTTGCTGTAACTGCACTGCTGTCACCGCAGCGCTGCGCTTTTGTGCGAGTTAGTGCCATCGGCCTTAGTCAAATGCTACAATAGAGGAGGTAACGATGCATCACCTGAGAAGCTTTTCATCCAAAGCAGGTCACTCGTGCCTGGCACATGCATCATGCTGTTGTGAGGTAGCAGATATTTACAAGACATACCTATTAGCATAGGAAATGCTGGAGGAAGAGGGCTGTGCTCTAAATAATCCTGCACAAATTGCTCTGTGATCAGGAAGGACTAGATCCGGTGTTTAGAGAAGCTCTTCCTATTTTGAAACCTTGGGAAACCAGTTAAGGTATGTTCTTGGTTTTCTTTGCCATAGGAAGTGAGAGCTCTGTACCTGTCTGTGGGATGGAATGTTTTCTAAGAACACCTCTGGAAGGACCACAGAGGACAGAAGTACCTTTCTCCCCATTTTGCAGAGGAGAGGCAGGTAGAAAACGTTTCAGCAGGTTCTCCTTGTGCAATAGCTCATGTTGAAAGATCCTCTTTGCGTCTGGGAAAAGAAGGGAGTAAATGTGTGTCTCACAGGTGTGAGCTGATGGCAAGGAAAGGGGAAGCTGTGAGACCTTGCTCCCTGTACCGAGGAAAGGGGTGATTGGGAGGAGGTGAGGAAGAGGAGTGGTCTGTGCAGCTACATGCCTCCAGCTGAGTTGTTGTCTCTGTTCCAGGCTCCCACATTGCACCTAGGAGATCCTGGCAGGGATAAAGATGCATGTCTTGGGCTGCTTTGGCACAGCAGGATCAATCCTTTGGGAGCACACTACCTTCCCTTACTCTGTGCAGCTGAACTCTGTACGCGATTGTCATTTTTCTGTGACTTCTGGGCAAGTGTACTAACTTACCCAGTGCTAGTGGGACTGGGGCAACTCTAAACCATCTTAATCCTCCAGCAGTATATTTCTGCTTGGGCAGTCTGCCTGGAACTAGCACTGGATGAGGTCCCACACTGTGCCCGTCTGCCAGAAGATGCCCTGTGTCCTGCTCGCTACTGGCTGTTGGAAAATAAGGGCTCAAATGCCATCTCTGCTGGGCTCCCTGTACATGCCTGCAGTTGGCCTGCATGTTGTTGTGCTGGCACGCCTCTTGCATAGTCTTCGTGCCTCTGGAACTTTGAATTGAGGCTTGTTGTGCTCTTTGGGAAGGACAGGCAGGATCCCTTTGTTGGCCCTTGCTCTCTTCCCTCATGGTGTGAGGAAGAGCATTTGGTTTAGCTACACATTGTGGTTATTCGTTGCCCACATTGCACAATTCTCTCACTAATGCTCCTTTCTGTAACAGTTGCCAAGCTGAACAGATAGGGCTGATACAGATGTGTGCCTAGAAGAGGAAACGGTCGCTCGCCGGGTTTGTTATTCTTGCTTTTTTCCATTGGTACCCAAACTCAGCAAGTTCCCAGGAAGTGTGGTACTTTATGATGACTCAGTACAATCAAGATAGGAATCTTGGGTATGGCATGTTGTTGATTTAGGGTAAAAAATCGTGTTTGGCACCACAAAAGGTCAGATGCTGTGCTGGCTTTCTCTCCCTGAAGCAGCACAGTTGTGACGGGGATTTTGCAGGCCTTGGCAGACAGCACGGGGTTCACGCAACGGTTGTGTCATAGTGTAATAACTGCCATCAACACACAGAAATGCAGGCTAGCAGGTAACAAAACACAGGTATTAAGAGAAACCCACTAATAGGCCTAATTTCAGCCTTTTTTTTTATACTTATCATGATTCTGTCTCTGTGACTTTGTTAAGGTTTACTTTGCTTCAAAAAGAAAAGATTATGAGATCACAAAAGGATCGTTTCCAAAGAATACCTCATCACAGGGGAGAAGGATGGTCCATTCAATTAATTCAGAGGCCTGCTTCAGCCATGACAATTTAGTTATTTTGGGAAAGGCCTAATCACATTTGTGTTTCACAAATTAAGATTTTAATTACAACTTAATTTTATTGTAGTTCAGCTTGAATGATAACAAAACACAGAAGTTTAAGAGTAAATTTTCTAAAGATTCAATATTTTTGATGTTGTGCTTGCTTGAAAATTTGGCTGTTCCACTGCAGGCAGAATTCTGATCAACCTGTGAACAGGATGCTTAGTTCCTATGTGGCTTTTCTTGAACAATTGTTACCAGATTAGTGTTTGAAAGTATGGCTCCCCAGGCATGGTTGTTTTTGTAGTGTTTGAGGCTTTTAGTTTATTAATTAATTTTGAGTAAGGGAAATAATTTTCTATGAGTGCTAGGTATAACTTACTTATTGTTCTAGGCAAAGGAGATGGCACGAGGTATATTTATCCAGCCAGGGATGCTGTAACGGAGCTTAAAATAAAGTGGTATCCTCTTACACGTGCCAGGAACAGTGGGTTCTGTGTAGGGAATGAGAGATATTTCTCATGCTAAAACCAGTCACCAGTACTAAATCTTTACTAGTAGCTTTATGAGTTAAAAATATGCTCCAGTGCCAGAGAATCAAACATGCATCATGTTTGGACTCCTTTGCCCACATCTACTCTGTCTCGAAAGTCTCCCTGAAACAGAAAAGTCGTCGTATCCTTTTACTGTGCAGCCAGTAGGGAAGATCTGTCAGAGGGTTTTGCAGGGAAAGTCCTGCGTCATCACAACCTCCGTCAGGGTCACGAGATGAGTTGCACGAAATGCCAGCCTGAGCTGGGCTGTAAGACTAACTGTGCTGGAACCCCAGTGAGAGAAAATTGCTCTCTGAGGTTTGCTCTGTCGTTTTGAAAGATATAACTGGAGATATAACCGAAATGGAAAGTGAGATCTGGAAGGAAATATAAAGGAAATTCCTGGAAAAGAATTGGCCTTATGAAAATTCATTCCTAGTGAGGACCAAAAATGCCAAAGCACTTCTATTCTGTTCGTTTGAGACGATAAAGACTTTAATTTTGGTTTTGACTTTTACAGAACTGCAGGTGTCACCGAGAAGAATAATCTTCGTCAGCCCAGTGGTCATCAAGGATATGAACTCTGCTGTTTTTATCTAGATGGATGAAAAGGTCAACAGCCCAGAAGGGGAGCTCCTTTGCTTTTCAGGATGGCAGCAACCAGTGGTGAAAGCCAGCTGCAGCGGATTATCAGGGACTTGCAAGGTAACAGTGCCATGCTGGGAGATTCACTGTAGGCTGGACTGCCTCCATGTTTTAGATAGCAGAGAGTGGGAGTTGTGTTTCCAGTTGTGTAACACTTTTGTGCAGCAACTCTGGCAACGTAGTTCCAGGTGTGTGATGTGCTCAACAGAAGCGTGACATGTTTTTGTGAGAGATGTGCTGTACCTTCTGCAGGATCCTAAATTCTGATAGTCTGCAAATTTAAACATAGGAGATGGGAAATAAGTTTTACAGTTAAAAAGAAAAAGCGTTTGTGGTGTGTGCAGTGCAAGCCAGGACTTTGTTGGTATGACTAGACCTATGCTGTTATAAGACTTCACATTGAGATAAGGAGAAAGCCTGCTTTTTAGACAATCCCTTGATGGGAAGCTTGTGTTTACTTTGCTGATAATTACAAAAGGGAAAAAAAAACCAGGAGATCTGGGAATGGAGACCCAGAGGAAGAGCGCTGGAGAACGGGATCAGCTGTTCTTGCTGCTCTGGAACATGCTTTCTGTGCACCTGATGTGTTCTCTACTAGCAGTAGCCAACCTCATTTTCCACAGCTCTGTGGCAGGCAGAACTGGCAGCAGATTCATAACCATTTCCCTGCTCTGTCTCTGTCCTAATCCTCTGTCCTTGCCTATAGCAAGGTCCAGATATTTTTCCTTTAATTTTTTATTAAATATAAGGTATTGTAAGCACCAAAGCTGGGAATCTGTGTCTTCCTGTAACATAAAAAGATCTATGTGCCTGTTAAAAATAAGAGATTTTAATTTGTAAAGGGCATTGTGTGGGACTGGGACCTAGAGTTCACTCAGACACACAAAAGTGGTGCAAAACCAAGTGGAAAGCAAGATCAAAACAGGTAACTTGTGATGCTGAGAAGTACACCCTTTGGGGATGTACTGAGAAGTACACCCTTCTGGGTCCAGGGAGACTGCAGAGGTTGCTTTGACTCGAGATTTCTTCAGCTGCAGCAGGTGTAGGTTTTAGGCAAGAGGAGTTGCTGTATGCTTTTTTTAATGTAAATTATTTTTCCCATTTGTGTTTTGTAACCAGCACAAGCTGAACCTTCCCGAATAAAGCGTGGACAAGATAAATGTGCTGACTGAACGACTGTTCTTGTGTTACTGATCCCCTTTAGCAGATTACATGCTTTGTCTTTTCTAATCAGAATTCTGTTTGTTCTGCGGCAATAACTTAATGTGCACATGAGACACCAAAAAGTTCTCTTTCCTCTGCTGAAGGATCAGTTAGTGATTGTCTGTTACCAGTTGTTGCTAAGTGTCAGGAGGTTTCACTCTCTTTTAAGAAGGAGTAGTCAGTATAACAGACTGACATAACTCGATCCCTGTTAGTTTATAGGCGGTGTTAAATTGCAGACATGTCAATAAGCTTTTTGCACTGTTTTTAAGACAGTTGAACTGAAAGAAACTAAACATATATGCATAATATCTAGGTAGAAACCCCATTTATTTAGTTGTTTATGGATTCAGTGCTATACATCTCTTGCATTAGTTAACCATTTCATCCTCTTTTAAAGACGCTGTGACCGAATTAAGTAAAGAATTTAAAGAAGGAGAGGAACCGATCACAGATGACAGTATCAACTTGCAAAAATTCTCCTACAAGCTTGAGTACCTTCTACAGGTAAAAAGTGATGTGTGTCATATGTAATCCACCATTGGAGCTAGGCCTTGTTTACTCTTACTGACTCTTCAGTATGTGGGGTTTAACTCAAATAGTCATAAATATCCAGTTAAGTCTCTGGTGGGTTTATTTTTTCCCAGAAGTTGACTGAAATGTGTGCTGCTTATTGTACTTAATTCAGGTGAAAGTTACAAAATGTATTTAAAAGGCAGTGCTGGCACTTTGATGGAAGAATGTAAGGCATATTTGACCTGAAAGATTTGAGCTTTTTTTTAAAGATACATCCTGCCTAATTGCCTTGGAAAAAAACTGTGGTAATGAGATCTTAACATTTGAATGCAAAACAAATACTAATAAGCTATTCAGGGTTCAAATATAAAGGTGTGAGTAATTTACAGAATTTTTAGCAATTTCATTTTGGAAAATAGTTTTTCTTGTATCAAATTCCTAACAGAACGGGCTGATTTTTAATCTGGAATACTGCTTTTTGGGCAAATTTCAATTTGGCCTCAAAATTTAAATTAAAAGGGACACTGTGGGGCAAACAGAAATTCAGTTTGATTAGTCTTGTGTCAACATATACTGTAATCATGTCACTGATTGCAACACAGACATGCTAATCCAGCCTTAATCTAGGCAAGGGAGTTTTAATTGGGTTGCAGAGGCTTCAAGAAGCTGAAGAATCCTTTGGGATTTGACTGGTCCAAGCTGCAGCCCATACGCTTGCTGTGCTGCTCTGAATGTGATTTAGCTAGAGTGGGTTTTTCTGGTAGGTGTGTGTGCGCTATGGCCACACTTTGGATTGCAGGTCTCTCAGCAACTGGTTTCCAGTTCCTTGCTCTCGAACAGCTGCTGAGTCTATTGTGGATTTTTGTTTCAGCAGTTCTGAATGGATGTCTGTATTGTAACTAGACCCAAAACATTATTATCTGTTACAGTCTCTAAAGTAGCTTTTGTAGCTGCTGGATTGCATCAATGTCTTTCTCCTTTGTGAATACATTGGCTAAAACTAAGAGGAGTTGCCAAAGCACATGTTGCTAGGAAGGGATTGGAATTCCAAGTAGCTATTTACTTCTAAGTTTTGCTCACTGTGTTTTGTTTTCCCTGTTTAAGTTTGACCAGAAAGAAAAAAACACATTGCTGGGGAACAGAAAAGACTACTGGGATTATTTCTGTGACTGTCTGGGAAAAGTCAAAGGAGCTAATGATGGAATCCGCTTTGTCAAGTCTATTACGGAAGTACGTATATCAGTTAAGCATCGCAGTGTGGGGTTTGTGTTTTGGTGTGTATTTTCAGAGAGCAGCAGAAGTCACACAAAAAATACACTGCTTTCAACATATGGCAAAAAAACCATGTTGCTTTCTTGGGTTTTTTTTAATTGTCAGGTAAAATATAAAAAAGCAAGGTTACTCATTTTAGTAGGGCGCCAAATTTTATAGGATTAGGTAGCTTGACTCGTACTTGTTTTGAAGACCACTTACACAAGTGGGTGGTCCTGTTTGTCTCTGGTTATGCCCCACCTTTACATTAACTTAGTGCCATTTTCTCTAATGAAAAGTTAAGTTAGGGGTAGAACCTGCCATCTTTAGTACAGCTTAATGCAGGACTTGCTCTAAGAGTAAGATTCACCATGTTTGACATTTCTTAAGAGTTTTTCAACTGGTTTGTAGAGTTGAGGAGGGCTGACTGAGAGCAACATTGCATCTTCTGTCTCAGCTTTGTTCTTCCATGCCAAATAGCGCGGCGTAATGGCTTGGGATGGTTGTCATTGTTCCCTTGGGTAAGCTGTCACAAACAGGACAGAAAGCTTTATTAGATCTAGTAATAAAAGCTTAATCTTCTACAAGCCATGTTATGTCTTCAGCTTAATGAGGGGGTAAAATAAGTGCTGTGAGAAGCTTTCTGTGCTGATCCTGTCTG
>VZTM01030362.1:11279-40245 GCA_013400555.1 Jacana jacana | reverse complement strand
GAAAAATAACTTCCCTTGTGGGCAAATAGGTGGTGGTGGTGGCCAGTATTATCCTGATGCCCAGTTACCTGTAAGCAGTGCTAACTTTTATTAACAAGTTACTATTTACAGCAGATTTACCTGTTCCATTAGTAGTTCCTCTCCAGAAGTTCTAGGTAATGTTGTCTTGAGCCATCTGAAAGAGAGCCATGATACTCTAGCAGAGACAAGGTGTGAGAAACTGGGGACCCTAAAGCAGGCTCTGTGTTCCCTACCTTACCTTCTCCTCTCAGCAACTTGGACAATATTGAATTGTGCTGGTCCAAGGTGAACAAGCCACAGAAGGGCTCCAGTTTGCTTTACCACTAGGAAGGGAAACAGGAGCCACGGAAATTGGTTTAGACTTTCCCACAACTTCCAGGAAGACTGGAGGAGTCACGACAGTGATTGCTGCTGCAGGAAAGGTCCTCTTGACTGTAACTACTGGTCCTGAAATGCTCAGTAACAGAAGCCGAGGTGCCAAGGTGACTGTGCTGTAGCCTTCAACAGTCTGTTGCCTATAGTATCACCATATGTCATGCTCTGCTTTTGGTTCTTCAGTACCTCTGGCTGTTTAATGGTTAGCATGATATCAGAAATTACTGTTTGGAAAAAGGATACTTTCTGTTAGCTTTTGGAAGATTTCTTTTAACTTTATTAGCTAGTGGTTTAGGAAAATGAACTCTAAAAAATTTAGTCAGCCATTTCATATAACTGAGCTGGCAGACTTAGATCCAGAAATGAAATGACAGATGACAGAAAAACATGTTGGTTGTTCCCCTTCATTGCAGGTGGAAAACAGCAGCCAGGTTTTGAACCTGACTGGGTAGAACGTAAAGGTTTCCAAATGTCATTTATTTGCTCACTGAACAGTACGTGTTGACTTTCAAAGATGGAGGCGCACAAGGAGGAAAGAATAATGGCAGTTGCTTTTTAAGAATAGTCAGTCATCTAACAGCATAATGCCTCCTCTCTTGCCTGTCATGAGCCCTAAATGCTTTGCCTGCAGCACTTCTAATATTAGGGCACATGATACGCTAGAGAGGTGAGGGAAGGAAGCAAATAGGAATACTCTGGAAAGTGCCCAGCTGTTAATTGAACAGTAAGGCTTGTCCTTGATGGCATTGGGTGAGTAGTGAGTTCTGGTTGTGCCCCTGTCAAGAGGTGATCACACCGAATACACATCTTTCCAAGTCTTTACGGTTGTACATTGCACCCACTACAGTGCAACAGCCATACATTGCACTTAGCTACAGTGGTTGCAGTCAACATGGAAACACTGACACCTCCAGGCACTGCCTGCTTCCCTGAATTCTAGCTGGGCTTTAGCAGGAGGTGGCATGGTTTTGCTTTGTATGCCTAGTTAGAAAAAATATTTTAAGCTTCTGTGCACAGGGCAGAGATGGCATCCCCCTGTAGAAATACTCAGACATCTACAGGGTGAATGAGGACAAAAAACAGTTGGCAAATTAAATGTGCTGCTTCGGGGGTACTTAGCCTTTGGGGAACATGTTATTTCACACTATGTCCTATAGAATTCAAAAGAAAAAGAAGTAAAAGGTGCTGCTTCCGTTGCTCCATGTTGCCATGTTTCATCATCCTTTGTATAAGGAACATTTTTGTATATAGTGTGTTGCTGAGATAAATGAGGAACCTGCATCTTTCTTGAGTGCAAAAAAACCCAGTAACAGGAAACTGAGAGTTAAGGTATTGCTCTCACTTCACCACAGTGCAATACTGAGCAGGAGAGAAAACTTGTGTGGCCTTTGAGCCTTCTTTCACACTAACTTTTCAGCAAAGTTTACAGTAACCTGACTTGAGCCTCAGCCCCTCCAATATTTTCCTTGACCTCCATTTAAAAATCATTAATCTGATTGGTTTGTTGGTTGGATGAGGTTAGGAGCCTGGCGGACTGGTGAGAAAGTCTTTTCATCACTTCCATTTTCCATTCCTAAATTAATTATTCCTTTAGGTGGAAAGGAGAAATGAAACATTACTGTTTAGTGTTTCATTATTTTGCAGGACAGCAGAAGCTCAGATGTAAAAGACAAAACAAAACATCAATTCCTCAAGTCAGTAGCTACAACAAAATTCAATGCTGAGTTTTGTGATCCCCATTATGTTGCTGTAACAGCTCTCAATAAAAAGTTCCATTATTTTCAGTAATGCAGCTGCTCTTGGTCTGAAGTAGGAATTAGATTTTGTTCAACTTAACAGCTAAGTATTAAGGAAGGCTTTTTGCATCGTCTGGGGTTACTGTGTCCATGTGGGGTATGTATTTGTATATGTGTACATCTTTGTTCTTTGACTAGATCTGCCCTAAAGCTCTTCCAGCTGCGGCCAGACACATCTTAAGTAACCTAAGCAGTCACTTCCAGCTTTGCTGGGCACATTGAGATTTTACCTTAGATTGGGAATTGCCCTTAGTATAGCCTGTACTCATGAACTCAGTATATTAGATGATTCATTGGCCCTGTGATGACTTTTATATTTTTATAAAGTGGACAACAGCCAGCTGTAGATAGAAATTTGTCATTCAAAAAAGATCCCACCAATGACAGTGTTGGGAGAAGATGTCTCTTAGTGTTAGTTCTTACTGCTTCCTTTACAACTAGTAGCTTATTGTGGGGGGTTTTGTGTCAGTATGTCGACTATTCTGGCCATGTCTATATATTATTATAAATGGTGTTTAGAGTTTTCTTTTCTTGTGTTTTCTTCCTTCCAGCTACGAACATCTCTTGGAAAAGGAAGAGCATTTCTTCGTTACTCCTTGGTTCATCAAAGGCTGGCAGACACCTTGCAGCAATGTTTTATGAACACCAAGGTGACCAGGTGAATAGCAAAAAGCCTCGTTAACTAATTGGTGTTTGCTCAGTGTGATCAAGCAACTTCACTTAGTATCTAATCAAAGAAATTGAAACCCTTCCAAATAGTTGGCTTAGAGAGCTGAGAGTAGGATAGGAAGGATAATAGACCTTTTGGCCTGGGTCACTGGTTTGTACCTATTTTGGGCTGGTAAAGGTTGAAAGTTATTACAGCTAAATGTGTGGGGAGTGGGTGGTGGTGATACTTCTATCTGTCAGTTTTAAAGGTGACATTTTTATAAGCACTGAAGGTCCTGGTTTGATCTTCTGTGCTTTACGTGATACGGAAGGATTACTTTGGATGTGTTCCATAAAGCCTTACAAAACATTTGCATGTATCTCTGGATTGTCACACAGAGGAACAGCTATCCCCTGGCCAAGGAACACCAAAAATATTTAGTAACTGTTTGAAGGGGCACTGGTGGGACTTTTAGAAAAAGCCAGCTATTTGCACAGTGTATTTAACTCTACTTGCTGCTTTCAGTCCCTCCTTCTTGATGTATTAAACATGCCCTTTATGTGTTTGCTGTGTGATTATCCAGGGTATAACAAATATTTTGTCATGCCAGCGTTTTTCCCAAGCACTAGAAGAAAAAATATATTGTGCAGGGGCTCCTTTAAAGATATTTCTGTGGAATTCATTGAAGCAGTTTGATTTCATTCACATGAAAGGGAGGGGAATGTTGATTGGTGGGTCTGGTTGATTTCAGTTTGTGTTTAGAATGGCATATCATAATTTCAAAATAGGGTGGAGTGAATAATGATGTTGTGGGGTTTGTTTGCAAGTGAAACTGCTTCTTCTTTTTTAATAATAAGTGAGTATTACCTTTTTGTTTATTTGTTTTCAAGTGACTGGTACTATGCAAGAAGTCCATTTCTGAATTCCAAAATGAGTTCTGAAATTGTGGGTCAACTGTATGAGCTCACTGACGTCCAGTTTGACTTGGCATCAAGAGGCTATGATTTAGATGCTGCTTGGCCCACATTTGCCAGGTAAGATAGAAATACTTTGTTATTTTGTATTAACAGGTCCACAAAATACCTGCCTGCTACAGAACCTGTAAAAGCTTCTGCTTTTGAAGGTAGGAATGCTTCTGTTAGAGCAGACATACTTTCTCCATGTAATTAGCATTTGACCAAATTGGCCTTTTTTTCCTTCTATAAACTGTGCCAGAGATCAGAGTTGATGCTCTGTAATGAAGCACTTCCAGTACCTACAGTTTAGGCCCAAATCCCAAGCCCAAACTATTCACATCTTCACGGACAGAAGAAGATATGTTCTTCGATCCTTTTGTTTTAAGAGCCAAGACATGTAGTGCCTGAGCAGGTGAGCAGTGTGCTTCACTTGCAGCAATGGCAGAGATGACAATGTGGTCACTACAGCCTGATCCCACCTCAAAGAAGGGAATAACAAAACCGACTAGGTCTGATCCGGATCCTTTTGTACCAGGAGGTGTTTTCCAGGGCTGCGTGCTGCCACCGTCTGGTTGAGCCGCCGCAATACAATTCCTTAGAGCAAAGCTGCGCTGGTTCTTGGGGATGTGGGAAGTCACGGCTACCAACCCCATGATCCTTTTATAGGTGCCTTTGATATCCTTATTTTGTTTTCCATCAACTTCAGTGGTTGTTGGCCAAGAAACGAGATGCAGCTGTGTCTCTCTGTGTGTGGTAGTTACAACTAGATGAATCATACATGTCAGAGTAGAAAGACACGTGTGTACGTGCTTCAGATTTTCTTATACGTATTTCTCTGTGTGATCAACAGGAGGACATTGTCCTCGCTTGGATCTTCAGCATATTTATGGAAGCCCCCAAGTCGCAGTTCCAGCATGAGCAGTTTAGTGAGCAATTATTTGCAGGTAAGCAAATGGCAAATAAATGTTTATGTGGCATTGTAGATCTTTAATTAATGGCATAGTTCTGGAGGGCTTGGTAGTTCTATGGTGATTATGACTCTTAAAATGGTAAACTACAAAAAGAGTTGTTAATTAAAAGTGAAGGGACTTGTCTGGTAGCTGATTCAATTGAATATGCACATCTTGTAGCGGAAAAAAAAGATATATATATTCAGAAGACTGCCTGCAGATAGGTATGGTTTGGGGGGGTTTTGGTGAAAGCAAGCCACATTCCCTGTAAGTTGGTATTTTGTAGTGCTGTTAACACACATTACTGCTTGTTAAGAACCTGAACTCCTGAACTTGCTCTCATTTGAGGACATCTTTTAAACGAATGTTTAATACTTTCTAACCTTTCTGATTTTCCTCTTCTGTTCACTTAGACCCAAGAGTTTCCTTCCAGCCCTGAAGCAAATAGCTCACTAAATGTTGAACGCCTTGAGGGCTTTGAAGAGATGCGTGTAGAACTTGACCAGGCTGAGCTGAGGCAGAGGGAACTTCAAGATCGTATTCACCAGCTAGAAATGGAAAACCAGGAGCTTCAGGCAGCTGTCAGCCTTCAGAAAGAACAAGTTCAGGTAGAAAAGGAGAAGAGCAATAACTACAGCGAGGAGAACTCTCGTCTGACAAAGATGATCACAGAGCTGCAGAAACAGTGTGAGGTCTCACGCTCCACTCAAAGCACTGTTCATGACCTGCAGAAGTGCCTGCAGTCACTGGAACTGAATGCAGCAGAACAACAGAAGGAATACTCAACAAAGCTGGAGCAGCTGGTGACCAGCAAGGAAGACTGTGTCTCAAAACTGCAGGTGTTGAATCAGGAGCTGGAGGCTTCTAGGTCTTTGGTTGCTATGAAGGATCTTTGCATTGATGAGCTCAAGGTCAAGCTGAGTTCCACAGAGCAGAAGAACCTCAACCTCCTTGCAAAAGTTGATGCTGCCTTGGAGGAAAAGGGACAGCAAGCCACAGCCCACTGTGACTCTGCCCTACAGATAGGGGCACTGTTAGAGAAGCTTCAGGAGAAAGAAAAGGAAAAGGCAGATATGCAAAGACTCAATGACGAACATGCATCTCAGCTGAAAGAAGCAAGGAAGGAGCTGCAGCTGAAACAAGAGGCACAGAAGGAGCTGGAATCCAGATACAACCGCCTCACTGCTGATTCCAAAGAAGAGACTGAAAAGCTGCGTGGGAGCCTAGAAACCATGGCAAAGGAAATGGATGTACTTCAGAAGGCCATGACCCTGAAAGAAAAGGAGATGGCTGAGCTCCAGACCCAGGTAATGGGGTCGCTGGCTCAGGTGGGGTCACTGGAAAAAAAAATTGAGGAAGCGAGGAAAGAAAAAGAGAAACTTGACGAGGAGTATGGTAGGAGGGAAGGAGCACTGATGCAGGAAGCCCAATCAAAAGGAGAGCAACTTGAACTACAGGAGGGTTATTTAACAAAGGTGAGTCAGACTGTGCACAGCCTTGAGGAGCAAAACCGGAAACTGTTGTCTGAGAAAGAGCATCTCAGCCGAAAAGTCAAGGAGCTGGAGGAGCAGATGGAGCAGCAAAACTCTGCAGTGAGTGAAATGGATGAGGAGAGCAGGAAACTGAAAGCAGAGAATGCTAATTTGCAGCAGTCCAAGAAGAAGATGGAAGGGAAGCTGAAAAATTTGGAAGCTTCTAAAGCTTCCCTGGAAGCCGAGGTAGCCAGCCTGAGAGCGTCTGAGAAACAGCTTCAGAGTGAGATAGATGATGCCCTGGTGTCAGTTGATGAAAAAGAGAAGAAGCTTCGAGGTGAGAACAAACAGCTGGATGAAGACTTGCAGAATGCCAGGAGGCAAAGCCAAATTCTGGAGGAGAGGTTAGAGGCTCTGCACTCAGACTATGAAGAACTAAAGCAAAGAGAAGAAACCACCAAGGAGTGTTATGCCTCAGTTGAAGGTCAGCTGAAGAATGCTAAACAGCATAATTTGCAAATGGAAAGATGCTTAGGCACCTTGAAGGAAAGCAAAGAGTGTCTCCAGTCACAGCTCACAGAGAAAGAAGCAAAACTGCAAAGCATGGAGAACCAGTGTGAGCAGCTAAGAGCAGCAGCTGAAAGACACAGGAAGAAAGCAGAGATTCTTGAGGTAGAAAAGCTCAGTATTGAAAAGACGTGCCTTCATCAGGCAAAGCTTATTGAATCCCTCACATCAGAGAAGGAATCAGTGGAAAAACACCAACTAGAGCACACAGCTTCTCTGGAGAAGGAGACAAAAGAGCTGGCCTCCAGATTGACCAGGAGTGAAGAGCAGTTGGAAGTCAACCAAGGTGATGTGTCTAGGCTGCAAGCAGAAGTCCTTGAGCTGCGAGTGAAGCTTCAGCAGGCCACTGATGAGAGAGAGCACATGAGAGGAGAGCTGGCAACCACAGAGACTGTCTTGAGTGAGCAGAAGGCACTTGTTCAGCAGCTGAAAGAGCAAAGTGAGTCACTCAACAGAAACCACGTGCAAGAACTGGTTCAGTGTAAAGAAAGAGAAGAATTGCTGAAAAAAGAGCAGGAGACAGCAGTCCATCAAAAAGCTGAGCTGGAAAATAATTTGCTGAACCTGAAGGAAGAGCTATCCAAGGTTAAGCACTATTTGGAAGTTGCTAGAATGGAAAATGAAGAAAACAAGGATCTCCTCCACAGGACCAACACAGATATGGCTGAACTTGGCATTCAGATTTGTGCCTTGACCTCTGAAAAGGCGGATGCAGAAGAGCAGTTAGCCCAGGCCACAGAAATGCTCAAAGAACTGGAAGAAAAGGCAGCGGAGCAACAGGAGAAGCTGAGGCTTGACATCTCTAATCTCAGACAGGAGAACAAGAACCTGCAAGAAAAATTAGAGGAGGTTCAAATATGTGCTGCAGCTGTCCCAAGTCTGCAATTGCAGCTGGAGACAGTAAAGAAACAGGCACAGAGTTCCCAAGAGACCAGCCAAGAAGAGCTGTCTGCAGTAAAATTTCAAATGAGCACAGAGATTCTAAATTATCAGACAAAATTCAAGGTAAATTAATGTGGTTAGTATAGCTGAGGAACCTGTGCAGGATTTCCCCTGCTTTACCATCTGCTGCAGCAGTCCTAAGGTTTGTTTTGGTCAGGCTCTGAGACTAGCACACAACTAGCCCTAGCCTGGGAATCTGAAAATGTCTCTGCATTCATGATCTAGGCCTCTTTGAGGTAAAATAACTCCTCACAGTTTTTTGGAGGTATGTAGTATGGCCATCCAAGCACAGTGGAGAGGCCATGTGGTGTGGAAAAGCTAGTCAGTAATTGAGAGGGCCCATGATTCCTTATATTGACACTGAAGATGGTATCTTCTGTACCTGTTTCCTCTGGCCACAGCTGTGATTATTTTTCGTTTTTGAACATTGCATGAAAGCAAACTTAGACTGAGACCAAATATTTTTCCAGTTAATTCCCTCACATATTTTTTTTTCTAGTGCTCAAGGTAGCAGCTGAGAAGATCAGAGTTTTGCTTCCAGTTATCCCTGTGTATGTGAAACAGCACACCTGAAGGCTGAAGATTTTTGTGCTTGTTGTGCCATTCTGAGATAATGTCTAAGGCTGGCAGTTGATGCAAGGCTTATGCCACTGGTGTTATCCAGAAATCCCATGAGTTTGAGAAAATAGTGTACATTCATTTGTGTTTCATTTTCATAAAGGCTTCTTAAACCTTGGTATTATTTGGGCTCTCTCTCTCACTCATTTGAGCCAGAGCGTTTTGCAAGCTGAGCCTTCTATTTATTGAGAACTGTAATAGCCCATAGCAAGAAACAGTGCAAGACAGCTACAGTGCCACCACAGAGAGGAGTCTCCTTGAATCCAGGAGTTGGGTTTCCCTTTAGCTGTCTGTCACGGGCCTGACAGTGGCACTGGGAATTTCATAGAGATAGGGGTGGCTGCTGGAGAAGTGCTAACTCCTGGCTCTATCTCTCTGCTAGGCTGTCAGTGAAGAATGTGGGAAAGTAAGAGAGCAGCTTGAGGAACAGAGGCGACAACAGCGTGCTGCAGAGGAAGAGATTGTGGAGTTACAAGTAGGTGCTTGATCTGATTAAAGGACAGAGGTGTTTGTGTCAGCAGACGTTAGTGCTATAATTGAGATGGCAGGCTGGGAGTCTGAGAATGCCCGGGAGTAAATACAGGTGCTGCAGGCAAAATACTTGGCAGCTGAAAGTCAGCCACTGAAACTGGGGTTACAAAACCCACAAACAGCTCTTGGGATTTGTCCTGCTCTGAAAGCTGGTCATATTTTATGTAAGACCTGGTTATGTGTACACTCCTTAAATGGAGGTGCAGGTTTAAAAGTCCTTAGGCCATGCATGCCCACTGCACACAGCCACACACGTGGATCCTATTGTTTGCAGGCTGCAAGAGGCACTGAATGAGAGAATTAATCTGGCTGAGAAATAGAATCATAGAATCGTAGAATGATTAGAGTTGGAAGGGACCTCAAAGATCATAGAGTTCCAACTCCCCTGCCATGGGCAGGGACACCTCCCACCAAACCAGGTTGCTCAAAGTCCCATCCAGCCTGGCCTTGAATACCTCCAGGGATGGGGCATCCACAGCTTCTCTGGACAACCTGTTCTAGCGTCTCATCACCTTGACAGTGAAGAATTTCTTCCAAATATCTAATCTAAATCTCCCCTCTTTCAGTTTAAAGCCATTAGTCCACATCCTATTGGTACATTTCCTCATAAAGAGTCCCTCCTCATCTCTCCTTGTAAGGCCTCATTTAGGTACTGGAAGGCTGCTACGAGGTCTCTGCCAAAAAGAGGATTTTTGCAGTGCATTTATCAAACAGTTAGGAGGGTTGTACTGAGGTGTCAGGAATCAAGAAAGAAGTAATTTAAGGTTATTGCATCTAGCCCAGCCTGCTTGCAGAAATACACACACCTCTAGATGCAGTTAGAGATATTCCCCGAGGAATCGGAATTTGGCAGAGCTCCTTTGGAGAGGCTGGCTGTGAAAGAATTGGTTTTTTTTTTCCCATTTTCCTTCATGTTCCATATAACATTAATAAACAGCATTTTCCTCGTTTTTATTCTTTTTCTTTCGAAACTCTTAGGTTGTGAAAAAACATAGTGCGTTTTCTTTTGCCATTATCTTTTGAGAGATTTTCTTGATGAGGCTAAAGCTCAACTGACATGGACTAATAAGTGTTACAGGCTTAATACTGTCTTACTTTAGAGTCTATCCCTTATTCAGTGTGACAGAAGTAATCAGTCACTAGTACACAACTAATTAGTGTCTGCTTATACAATAACATCTTAATTGGTGGTTTAGGTTTAACTGATTCTTTTAAAGCATTGTTTGGGTGTCTTGGTAAGTGTCCAAAAGTGTTGTTTTCATATGTAAGGAAATACATTATTTCACTAGGCTGCAAACACGAGTTTGTCCAGGAAGCTGGAGGAAGCAAGAGAGCAGCTGTCTGAATCAGAATCTGCACGGCTCCAGAAGGAAGAGGAGATGACATCTCTGAGACAACTCTTGGAAAGGTGGGAGTTTGGTTCTTTGCACAAGCTGTTAATTGTAAGCCAAGCAAAGGGCCAGTAGCCAAAGCATATTGAAAATAATTTCAGTTTATGATGTAGCGTATGCCACAGGGCAAACAGTGCATGGGCACTGATAAGGATCAGATTCACACTTCAGATGAGGTGTAATTACACAGCACACATGAAAGCAAAGTTTAGGGTTTATTGTATTGTTAATTTAGGTCGTGATGTAAATTCATTGTATGTCTTCCTTTATGAAACTGAAAGACATTTTACAACCTTTTGTGACTTCAGGTTAGTCACAAAATTAAAACACCAACACTGGCTCTTTTTCTTTTCATAAGGAATGGGAAATTTGTACTTTTTGACATTTTGTTTTTTTCTTTCCTCTCCATGTAGTTTCAGAGAATGAGTAAGAATTGTTTGAATGGGGCCACATCATGCATGTCTTTGTGAGGCTTTTTATCAGCTTTAAGTATCTGACACGGGATGTGTTTCCAGGGTCTGTAGTGTTGGCCTCTGTCAGTCTGAAATAGACCTTTATGAGGTACGGGCTCACACAGAGTCGAATGGGTTAATCAAAACCAAATTTTTACACTTAATCACGCTGATATCATCTGTGGGAAGACTGATGATTCATGATTTGTGCTGAAGTCAATTTGCAGCCCAGTATGGGGTTTGCTTTCTGGCTTGCCAGTGCACATAGCTGGCTCATGCTGAGCTTGGTTCTTGCTGAACCAATATCCCCAAGTCCTCCTACTCAGGCCTGTTCTCAATCCATTCTCTGCTCAACCTGTATTTGTGCTTGGGATTTCCCCAACTCACATGCAAGACCTTGCACTTGGCCTGGTTGAACTTCATGAGGTTCACACAAGCCCACCTCTTGAGCCTGTCCAGGTCCCTCTGGATGGCATCCCTTCCCTCCACTGTGTTGACTGCATGACAGCTTGGTGTCATCTGAGGGTGCACTCAATCCTCTTGTCCATGTTGCCAACAAAGATCTTAAAGAGCGCCGGTCCCAATACTGACCCCCTGAGATACTCCACTCATCACCGGTCACCACATGGATATCAGGCCGTTGACTGCAACTATTTGAGTGCAACCATCCAGCCAATTCCTTATCCACCAAGTGGTCCCTCTGTCCAATACATATCTCTGCAATATAGAGACCAGGATGTCATGTGGGACACCATCAAATGCTTTGCACAAGTTCAGTTAGATGATGTCAGTTGCTCTTTCCTTATCCACCAACGCTGTAACCTCATCATAGAAGGCCACCAAATTTGTCAGACACAGTTTTCCCTTAGTGAAGCCATGCTGGCTGTCACCGGTCACCTCCTTATTTTCCATGTGCCTTATCAGAGATTTCAGGAGGATCCGCTCCATGATCTTGACAGGCACAGAGGTGAGACCGACTGACCTGTAGTTCCTTGGGTCTTCCTTTTTTCTGCTTTTTAAAAATGGGGGTTATGTTTCCCCTTTTTCAGTTAGTGGGAACTTTACCAGACTGCCACATCTTCTCAAATATGGTGGATAGTGAGTTGGCAACTTCATCTGCCAGGCAACTTCAGGACCTGCAGATGGGTCTTATCAGGTCCCAAGGACTTGTGTATCTTCAGGTTCATTAGATGGTCTTGAGTCTGATCTTCTCCTACAGTGGAAGGTTCTTCATTCTCCTAATCCCTGTCTTTGCCTTCTGCAACTTGGGTGGTGTGGCTTCACTTGCCAGTGAAAACTGAGACAAAAACGTTGTTAAATACCTCAGCCTTGTCCATATCCCGGGTAAGTGTCCTGCTTCCTTCTGGAAGGGGTCCACATTTTTCCTAGTCTTACCTTTTATCACTGATGTGCCTGTAGAAACTTTCCTTGTTGACCTTTGATCTAAGTCATAAAAATATTTAAATTCATCTGAATTGTCTGAGTGAGTTCAGCCCAGCTCAGCCCTTCGTGTTGCGTCACTGCAGCATTTTCGATCCATTGCTGTGACTCACAGTACTGAAATTACTGTGTGTTCGAGCCAAGACTTCCATCCTTGAAAGCTTCCTGGAGAGACTTCTTTCCACTGACTATGCAGTGAACTGGGTTGTCTTAATCTTTAGTCTATGAATTGCATCTGTGTTAGAAAAATAGTGAGAAACTGGTTTGCTTCCCTTTTGTGAACATGAAGGCTATGGAGGAGCATGTTGTGTTAAGTGGCCCTTTTGTCTGGAACCTGCAAATGCTGGGCAACCTGTGGCTATGGGACTTACTCTGCTCAGCTCAGTTTGCTGCTGCTGCTGATCATAGCTTCCAAGAATTTTATTCCCTCTGCTAATTTTATTCCCTGTGTGGTAGCCATCATAAGCTGTGCTATAAGCAAGGCACCCAAGAAATTGCTGGTTGCTGACTGTGTTCACCAGATAACGGATCTGTGTGCACTTTCAGTGATACAGAAAACAGGAGATATTCTGGCTAGCTATAAAAAAATATGCACACTGAGAACAATTTCACTGGAACTACCTGTTTATCATGGTGGAGAACCCTTTTCTTACATGGAGAAGACTTGAAAGCAGATGAGCTAATAACGATTCTTAATTGCCTTTGTATTTGGTCAGGATCCAAAAAGAAGCTGATGAAGCAAAAGAGAAGGTCCTGGATTACAGTGAGAAGCTCAGCAAGGTGGCAGCAGACAAAGATAGCAGTGACCAGAAGTTATTTGCTGAACTGGATGACCTGACGAGAACAAAACAGTTCCTTGAAGAACGTTTGATCGAACTTATCAGGTTGGCATCAAAATAAACAGTAAACAGAATGTAAAATCCTGGCTTAGGATGTTAAGGGGTACTGCTGATGTGCTTCAGTCTTGTATCCCTGAGTTGAAGGTACAGGTAATAGCCAAGTTTATCAGCAGTTGAAACTTTTCATTTTCACAATGCAGTCAAATATGTAATGCCCAATATTATCTCCTCCTTAATTTGCTCTCTGTTTTGTAAAAATGTGGAGTTCTGTGCATGGCATGTGTTTTTCTTCCCCCACTCCCCCTTCCCAAGAGTTTTGGTAGGTTTCTCGATGTATCTTTATTTCTGAAAGCTCCTCAGAAGTTAGAGCAAAGCACGTGAAGCTTTCACCAACATTCATACTGAAGTTGGTTAACAGTAAACCAGCACTGATCATTTACATGTGCTTTTCTTTCTTTTAACTGTCTCTCCGCAGAGACAAGGATGCTTTGTGGCAAAAATCGGATGCTTTGGAGTTCCAGCAGAAGCTTAGTGCAGAGCAAAGGTGGCAGGGGGACACAGAGGTTAATCACTGTCTGGACTGCCAGAAGGAGTTCTCATGGATGGTGCGCCGCCACCACTGCAGGTCTGTTTGTTGAACTCCGTTACGCTGTTCAAAAGCAAAGTTGAGCATGAGCATTTACATGGATGAAATAGTTCTTACCATTCACAGTTCACTGCTCAAAGTCATTGGTACAGGACTTTGTAGTGGCTGAAGGAACACACGAACACACAAGAGGCTAAGGGACATTAATGGGAAGGTCCCTTGACATGTATTAAGGCAAAGATCTGGGTGTAATTCTGCCCTGGGGAGTCTGTCAGTTTCTCATTGCTGGAAACAAAGGTAACCACGCCCTACATAGTCTATTTCTTTGAATGGTGGTGTTTTTAGTGTACTTAGCATGCACTGCTCTGTGCATGCTGTAAACAATATTCACTAAGATGGTTTTGCTATTGTGATAGAAGTATTGCAGAATAAATCCAGCGTGCTGTGCAGTTATAAATTTGGTTACTTACAGTAGGCATATTCAGAGATAATTACCGAGTGCAGAGTAATCTTTTGTTAAGAAAAGTTAATGTTAAATTATTTTCTGTACAGTTAACCTGCTTGGAGTTATTAGTTACCTGATCTAGATTTATTCAGATATATTTCAGTGGATAGAATACAGAATCTTAGTGATATGCTTATTTTGGCTCTTTACTGTTCTTTATTGTCATGGCCTGATTCACCATGTAAAGTATGTAGTACTGAAACTGCTTCAATTGCATATGAATATGGGGAGCATTCTATGGGTATTAAATAGTGGAGTCATTTCTGGTAACAACTTCCAAATTACTCATGTCTACCAAAAGCTGTGAAACCTGCATATGTTTTCACCTACTACTGATGTAAATTACGAAAACCAAACCCACTAAAACTTAACAAATAACAGTCACCTCTGCTGGGTGCATGAAAATCTTTGTGTTCCTTAAGGAGTAATTGACAGGTTTAATGCTAAGAGACTGCCGAGCAGAGAGGGTTCTTCCCCTCTGAAGGGGAGAGGAGTGATTACTAAGCAGAGATGTATAGACAGATTCTGACAGTCCTTACAATTAAATAGTTTTGCTCTCACTTAGTGTGACCTTTGGCCTGTCTAGTATTTAGTGCATTTCTCTTATACGTACTTTAGATAAATTTATTTGTATTGCATATTTGTGGGTACTTAATTGTTTTATGTCTTTATATTTAAACATATTTTCTTTTTTTTTTTTAGTATTTTTATGTTCTTTTCTATTTTTCCCTATTTATTAAGGCAGTAAGTATGAATGTGAATTTCTGTCCTGTATTTGTCTAGAAAACTTGCTTCACCTCAGAAAGCAGCAGAGTCTGTATTAAGATACCTGCCATGGAGGTAGCATTCAGGCTTTTGCAGAGAACAAGACCTTTATGACAAACTGCTGTGTAGATATGTTCCACTTGCCTGTGGTCTTATTCTAACATCTGTAGTTTCAAATAATTTCTAGAATGTGTGGTCGCATTTTCTGCTACTACTGCTGCAACAACTACATGGTGACAAAGCCAGGTGGAAAAAAGGAGCGTTGCTGCAGAGCGTGCTTTAATAA
Source organism: Jacana jacana (assembly GCA_013400555.1). NCBI lineage: Eukaryota > Metazoa > Chordata > Aves > Charadriiformes > Jacanidae > Jacana > Jacana jacana. The sequence continues at coordinate 25,104 of VZTM01030362.1, read as the reverse complement.
GCCTAGAGTTATTGTGGACAGTACAGATGACTCCGGATCCAGTGCCAACCAGGAAGGATCACCAGCTTCGTTGGAATCACCTGTGTCACCATCTGAGAGGACTTTTGGTTAGTGTATTATTTGCATGTAGTGGAGAAATAAGTAGGGTTCTTGGGCATTCTTCAAGACACCACATGGTCGCCTCCTGTACCAAGAACCTGTTCATGGAGTGTTTTTAGGGTGGGACTGGTCCCATCTTTGGATCAGCTGCCCAGGGAGGTGGTGGAGTCACCATCCCTGACTGTGTTTAAGAGTAGATCAGATGTGGTGTTGAGGGATATGGTGTAGGGGAGAACTTGTGGAGTAGGGCTGATGGTTGGACTTGATGATCCCAAGGGTCTCTTCCAACCTCTATGATTCTATGAATCTATTAAATGAGCGTCAGCCCAAGGTTTTCAGTTGGTTCTAGAAGCTATCTAATGCTTCTGTAAAGGTAGAGGAAGGCCAAGTCTTCCCCCTTAAGGGTTTTGCTTGTTTGATTTCCAGATAACCAGCTAATACTATTATGTTTCTTTTCATGTCCTCCTATGGCACAGTTGCAAGTGAAGCCTGCAAACCACCGGATGATGCAGCATTTGATATAATCACTGATGAGGAGCTGTGCCAAGTACAGGAATCAGACTCCCTGCACAATGAAAGCGAGATGGAAAGAGACTCTCTGGATCAAAGTGTGACAGATCTGTGAGTAAACACTGCTTCATGGAGAGGGAACTTTTTTGGGTTTTGTTTGGAGTGTTGGGGTTTTTTCCTATTCAGTGAGGATAGCCAGCCTCTGCATAAAGAGAAGACACTTCTGTTCCAAACCACATCTTCAGTAGACCAACACAAAATATTTTTGGCAGCACAGTCAGCATCAAATGTAATAAATTGAAACAGCTCCATCCTCTCCCTTCACCTGCTTCACCACAGCACAGAGGAGTGATCTCGTTGCTCACAGATTATGGGCAGGAAAGCAAGGAAATAGTGTTTTGTCATCTGTGCTCTTGGTTCATTGGAGTTATGGCCCAGGGGAGAGTACTGTTGTGGTCAGACATGGAGATTGAGACATGCTTTGCAGAGAACACAGACCACAACTGACCTTTCTCATGATGTTTGTAGTATTTGAAGGGTCTTACTAGGCTGAACGCTGGAGGATGGCCTTCTTGCATTGTGGATGAGTTGAGCATCTGTTGATGGTGTGGTTTTGTGTTACGGGAGAGATGCAGGAGCTGTTATGTGAGTCAGATGATGGTGTGGCACCTGTGGTATGGGTTGAAAAAAAAACCCAGATGTTGATTATGAGAGGGTTCACTTGTGTCTGTGGTGAAGAGTTTGTTTGTACCCAAAGCCTGCGTGTATCTTAGCACTTGAGAAGATAATGAGGCATTTTATGCCATGGGTATTTGAGGGTAAACATGCCAGAACCGCTATACTGATTGTGAGCGGACGTTCCACTAACCCTCTGTCCTGTCTTTGACAGCAGCCCAGAGTAGATGTACTGATAATTTCCTGGTGTGTTTTCTACCACCTTTCAAGAATCTGCAGTTCAGGGACTTCCTGAGCTACTGGTTTCAGTGCTGCAGATTTCTTGGCCATAACTGGACTGGGTGGACCACCTTGGCTTCATGTGGACCTTTGATCTTTTTTTTGACAGTGACCAGCTAAATGTGGCCTGATTTCTATGCAGAGATTTCAGGTAGTCTTGAAGTATAATTAAAAGTCCACTGGTATCCCAGTAATTTTCTCTTTGCATGAAATTGAATAGCTGGGATAGAATTTGCTTTGATATTGTGCCCAAGGAAGATAGAAAGGATCGAAGATCATGCTTGCTAGATGCTTGTCTGAGGAATGCATACAAACAAGTAAGTTTTCAGGCCACTTCTTTATTGGAATTCTGCTGAAAATAGTCCAAGCTGATCAGGTTTTTTTTGCTAAAGATTCAAACTATTTGGTGCAGATATAAAAGGGAGGGAGATGGGCAGCCAAGAAAGGGAAGAGAAGGGAGACTGGATAGTCCGAACAGATGGAGAGATCTACAATAGCCATGCTCTGTTGTCTGAGTTACTTACAGCCTTACTCTGTGTGAGTGTCTGGATGAGGTTTGTGCACTGGTGTTACCTTATTCTTGGTGTGAGTCCTTTCTGGATTGGAAATGGGAGCAGATGCTGAAAGCAGTGAATTGTCTTAAAGTACATTTTCTTTTATATTTGTCCTCCTTTTGGTGTCTGCTGTACTGTTACTCTATTTTTCACTTGTTCACTTAACTCTGCCCCTAGAGTTCTTTCCTTGAAGTGACGTGAAATGATTACACTGCCTTTATCAGTGCAAATCAATTCAGAACCAAATAAAACTCATCTTGGTCAGGAGCTGACAGGTGTGTGTACAAGGTAAGACAGATGCTGTGCCAGCATTACTGACTGACCTTGAAGCAGCTCTTCCCTTACAGTTAGGATTAAGCAGCAGTTGCTTCATATGTTCAGGTCTGCGAGCAACCTGACTGGAATCTTACTGTGAGCAGCTGAGATAGGTTGTGCAATTGCGGTACACCTTGCTGCTTCAAGGCTCTTGGGTTCTCTTTTGAAGTGTCGTGTTTTTAAACTCTTTCATTTCTAAAGCATTTGTGTTCTTAAACAAAGGTCAGGATATTGCATAGCACTGGGTCAAAGTTTCCAGGGTAAACCAGCCCACTGTGTTTCCATTTTAACATATGGTAGAAATTACCTGCCTGCAGTAAATGTTGCAGCAGCAGGATCAAGATCATAGCAGAAGCGTAAAAAATATAAAGTTAAAATAAAAATAAATTGCCACTACCCTGCTACAGAAACAGAGTTTATGAGTACCTTGGCACTGCTTTTGGTAGAAAAGGCAACTCAGGCTGTCTGCACTGTGGTTGCTTTGTTTTGGATTCTTTTCTTCATAATGACTCACAACGCTCTTCCCTGACCTAATTACAGCAACATGGCTGGGCAGGCTGACAGCGTAGCCGGAAGCAGGAACTGCATGTGCTCTGATGTACTAGCTGCCCTGTGCAGAGCCAGCCTGGGAGAGGAGTGGGGAAAGCACAACACATGCCTTCCCAGGTCTGTTTTTAAGGATATTGCACCACCTCACTATGGGAGAAACCAGAGAGTTTGTAGTTAGGAAAGGATTGCCTAAGCAGCTGTTGTCTAATGGGAAAAAGGTGACGGGCACAATGGTGGTGCTAAGGGTCAGGTACCTTTGAGCTGCAGTGATCTGTTAGGAAGGACTGAGTGTTAATGGGGAGAAGGAACAGACTGAGTGTAGTTATTGCATGAGTGGTATGAAACAGATGGAAAGTAGTATTTCAGAGCTGTAATGCAAAGAGCCTTTGGGCCAGACTTAACCCCACCTTCATCACAGGCAGCCACAGCAGCATAAAGCCCCCTCTCTGCTCCTTTCCAACATCCCTTCTTTCTTTTCCCTGTTCCAGTCTCTACCCCTATTCTGCTACTCTCTGCAAGAGCTTTTACATACTTTCTGCCCCAGCCTGCACGGCACCTTTTTGCCTCCCACTGGGAAGTGGAAAGGAGGGATTGCAGGAAAAGGAAGGAGAACCACCAAGGAATCCACAGTTTCATGGCAAGGAACCAGGCTTAGGGATTCCAGGAGAAACAGACTGGAAGTGTGTCATGGTGCAAAAAATGTGTGGGAATTAGGGTGTGAGGGTTTGCATCGAAGGAAGCACAGCTTGGTGCTGGAGCCCAGGTGCTGTATGACATCCCTTGTGTTGACAGGGGCCTAGTCCTCTGGCAACGTGAGCTCTGTTAAGAGAGGTGAGATACAAAGACCTGTATGGGAGATTCAGGCCACGAACCTAATATTAGATGTAAGGCAGGTGAAAATGCTGCTTTATTACCAAAATCTTAGATGAATGCTAAAGGAGTGCGTTTGGAAACCTTCTCCCAAATGGAAGAGTACAAAAACCCCCAACTACACAAGAAACCCAGCACGAAGATTGAAATGTGTATGTTTTTAATCTACAAATTCTAAGTAAATGCATGAGCTTAACTAAAGTCTGTATCTTTGAAACAAAATTCATAAGTGATTTTGTTACAAACACCTTTCACAGGAAAACAGCAGGCCAGAGGTTTGGTGAATCTCTCATTCCCTCTGGAGTCAAGAAGTCCAAGTTAGCTTGATATCATGAAGAATTTTATCTCATTGTTTCTTATACCTTTTGAAGATCTTCTACACAGCTAACACCGTTTCCAGCCTTGTCTTATGATCAGCTCTGACCGGGAAAAGCAGGAAATGCAGAAATATCATGATTAAGATAGGCTGGCCTAAAGCCAATCCCAGTGTCTTTACTAATGGGATTTCCTTCCTCTTTCATGCAGATTACCTATCTCGCTATTTACAAAACAAACCCAACAGCAACAAAAAAAAGAAGCAGTAAATAGTTGTCAGATTTTCTAGGCAGTTTTATAGCGGGTACATGGTTGTTGCATCAGCATTATTTGAGGCAGTAAAAGTCTTAGAGCCTTCCTCTTCAGTGGTTTGCAAGTGTTTAGCTGTAACTTGCCGTTTCATGCATCTTGAGTTTTTAATAATTTTCTGTAAATTCCTCCTGAATTTCACCCCCATGAAGAAATACAGAACTGGGTTAAGACAGCCATGGAAATAAGCAAGAGCTTCTGTTATGATGATTGCATATTCAAAGCTGCTGTTCAGGTTAAAGCTCCAGTCTATGACCTTTATCAGTCTCAAGAAAGTATAGGGTGACTGAGTAAGAATAAATATTGCAACTACAGAAAATATTTTTTTTAGGGATTTGTTCTTCTGAAAATTCCTGGCATGCAGTAAGGTTCTAACAATTAGTGAGTAGCAGATGGTCATGGCTAACACGGGTATGAAATAACCAAGGGTCACTTGGATCACTTCAAGAGCTAGTTCTGTGCCGTGGTTTGGGTACTCTTCCTGACATACTGCCTTATCAATACTAAACACCTTACTGAAAATAAACTGCGGTGTGGCAAAGGCTAGTGAGATCACCCAGATCAAAACACAGATTAATTTGCCCCATGCCTTTCGTTTGCTTTGACACATATGTGCTTTGGTGGCAAAAGTAATAGCAATAAGCCTGTCAAAAGTGATGGACGTTAGAGTTAACATGGAAGTGTACAAGTTCAGAATATACAAGCCCCGTATGATACGACATGCTGCGGTGCCAAAAGTCCACTCCTGACCAGCAGAGTATGCCCAGAATGGCAGTGTCCAAAGGAAGATCCAGTCAGCTATTGCCAGGTTCACCAAAAATACATCTGTCAGCGTCTTCAGTTTCTCATAGAAAACCAGTATGACAAAGGCCAGTGCATTTCCTGCTAGCCCAAGGATGAAAACAACCGAGTACATACAAGGCAGGAAAACTCTTGTAAATGTGTGAAAATTCTCACTTCCGTCTTCGTTGGAATTGATGGAGAGGTCATAATAAAAGTTATCAGCATCTGAATTTGCCATGTTGCTTTCTTTTCAAAGGCAGCCTGAAAGGAGACACGTTGAGATTTTTTTACTCGGCAGGTGATAAAATCCTAATGCATCCAGAAAACAGACAAAATCCCAAGTGCTAACAGAGAAGAGCTGTAGTAAAACATCCATGATTGACAAAAGCAAATGTATTTATTTGCTGAAGAGGGTTGTCTTGAGAGTCACCACTGGAACACAACAGCTGGTGGACTTAAATGCATCATCTGTTACCAAATTTATACTCACAGCAACCCACAAGGTAAACAAGGCAATTACAGAGGCTTCCGAAAACAGATTATGGGTCAAGCTTTCAAATACATCAATGGTTTAGTGTTTGGATCAAAGGATTCTAGAGGAATCCATGAGAGAAATGGAACTCATTTTGCCAAATTCAGCCTTTGGGCTCAGGTTGTAGGATCTAAGTGTCAGAGTGGTTTGGCTTGGGTTGGACCTGTCTCAAAAAGCAGGGTTTGAGTCTCAGTGAGTAAGAACTTTAGAGCTTGTGATTCAGCCTTACCTCACTGTTTAGATGTTAATCACATCATCAGATGGTGGCACTTCTCCCTTTCCCCTTCTCAAGTGACTTAATGAAAACATGGAGGATTTTCATTAATGTCTGTTCCTCATTTGATTTTGGTTAATCTGTTTCAAACATTTTTATTACTGTCAGAGGGAGGGGTGACCATTTCTCTGTGAACCCCCTTCCATGGCATGCTCTCTTGAGAGCTGATGTGGTGTGGCAGTGTCAGCCCTCCAAGGCGAGGGCATGTTTTCTGTCAGGGCTGTTGCCAGCACATAAGAATAACAAGTACCAGCCAGGTTTGCAAGCTCTTTGCCTTGTAAATAAAGCCTTTACTGAGACAGGTTAATAGGGTTTTCAAAGATTTAGCCTAATGTTACCTGTCCCTTGAGCCACAAAGAGTGTGTCTCTATGGGACTAATCCCACTGCAAGATATTACTTAGCATGAGATGAGCAGAATCGGTGATTCCACCTCTGAATCATTTAGATTTCCAGGAAGGCCTCACTTGTGTGAGTTATTTGTGTGCAGCAGACTGAACTTTACCCGAAAAGGTAGTTTCTGTGGTGCCAAGGGGCAGAGCGAGTGCAGTGTGTTAGCCACCAGAGAGGTACCTTAAAACTGCTTGCCCCTTTAAAAAGTTACTGGCTCTTTACAGAATACTTTACTTTTCAATTCAGGCGGAGGCTGAGCATGGGATGAAGACAACTTGCAAAAGTAAGTCAGGCTAAGGAACATTAAGGGCATGTATACTGAAACAAATGGAAGCAATGTGTTTTATTTTACCTACTCTTTGCAACTGCAGTCAGCTGGCGTTTCTTGCCTCTGTCTTGTGAAGGAAAGGTGTCTGCCTCTGAGCTGAAACAAAGGCGTTACCAGGCACTCAGTTTTGTAGTTTGATAACATAATATTCAGTTAGTAGCCTTACTAAAGTAGTCTAGTGTCCAAGCTTACTGGAACTTAGTCTTTAGGATAGTGTTATTGGCTCTTTTAAAATGAGAATATTTCATTTAATGCCCATTAAAACAGACCAGTAAGCTTGTTTCTTACCCCCTCCCCCAGTGGATGGTAACTTCTAAGAGAAAGTCCAGCAATTTCCTTTAAAAAAGGTTTTCATTTATTCTTAATGAGTTGGTATCGTGCTACCTGATATTTTTCTTGCCAGAAGCTTTTAAAGCATCGTGCTCGTTATTCCCACACCTGGGCTAGAATCCACTTCGTATGCTGTCTCAAACTTCAGAGTTGTTATGCCTTGTCACATCAATCATTCATGGACTTATTCCAGCTTTCCTCAAAGGAAAAAACAGTAGTAATCTTCCTGCCTGAGGAGAAATAGTGGGAAAGCACTGTGTTAGGTAGATGGGGAAGGAGGAGAAAGAAAATTCCTTGGTGAGGAGAATAGCAAGCAGGATGAGTTTATTTGCAGGGAAATGTTGTTCCAGTCTATGTGGACTGAATCTAGGTTGTAAACAGGTTTAGAAGTTTAATAGAAGCTTCAATTGGATAGGGACAACATCACTGGTAGAAAAGTGAGCTAAAGAGAGTCATGTAGTGTCCAGTGTGTTAATACATGATTAGCTTTGAGGTCTGGTTCTGTTGAAGTTAACTCTTGAATTAACGAAACAGAAATGCAAGCAAGGGAGAGTCTGAACAAGCTATTCTGGTTTGGCCCAGCATAGATAGTTCTCCTCCTGTCAGTAGAAAAAGGCTGCTTATCATTTCCACCTCCCTGGGAATTGGGCATTGCAGGAGCTGGTGCTCTCAGTGTTACAGGGGTTTTCACCCATTTGCTCTCCATGGTCTAATTTCTGTTGTGCTCATCAGGTATCCTACTTTAGCAGCTGCACCTGAAAAGCAGGGTATAAAAAGCAGTAATAGTGATCTTGCCAGTTGTTCATTTCTGTTGTCTCAGAGTTCCAAACAGAAAATCCAGCATAGAGCAATCTTTTTTTTTTTTTTTTTAGGATAAAATTACTTTTTATTTCTATTATATATAAAAAGCATTCTTTGCCATGACATTATATACAGGCTACAAACAGAAAAAAGTAAGTAATGCTTATCAGCATCATGATTTCACTACAAAAGGGGTTTGAGATTGTAATGAGAAAAGGTGACATTATCTCATACATGTTTGTTGGAAGACATGAGAACATACCAGGAAGGCTCAAGCACATACCAGTTGGAAAAACAGATTCTAAATAAAGTTTAAGTGAAAAGGAGGTCAGTGACATACATCTCTAAAGACCTTTTTCAGAAACTAGCAAGTGTAAAGCAAAGAACTCCTACAATAACAAGGCATCAGAAAAGATTTAGTAACAAAACTAGAATGCAAAATCATTACCTTCAACAGTCTGGATAAAACGCCACCCTTTCTCTTGAATTTTGCTTAATTAGGATAGAGGACATGTATGATACTAACAAAATTATTCCAATTTGAATATTTCTAAATGTTAAAACTTCTTTTTTGTTGTTGTTCTTTGAAACTGTCTAGCTGTTCACCTGAAGCCAAGAAAGCAGTCACTTACTAGACGATGTTGCATCTTGGGGGAACGCGGTCGTCCTGTCTTTCAAAGGAAACGTGAAAGCAGGCGTGTGCTTTATGTATCAGTGCTGCACTCTGTGCTGCTGCCGCGCAGCGTTCGCACTTCTTGTTGACCAAAGTCACACCAGATGAAGTTACTCCTTTGCTTTGATTCTCGAGTGATGCTACTACAGCATGAACAAGCCGTGCTCTCAAGATCTAGTTCAAATTCACTTACATATGGCCATTTATCTGAAAGGATGCATTTTTGATTTTTCAAAAATTATTTGCAGAATTCAAACTTAATCTGTATTTATCATTTTCCTTTTTTAACCACTCATGCATATTTTGTGACAATACTGGATTTTCCAATTCCTTCTACTTCTTCTAGTTTTTGTGGAGTAAAAATATCCTAGTGACAATTTTCTCTCAGATTTTGTTGCCCATCTGAGATGAAGGTAGAGATGGCAAGAAAGATACTGTATAGGTGACCATCCCCGAGTTTTTTACCTTTAAGGCAGTCTCAGCTGTAGTTAAAGGTGGCACGTGTACTAAATTTTCTTTCAGAGTCAATGAGGGAAGCTGGGAGGACCTGCATTTATTTACAGGAGAGCTGGAGGGGGCCTGCCTTGTGCAGGAGTGACTGTTCTCTCTTGCAGCAAAGACAGGGGTGGGAATTGACTTACAGCCCATGGGTACAAGATACATGAGAGAAATAGTTGTGAGGAGGCTCTTGAGAGTGTGCAGGGAAGTGGAGGTATCTGAGTGGTGATGCTCAATGAAGTCATACTCTACTGTTGTTTGTTCCTACTGTAATTAGGCACATCTTTTGTGCACTCCGTGTAAGTAAACTGCATGCCTGGCCATCAGCACAACTCAGCCTGAGCCATAGCTTTTGTTTCGCCTTTCCTGTGGTATTCCTTCATAGGAGGACCCCAGTACCTGCACATCCCATAAAGCAACGCACTGCAGGCAGCGTACATAACGTCTGGTTTCCCACATGTGTTTCCTGTGGTTTCCTACATGTGTTTCATAATAGTGTTTATAAGCCGTGCTCACTCCCCTGGTGAGCCTCGCTGCTCTTGATAGCTTTTGGAGCTCATCTTCAGGAGTGGTGATCTGTGTAGAAAAGTAGTAGCCTTACTCACAGATGGATTCTGTGGGAGAGGAAGTAGTAGTCAGAGAAGCCACTCCATGCAGTTAGTCCTTTGCAGCAGCCTGTGGTGCAGGAGCTGGAGTGCTTCTGGGACTCTGTCCTATGGAGCAGTGTGCTTCTGAGCACTCAAGTTTGGTACCTGCAAATGTGTATGAAAAACCCAACACCAAATTTGACTTGCAGGGCCCTGTAGTGCTCTTTAAAATGGAGTAGTCCCTTGTGCTTCATTGTGTGTGGTAGTAATGGCTCTGTCTCCAAGAAACAAATCTGTAGCAAGGTGCTAAATATTCACACTGTCCCTGTCAAACAGAGGAACAATAGGTTTGACAACAGCTGCCTGCTTTTAGCAGTTATTTTCTGATGCAGAATAGGGCATGGGGATGATACAGCAGTGGCTAAGCTGTGTGGTAGCGTTTGGACCCTAAACCGGTGCGTGTCTGCCTTGAGAAAAGTTCCCACCGTGCTGCAGAGATCCAGCAATCTGCCCTTTCTGCCAGAGAGGCCCATTTGAATTCCTTAAGGCAGTGTTCAGAGTCACTTTTGAAATGCCTTAATTGTGCATTTATGGAGAGCTCGTCTAATCTCCTGTCATCCTAGTTCACAGTGACCTAATTGCAACTGCTGTGCCTCGGTCACCAGAGATGCCCCTTTTTAGACTGTGCAAGCAGAGATGGCCTTCCCAGGGAGACCGGTACGCTCCTGACATCCATTTGCCCTTACCCATACACAAGGAACCCTGGGATTACTTCTGTGTAACTTGTAATAAGCTCTGTACAGAAGAAGACTGCAGTATCAGCAGCATTCAACCCTTTACCCTGCAGCTGGGATCGAAAGAACTGCGGTGATGCTTTATTTCTGCTTGCTGGCCTAACTGTGATTTGACCTGTTTCCTCCCTGGTTTCATAGACTGTTTCCATGAAATATTTTCTGATGGCCTGCTTGAAGAAGCCCTCTGGCATAGGAGTGGAGAGGGCTGCTGCTGTGTGTGTAGCTTTGTACGGCTGAACGGCCTTCCTCGGTTTGCCTGCAGGAGAACCCCTACAGCACGTGTGGATTGTCTCTGTAACCTCAGAATTAGGGCAAAAATAGAGGTGAACTGTGCAAGTTTCTCTCAGGGAGAGAGGGCTAGCTGTTGCTCCTGGATGGGTCAGGGTGAAGAATGGTTCATTGTATAGTTGCAATGAGCCCTGTGTGGAGAAACCACACTGGATGCTGGGAACCTGCAGGACCTGAGATGGAGCAGTCCCTGGGCAGGTACAGGCTGGGCGCTGGGGGCCAGACACCAGCTCAGCTGAAAGGGCCTGAAGCTCTTGGGAGGTAGTGATGTAAACTTAAGACAGAAACTAGTTTTGCTATGACTCTCCTGTATCTCTGCCTCAGTTTCTCCATAATATCCTCTGAAGAACTGTGCAAAGAGAAAATTCTAAGGTATCTAAGCAAAAAAGCCAACTAATTTTTGGGATCAAATACCTCACAAATGAAAAAAAAATGCTAGGGTTACCCATAAAGCTGTCTGTAGCCTTGGTTGACAGTATTTAGGGTCCTTGGAGCAGCAGCTTGGAAGTATTTCTAGTGCTGATTCAATAGCCGTGTGTTTGCTGCCTCCTGCTGGATTTGAAAGCACCCTGTTAATCCCAGATTGCTTATTTTGAAACCTGTTATGTGAACCTCTTGCAAATGGAGCGTTTGACTGATGACTGAAAGCTGTCTTCATCTTGGAGCCTTTGCCAAACCTCTCCCATACCACAATACTAAAAAAGTCTCCAAAGATTGCCCCTGGAGCACCAAAATATCCCTTTGTCATGACTATTTCCCTAGCTTGTTTTCTCTGCATGCACCAGTTGCCTCTGGTACGGATAGAGCATTACTAGTTTTAAGGCAGGGGGATTCTTTTGGGTTCTTGTTTTGTTTTTCACACAGGATGTAGTATAGTTCTACATTTTTTCAGAGAAACGGCTGGGATTTCCTATGTACCAATACATGGGCCACTCACAGCACGTAGTGGAGAATCTTCAGGTCTATCCATGGTTTTTCATCAGCTGTGCACATGATGTTTTCCCATCCCTACATATGTTAGGGTCCTCCTGTGGCCATTCCATCCCCATGCTACCCATGCATACTTCCTTCTTTCCTTCTTTCTTTTTGTTGGGCTGGAGAGGAAGGCTGATAGCTGTGTTAGGGTGCCTGGGATGGGTACTGACCTGCTGGGTAACAGCAGGCCTGAGGAATGATTTGTGCACTCCAGCATAACGCCTTCAATTGCTTCTTGGCATGAGATATTTGCAGAAGTGTTTGCTGATCTAAGCAGCTCTGGGGGACCCTGTACAACTTCCACTCTTTCAGGTTTTTGGCTTTCATATGTTTGAGTAAGGTTCTGGCCCTGGATACCTGCAGTTGTCTTCAGAAATCGTTGTGTTTATGGGATTTCACTGCTCAGACACATGAAGCCAACACCTCAGATGCATAGCTACAGCTTCCAGAGCTGAGGCCCTTCTGAAAACAGAAAATTATCAAGGACAGAGTTGAACCTGCTTTTTTCAGATTTTATTTCTGAAAGTGACTTCTTTCTAACTTCCAAAGCTATTTGTGACGTTGGTCATGACAGTATTTCAGTATTGTTTGCAAGAAATGCTTTCCCTTTGTAAGAACAACCACACTGTTCATCCAGCTGAGGGACAATGACCAACAGAAGGTACCTGAGGAAAAAGCAGAAGAACAGGACAAGTATGAATATCTGACCAGCCTCTGACAATCTGTGTCTCAAGGATTTGCTGAACCAGAGCTGTTCTCTTCTTGCTGTAGTGTCTTTTACATGCTTCAGTTCTTCCTGCTTTTCAATCCCACTTCATTTCACTTTTAAAAGAAAGTGAGAGAAACAGCCCGGATTTTGATGCATGAGGGTGTGTACTCATAAGCTGGGGACCTGGCGAGCAGCAAGAACATGTGTAATGCTGCCACCTAGCGTGAAGAGGACATGCAGGAATCAGTTCTCTTGTCGGGGGGACAAGAGACTGTGATTGTAATGCTCTTGGATTTAAGAGACACAGTAGAAGACAGGGGACAGGTTTTCCATTTGTGCACAGTGGTTGACAGAACGGGACTGCAGTTTTGCCCAGACAGTTCTGTCACTGGAATGAGCACAATAAGAATTCTATAATTTGGCATCATGACTATCAAAACGTTTCCTTTTCAGGAAGGCATCAGTGTGGAGATGGTATTTGACCACATACTACTCAGCTAATCATGTCTTTCCTTTCTTTTCTTGTCCTAGAAACAGCACATGTAATTCTTCAACCTTTGATGAATCGGAAGAGTGGCAAGTTGCTCAAGATGCTGAGATATGCTTGTTGAAGTCAGGAGAACTCATGTAAGCAGAAGAGTTTCATTACTACAAGGCTGAAAGAATAAAGGCTGAGCTCAGTTATTCAGCTGCGTGAGCACGAGTGTTGCAGGGAGAGCTGTGATTGCTTATGTCCCACAGTAGAATTTGGTCTGAGGAGGAGGAGAGAGTATAAACAGCAGTAATGAGCCAGGTCCTCTCTTTTGAGTCCTGCAAAGCTTTAGTGCCAGTGGGGAGTAAGGAAAGATTTGTGTCCATATCACATGAGAAAATCTTCCTTCCTATTCTTACTGGAGGAGGTGCTGTGAACAGGAAGGGAGCTTAAGAGAGAAGGGTGTGTAATTCTAGTGGTCTCTGGAAGAAACTGTAAGGGAAAGCCAGGGGGTACACTGCTAGTTAGACCTTTGTTGTGGGGAGGGAATTCACAGCCTTTTGGAGCATGTATCTGTTATTTATTGGTGGCCTCACAGCAACTGTCTTGCCTCATGTGGTTGATTCATGCCACAGTAGCACTGGCTGGAAGGATGAACCCAAAGGGTGGTGCTCAATGGAGTTTAATCCAGCTGGCGTCTGGTCACAAGTGGTTCCTCAGGGCTCAGTATTGGGGCCTTTCCTTTTTAATATCTTCATTGATGATGTCGATAGGGACATAGAAAACACTATCAGTAAGTTTGCAGATGACACCAAGTTGGGTGGGAGTGTTGATCTACTTGAGGGTGGGGATGCTCTACAGAGGGACTTGGATAGACTGGATAGATGGGCCAATGTTAATGGCATGGCCTTCAAC
>VZTM01030362.1:0-10979 GCA_013400555.1 Jacana jacana | reverse complement strand
AGGGCTGATGGTTGGACTTGATGATCCCAAGGGTCTCTTCCAACCTAAATGATTCTATGATTCTATAGCAAAAACTGTTCAGCTGAGCTTCTGCTCAACTTCTGTGAACCTTGTGCACACGATTGTCTGCATGTATCCTGCTCTGAAGTTAATAGTCCTGTGCAGTAGCAATACACCATTTCAATTGCACAGCCAAGACGAGAAATGCTATGACTGAGAATTCCCCTTGAATCACTCTCCCCTTAAGCCTAGCTTTGAAGTTTTGGCTTAGTTATGGGGAAGGTTTGAAATCTTGGTCTTCAGGGAGATAAAACACTCCATGTTTCAACCTTGTTGCTGCTGTTCAGAGAACCAGGTAAATGAAACACTAACTAAAATCATAGCTGGGCTGTTAGGGCAAAACGAAGAGTGATTATTAGTTTATTAAAATCAAAAGTCACTTGAGACACCCCAGCAGTTGCTTCAGCTAAGAGGAAGATAACAAGAACCAAACCAATATAAAGTTTCCTCTCTGGCCAGAGTATAATAGTTATGATAAAAAATCAGCTGTGATCCATAACCACTGTGTAGTCATGGTTGGAAACTGAACTCCTCCTTGCTCTAGAACAAGCAAATCATCATGGTGACTGTGTGGTATCATCTGGTAAATGTGTTGATTTCTGATAGCTGCTGACAAACAAATCACAGTACTGTGATATACACAGACATGGAAACAATTTATTTGCCCTAAAGAATGGTATGTTAGATTAGTTTTAGTTAGGGTAATGTAGGTGAGACCCATAACTCTAAGAAATGACAGATTTCCCCTGAAGAAAGCAAGCGACATTCTTCTGCTTAAGGGCTTCACTGTCTGCAGTCTGAAAGAGGTATGAGGACGAGGTAGGCTAATACAGTGCTTCAGGACTCAGGATCAGTCTGGGGCTATCAACTCCCTTTTTAATTGGAAGTACTTTGAGGCAGCTTTTATGCAGCTTTCTTGGGCAAAACGGACCAAGCGCTTCAGAGGATGTAGACAGATCTGCTCTTCACTCTGTACTCCTGATCCCTATTTCTTGTACAAAAGATATCTAGAAAGGTGAATATATTAGGTGACTATTTTTTGTTTAAATTTTTGCTTAGTCAGAACAGTGGAGGGCAGCAGACTCTTTTGTTTTACCATAGTAACTCTAAAAAGCTTTATTCAAGCGATAGCTTTTTGGGGGGGAAGTTAAATAAGCGAGTAATGTCCACATTTGCCAGAGCAGTGAAACTGCTTGATATCAGTCACCTTTTCTGTAGTTCTTCCCTTCACCCAAGGCTGAATTTTCATGCATGTGTTGTAGACCTGTTGCCAAGTTGCTGTGGAGTCTGCCTGAAATAGATGGAAAATAAAAAGCAATTATTATTGTTTCTGTCTGAGTAATCAGATTGGATCTTTTCAAGTAATTCTGTTTTTCTCCCTCACAGGATCAAATTACCCCTTACAGTGGAAGAGATCTTAAATTTTGGAGAAAGCAACAGAGAGCTGTTCATTAAATCCAGCACCTACAGTATCATTCCCATCACCGTTACAGAGATGGGGCTAACAATTAGCTGGATCTTTTCATCAGACCCTAAAAGCGTATCTTTCAGTGTTGTCTACCAAGAAGCAGAAGACACACCACTGGATCAATGCAAAGTAAGGCCTTTGCTTCCTTCCTGCCTTAGAGAGCGTAGTGCACTACAGTTGCCCACCTAGAGGAAGGTGGTCTCCTCAGGAGTGCTTATTGCATTAAGGACTTGTTTCTCCAATTAAGCTACAGATCTCCTGAAGGCAGAGCTACATCTTTCATTAACTTATGCTGCCTGCAAAAGTTGAGTTCAAAAGCACTGTGGCTTCTATTGGTCACATCTGAAATTCACACACCATTATTAAGCAAAAGTCCAAGCCTGCAAAATTAAATCTTTTTTCTCTCCTCAGTATTATTTAATTTGTAAGCTGCTTAGGACTGATGTTGCCAGGCTCTTCAGCAGAGGCCACAAGGGGACAGATACATTGATTGGGTTACCTACATTTCTTACAGAGAAGCATATATTTGAAGTGCCTTGATGGTGCACAAAATTGCTTTGCCAGTGCCCAAGGTACCAGTTGTTCTATGTGCTGTCTCTATCTCATGAGGATTTCAGATTAAGTGCATCTGTGTTACTCGGCTAANAACTCTAAAAAGCTTTATTCAAGCGATAGCTTTTTGGGGGGGAAGTTAAATAAGCGAGTAATGTCCACATTTGCCAGAGCAGTGAAACTGCTTGATATCAGTCACCTTTTCTGTAGTTCTTCCCTTCACCCAAGGCTGAATTTTCATGCATGTGTTGTAGACCTGTTGCCAAGTTGCTGTGGAGTCTGCCTGAAATAGATGGAAAATAAAAAGCAATTATTATTGTTTCTGTCTGAGTAATCAGATTGGATCTTTTCAAGTAATTCTGTTTTTCTCCCTCACAGGATCAAATTACCCCTTACAGTGGAAGAGATCTTAAATTTTGGAGAAAGCAACAGAGAGCTGTTCATTAAATCCAGCACCTACAGTATCATTCCCATCACCGTTACAGAGATGGGGCTAACAATTAGCTGGATCTTTTCATCAGACCCTAAAAGCGTATCTTTCAGTGTTGTCTACCAAGAAGCAGAAGACACACCACTGGATCAATGCAAAGTAAGGCCTTTGCTTCCTTCCTGCCTTAGAGAGCGTAGTGCACTACAGTTGCCCACCTAGAGGAAGGTGGTCTCCTCAGGAGTGCTTATTGCATTAAGGACTTGTTTCTCCAATTAAGCTACAGATCTCCTGAAGGCAGAGCTACATCTTTCATTAACTTATGCTGCCTGCAAAAGTTGAGTTCAAAAGCACTGTGGCTTCTATTGGTCACATCTGAAATTCACACACCATTATTAAGCNTGTGCTAGGGGGAGCTCTAGGGCTGTGATTTCACTGGGGGAATAAGACATTTATATAGCATGTGTTCATTCACTCCATGGTGACTAACTCCATGTAAAATCTCTTTTTTTTTTTTACTTAATCTGAAAGCCAAATGCAGAATGGATTTTGCTTCGGACTTGATATATCTATTTGATAGAACTTTGGATTTTATAGGATCATCCTTGATCTATGTCAACTGCTGTTCTGACAACTGCCTCTGCTAGGGTTTTACAGATAGATAGTTACACACCCTTTTGCTATAAGTTTAGATATATGATCAAAATTTGCTTAGAAAGCTTATTTTATAGTACAGGGAGTATAAAAGCATATATTGAAAGATATTTACCTAAATTCTGTGCTTGGATGTATTTGTATAGATTTAATGTAGTACCACAGATGTTAGTAAACTTACTTAGATTAAGATTAAAAAGATGACAATTTGATTCTGTCTTTAAAGCAGAGATTTATAGCCACAGCTGAATGCTGTAAAGAGGTTCTTGAAGGAAAACAGATGTCTTGCTGTGAGACTCTTGTTTGGGTGAATTTGTAACACTATGCAGTGAAAAGAAATAGTTTTGCAGGCATGTATGCACTTTAAAGGTTTCAAGATGGGTTATTTCAAGTCTGAATATTTTTCTGAAGGCAAATGTCAATTTACAGGGCAAATAGCAAGTTTCATTTCGATTTGTATTGAATTCCAGGTTCTTATTCCTATGACCCGCTGCAATTCTCATAAGGAAACTATCAGAGGACAGGTGAAAGTCAGAAACTCTGGAATCTATACACTGATATTTGACAACACATTCTCTAGGTAGGTCCCAGCTGGGTGTAAAAGGTGAAATAAGCTTAGTTTTACAGACTGTGGACTGATCAGATGTACCATTATTCCATCATTCAGAAGTAGGTATGAAAAATCGGTCCTGACTTGGTGGAAGATCTTCATCTCTAGTTTGGGTTCTTGTTCTCTTTTTTTTCGTTTGTTTGGGTTTTGGGGGTTTTGTTTGTTTGGGGTTCTTTTGGGTGCTTTTGTTCTACTCTTCTGTCTCAGCCTGTGGGAAGGTAAACAGGAGTAAGCAAGTAGTTTGTGACTCTTTCCAGGACAGTTTAATCAGGATTGTCATCTTATTAACAACCGACCTGACAGCCCTTGCACAGACACACTTCTTCTTCACACCAGTCAGATCTTTGCCTCGGTATAAACTGAAAGACTGAAGATACTTTTAAGACTTCCTGTCTAGTTGACAGATCAGCTGATGTGATCATCTTGCTCTCTTTGTTTTCTTGACAGGTTTATCTCAAAAAGAGTGTTCTACCACTTGGCTGTTGAGCGACCTGTCATCTACGATGGAAGTGATTTTCCATAGCCTTTGACTAGACTGTGTTATTTTTAATTCTATTTTTAAGAAATGCTGTTATTTATGTACACGTAAGCATTATGATCACCACTGTGTTTGAAGACTCTGAAACTATGCAATAGTTATAATGCACTTAGGAAACATGCACACACTAAAAACCAGAAGCCTTTTTAGGAACACTAATGGTTCTGTACTGTGTACAGATTGGTGAAAAGCCATGTGTTTTGATTTAACGGGTCAATAATAACCAAATTTTATTCAGTGGGGAAAAAAGTAAGTGGGGAGGTGTCTAAATGCAAACTGAAATTCTCTACTGAAAATTTAATTACTTTTCTTCCAAAATTATCCTTCAAAAGGAAATTTAAAGAAAAATGTTGACCTCTTCATGGAGGAGTAAACATAACCATTTCTGTTCTGCTCTAATGCTCTTAAAATCAGACCAACAACTATGCAATACTTCAGTCTTCACAGGCATATATTGTAACCCATCTAGAATTTTTTATCTTTCCCAAGTTTTATAAAATCCAAACATGGGGTTTTTTTACGTTTTTGGCTAATATTTGGTAAGTCTTAACTGGCTTTTACAAATGCTTTGGTACTGAATACCACTTACAAACCAATACAACCCGAAGCAGCAGCTCCTTTCACTTTTGCTCACCGTACTCTATAAGTTGCTCCACTGAAACCAGCTCTTACTGGTGAGTACCAGTGGCGGAATCGGGAGTATAGTCTGTAGAATGAAGCACTGCTCACTGTGTCATATTAGGAAGAGGAGCATTCCTTTTTCCTGCTTTAGCACCTTAGTCATCAGCATTCAGAGGAAAGCACAGCTTCTGGGGAGGTCAGCACTCTCTCTCTCTCCAGACCACACGGAAGGTAGCAATAGTCTTTGAATTGGTCTCAAAGAGTCCATCCAAAGCCAAATGCGTGTCCAGCCCTGGGGAACTCTCTGCCTGGTGTTACTGCATTCTGCCTCCTTCCTAACCCTTGGAGTTGCCCTAGCCAACTTCTAACTTGCCATCTCAGATTTGGGGACAGAGCTGGCTGTAAACACCACCTTTTAAGGGAAGACTCAGTTCTTGTTTATAGAAAATTTCTGTGCAAACCATCTGCTCTCTGTATAGAATTTCAACCTTTTGTCAAAATATCTGAAAGCAGATTTTTTTTTCTGTTTAAAACTCCTTTCATCTAATGGAAAGGCAAAACCTTTGGCAGGAGAAGGGAGAAAAGCTCTTCTCTCCAAGCCAGCACACCTTATCACGTTAGGTGTGTCTGGTTTCTCATGTTACTGTTCTTCCAAGGAGACCTCAGACAGACCTGGAAGGATTTAGCACAGCAGTTGGTAGGAGACCAGCACAGCCTGCCAGGAACCCTGTAGTCTCTTGGTGGCAGCTGTAGCTAGTAAATGGAGGTCATGGTGGGAGACAGAAAATAAAGGATGAGGGGAAAGAAGAAAAAACAACAAGCACAAGCAGAAGCAAATGATATAGGGGAGTGGAAAGGGGCAAACTTGTGAAAACAAGGGTGAAGAGTTGGAGGGATCAGCTTGACAAGGGAAGGAAGTCGGGAAAGTCCATCTGGTGTTCATGTGTTGCTGGTCTGATCCGTTACCCATAAGGGATCTCCAACACCAGGCCAGTTGTTTAGAAGATGGGTATTGCTAGAAGAATGTTGGACATTTATGTAGCAGCAGCTGATGTAGGGGGAAATTTCAGATCAGAGGAAGGAAAGAAAAGAGTAGTGCAGACAAAGCTAAAGGTTGCTAATCATTCATTCCGGTTGTTAACAGCGTACACATACAGGGGTCTTGAAAACAGTTGTGAAAGAATGACTGCTTTTCATGGAGCGCATCCATTTCCAGTGTCTGGCTTATGGATAGCTTTCCCTTCCCTTCAGGTGCCTCTTCCCAGTACTGGTGGTGTGCTCCCCAGCCTCTGTCAGGCAGAGGGGACAGGGGGAGGTGCACCCTGGTTTGCTCCCCCTCCTGAGGGAACAGGTTCCAACGCAATTAAACCCTTACCTAGCTGTCTGCATGAAAATGAGATGGGCAAGCGACCGGAGGTGGCAATAAACAGGCCATAAAATGGCACATGGATCGGTTCATGAGTTATGTTTCAGTGTTAAAGCTATATTTTGTATTTAATTAGGCAAGAAAAGGTTATTTATTGCTTAAAATGAGTATTGTTTATCATATTTTATGCAGTTTCAATGAGCTGTTACTGAAGTCTGCTGCAGTTTTCCTTTAAGCTTTTAGGTGTGGGTTTTTTAAAGCATTTTGCTGTTATTTTAGTTAGAATACTAATCTTAGTAGGATATCTTTCTTAAAATGCCAAATGCAAGGTGAAGGGACGCTGTCGAATATCTTGAGCCAAAATACGACATCTCTGCTGAGCAGTATTTGAAATATCTCCATTCAGAATTATTTGACAGACTTGCCTCTGGATTTCCTCCCTGCATCCCAGTTCTTAACAGTTTTTCATCCTGTGGCAAACACTTCAAACCACTCTTTATGTAACTCTTGAAGTAACCAGCTCTATCTAGTAAACCAGATTTTTCCCTGCAAGTCTTCCACATAGACAGTCCTGAAGCTGGCTGAGCGTGTGTTTGGGAAGAGGGAAAAAGAAACATTGCATCTTTATTTTTTTAATCTCCCCCCCCCCAACATTTAAGTCTTTATGATACCTTTTTTTCAGGCTTTCCTGCCCCATGGGAGTGGTTTTCTGGCTTTTTTTCTCTCTGAAAGAGAACTAAGAATGGAAGCCAGAACCTGTAGTTTAAAGACAAAAAAAGTTTGCTGCTAACCAAGGAGAGTATTTAGGAAGGAGAAAAAGTTTCAAAAGAAGAAATACTGAAACTGGTAAGGTACAGGTGGACAGGAGCACAACTGTTCAAATCAGCTGTTCAAGAACAGGGATCTCATCATGTCACCTAAGGAGAGGGAGTCTTTTCCACCTCAGAGGCTGTGTAGAGAAGACAGCAAAGAACCTGTCATTAGTACCAGTGCTTTGTTTCAGTGTCCTTGACCATTTATCACTGGAGCCATGGAAATGCAGTAAAGGACTAGCACTGGTGTAGGTTTGTGGGAGAGGTGATATTGCTGTGGTACCTTATTCTCCCATTCACAATGCACTCGTCTGTGTGAGCTGTGCCAGGGACACTGATAAATCTGTTTTCCTACGGATTCTCAGCTCATTTTTGGAATGAGGCCTTTTATCCCCAGCAATGTAAGTAAACATTTGAAGTCAGTCCTGGGATTGATTTACGGGGATATCACACTCACGGTAGTGAGGAGCTGAGTGTTCCCTGGATGCTGGAACAATGGAGGGTAATTATTGTTACGCAGAGATTTGTGTGAAGGAAAGAATGCAGTTGCTTTAAGAAAACGACAGTGTTCCTTTACTGAAAGTTACTTAATGTTGCTTTATGGAAAAGCACCCAGGTGTATTGCACCAGAGTGACCACCTTACAAAACAGCAAAGCTACAAAAGCCCGACTTTGCTACTTTTTTAAAATTGAAATTGCACTACAGTTTTAATTATGCTCAATCACTGAGATTGTAACTTGTTCAGAAGCATCTTTTGGTCTCAACTGCCAAAGAATTGCAGACCCCATTCACGTCAAACTTCACGCTCCGGCGGGGGGGGAAGAGGTCTATGTATAGTGTCTGTTCAGCTACAGAGATGTAGACGGTTGTGTACTGGAATGTTTCTTGATGCTTTTTGTTTTTGTTTTTGTTTTTCTTTCCTATTTTAACCTCAGGAATTTAAAAAAATAAAATTCTATATCATTGAGAGTGTTTGTCCCTCTCCTGCCCTGTGGAGATAGCTCTGTTTGGAAGACAGAGCAGTTGACTGTGTGATCTGCTGCTAAGCAGGAAAAAATATTAGAAAGTAAGGACAAGAGGAAATAGTTTGTCGTGCTGGTGGAGAAAGGCCACCTCTGGGCGGTGGGCAAAGCAAAGCCAAAGCTGCCTGAGGACAGCAATTGCAGTAGCAGTGGTCCAGGACACTGTGCAGTGGTGACCTTCTGCTTAGGGCTCCCCTTTGTTTTTCCCCAGTTGCTGGCTGGGTCTGCAGGCCCGGGTTGTGCTGCTGGGCTGTGGGAGGGAAAGGAGCCCTGTGTGAGCTGGGGGACTCTTCACCTGCCGCCTCTGAGTTCCCAGCTGAAGTCCCAGCCCTGGGGCACCTGGTAAATGCACAGGCTTCTTTCAGCTGCTGGGGACATCCAAATGCAACAACGGGTCTCATCACAACCAGTCATTGCTTCTTTTATTGATTATTTTGTTTCCTCACAGGCATTTCCTGCCAGGGTTGAGGCCACAGTGCTTCCTGTCCCCGTGCTCCAGCAAGAGCACCAGCCCCAGCTCCATGCTCAGAGGCTTCTCACTGGGACAGAGTCTCCAGCTGTGAAGGCTTGCCCACAATGCAAGGGGCCTGCAACACACATGTAAGGGATCATAACTTGCTGTACAACAGCTGTGCAGGGGAGGTGGCAGCTGTTGAAAGCCTTTGTGTACATCTCCAAAAATCCCATGTTCAGCCATACTGGCCAGTATCTCCTCCCTTCTTTGGTGCCAGGGGCAAGGCCCTCCCAGCCCTTGTACTGCCTTACATGGGGTCACAACCTGCCCTAAGGTACCCTAAGACACAAGGCCGCACCTTGAGTCTTGTGTCCAGTTCTGGGCACCTCAGCACAAGAGAGATATCGAGGTGCTGGAGCGAGTGCAGAGGAGGGCAACAAAGCTGGTGAGAGGCCTGGAGAATAAGACTTATGAGGATTGATTGAGGGAGTTGGGATTGTTTAGTTTGANTATGATTCTAAGAACTGGCCTTGTCACACCTGGTGGGACATTCTGCTGCAGGGACTATGTAAAGCTGCCATGAGACAGTGGTATCCTCTCCATTAGCTATTGAAATGTCACAGGGATGCTCTGAAGTCCAAATAATAAGGTTTCAAAACACATACAGCCTAGGATGCTCATAAGAAACTGGCAGCACTCAGGGGTGCTAGGAACAGGTGTCTGGTCAGTTACCTGATGGGTAGTGATGCAGGTTGTACTTGGAGATGGTGGGGTCACTTACCAACCTCAGATTGATGGGTTTGGTTTCAGACTACCTGGGCTACTTTATCTGCTGTCACTGCAGTGATGATTGCAGCGCCCATTGCCCTTCTTTGACACTTGTCCCCTTGTTTTTCTGCTCTCCAGAGGAGGCCCTTCTGTAAAGCACATCTCTGCGTCAGGCAGGAGCAGGCATTGTGCTGTGTTCAGTTCTGGGCCACTCACTACAAGAAAAACATGGGAGGTGCTGGAGCAGGTCCAGAGAAGGACAACGGAGCTGGTGAGGAGTCTGGAAAATAAGTCTTAGGAGGGGAAGCTGTGGGAGCTGGGGTTGTTCAGCCTGGAGAAAAGAAGGCTGAGGAGAGACCTTACCCTTCTCTGCAACTATCTGAAAGGAGGTTGTAGAGAGGTTGGGTTAGTCTCTTCTCCCAAGTCACCAGTAATAGGATAAGAGGAAAGAGCCTCAGATTGCATCAGGGAAGGTTTAGATTGGCTATTAGGAAAATTTTCTTCACCGAAAGCTTGTCAAGCATTGGAACAGGCTGCCAGGGAGGCTGTCACCATCCCTGGAGAAATTTCAAAGAGCTGTAGGTGTAGTTCTGAGGGACCGGTTACCACCTGGTTTAGTGGTAACTTGGCAGCGCCAAGTTAACGATTGGATTCGGTCATCTTCAGGGTCTCTTCTATCCAAAACAATTCTATGGTCAGTGAGGTGGGTTGGCCTGCAGAGAGTGAAAGTTTCTCATCGGTTCTCCCAACTTCCTCTTTGTACCACCGCGCTACGTGACTGCCTGCACTGCGGTCACAGCCACCTCTGAGCCCTTCACCATAGCAAATTGAGAACAACCCAAAGCTGCTGCTGTGGGTGACCTGCTATGGTGTGGTGCCCAGCTTTTGCATAGTTCAGGAGTGTTAGGCCAAAGGGCAGGTCTGGCACAGTTCCTTCTAGGGTGAAATCTGGGGTCCTGGCACACTTTTGGCTCCCAGAAGTCTGAGGTGGGGACTAGGAGTTGAAGGCTCTCAGGGTGATGATGCCACACTCAGGGCAGAGATGAGACGAGCTGCTCCTTTAAAGAAAAGGGACATCAGAGGAAACTGCAATCCCAAACTGGGAACATCTGGGGAAAAAAAATGACCTTAAAGATCGATGAGAGGAGCCATGGAAGATCTCAGGCCTCTCCCAGAACTTCTAAGTGACCGTCCTGCTGGAGACGTGGGTTAAAGTGCAGGCAGCGTCCCACATGCCATGGGAGGCGTGAGGAGCCATGGGGCTGGGAGGCAATACCGCTCGCCTTCAGGGAAGCCTGCCCTCCAGGGAGACAGCATCAGCTGAAGTCTGGGGACACCCTGGGGAGGCACAAGAGGGATTTTGGTGGGGTAAATCCAGCTAAAGCCTTCAGGCAGAGGGACAGAAGTGCCTCAGGAGGGCTTGGCTGCAAGGAGCTGGGCTTCTGAAGGAGAGAGGCCCTTGGCAGACAGAGGAGGGGGCAATGGCAGCAGGCACCTCCATGACTGAACCCCTGCTGTGTGATGGCCAGCAGCAAGGGACTCTGCCAGGGATGAAGCTGCAGCTGTAGGCAGCTTCTGTGCAAGTCTGGGAGATGCCGGCGGCCTGAGAAGCCACCAGCAGCTGCC
>VZTM01030360.1:187074-212497 GCA_013400555.1 Jacana jacana | reverse complement strand
AGGTTGGTGCTGGTCTCTTCTCAAACCAATTGCCTGCCAAAACAGGCAATTAGCGACAGAACAAGAGGGAATGGCTGCAAGCTGCAGCAGGGGAGGGTTAGGCTGGACATTAGGAAAAAATTTTTCACGGAGAGAGTGGTCAGTCAGTGGAATCAGCTGCCCAGGGAGGGGGTGGAGTCACCCTCCCTGACTATGTTTAAGAGCAGATTAGATGTGGTGTTGAGGGATCTAGTGTAGGGGAGAACTTGTAGAGTGGGGCTGATGGTTGGACTTGATGATCCCAGGGGTCTCTTCCAACCTAAATGATTCTATGATTCTATGATCCGCGAGCATCCTGCTGAGCTGGCTCAGCTGGCACCCAGCCACGTGGCCCAGGTACCGAGCAGGATCCAGAGCCCTTAAAAAACAGCTGAGGGTTTTAAAAACAGGCTTGAAGCCTTTGAGAGTCACTTTACAGGCCCCCAGACCTGACACCGGCAGTGAGAAGTAAAGGGCAAGCACCACTCAACACCATACTCCGTGGCTAAGCTGCTGCACTCACCCAAATTAAATGTGTGCGTTAATTAAATCACTCTCAATGAATACATTTTTTCCAAGTTACTGATAAGCTTTTGTGGATGCTGAATGCCCATAGCTGAGCCAGCTGCTCGGGGCAAGAGCACGTCCAGGACACGCCAGTGGCCACCCAGTGCAAATATTGACCCACCCGCTGCTCCGCAGAGCCACCGGCAGCCTCCGTCCTGCCCACGTCAACGCAGGAATCCCTGGCCATTAAACATTAACAGCCACATCTGGCCATCCTGAGGCCAGTCTGGCTCTTGGTATTGCATCTTGGGAGTCAGAATTCATCCAAGTGAACAACGTGGACATTGAAAAGGGGTTGGGGGGAGATGGGGTGGAGGACACATTGAACTTTGAACATATATATTTTATTTTTTTCAAAGTTGCTGAGTTGATTCTGCAAATAATGATTGTAAAACCCTCTTGTGTGCCCTACTCCATCCCCCTCCTGCTCCCTCTCTGCCTCAGCATCTACCACTGTCTCTCTTGACCATGCCACGCTGCAGGAGATGGTGGCCCTCCTGCCCAAATTCACGAGCAGATCCTCCAGTAGGAAGTGGTCTGGGGAAGGCATGGTAACGTCCTACCTCTCCTTCTGCAATCTGAGACCCCAAATGCTGGGGTTGCCCTTTACTTGCTTCCCTGTATCACTGGGGCAAAAAGTGGGCTGGTGGGAACCTCCTCCTCATGTGAGACACAGGCAGCTTGGTCACTGCCTTGTTCCAGCAGTGTCTTGTTTTAAATGATTTACAGGGCAGAAACATCAGACGTTTCCAGTCATGTGGAATTTGTGCTGAGCAAGCCAGTGGCCAGTTTGCAGCACGGTCACAGCTTCCCACCATGCTATCCAAGTGTCAGAAAGGAAGGATTGTGGCCAGGTCCATTTTTCCCCACAGCAACACATTTTCCAAGGTTCTCCTATAAAACCAAGGCGCCAAGGCCATGAAAATTTCCTGAGACTCATGAATTAATGGAGAAACTGAGAAGTATGAGGATGGTCCAGGCTTTCCTAACAAAGATCAGGAGCCTTTGAACTCTTCACCAAACCACCACAGGGCTCTTTCCATAAGAACTTTTCAGTCCAAGTCCAGCTGCACACAACTGCTGATGGCAGACCTTCTGCCAGGAGAGGACAGGTAACCCAAGCACCATCTCACCAGGTCACAGGCATTTTTTCTTAACCCCTGGATTTTTGCTTGAGCTTATCATGGACAGCTGGACCCTCATGGTGCAGTGACCCACCAAGTTTTGATCTCACAAGGCCAGACTTTGTAATTTTGCATGGTCCAGGATTTCTCACTGGTTTGGTTAAAAACAAGGAGGAAATGGGCAAGAGAGCAGAGGAGGTTGATTGCACTGGCTTCTCCAGGAGCTCTATCCCAATGCCATGTTGCAGGAGGAAGAAATGCTCTCTGGAGAGGGAGCCCTGAAGTAAGTCTGCAACACACCACCCTCCACACTGGTGTGCTTATAAAAGTCAGTTTTCTAATTGCAGCCATGCCAAGAGAAGCCATAAACCTCACCCCCATTCAGGCAGGGCCTCCTACAAACCATCTTCCATGCTCACCTTGAAATGCCTACTATGAAACAAATCTGATGAGAACAGCAAAGCCTGTCCCCCAAGATGGGGACAGAGCAGTGCAGGGTTTTAGGGAGTCACAGAGCACCCCCCTGCATCCCAAAATGCCCCGGTACTCACCCGGCAGACAGACATCTGGTTGGTGGTGAGGGTACCGGTCTTGTCAGAGCATATGACAGAGGTGCAGCCCAGGGTCTCCACCGAGGGCAGGCTCCGGACAATGGCGTTCTTCTTGGCCATGCGGCGTGTGCCCAGAGCCAGGCAGGTGGTGATGACAGCTGGGAGTCCCTCTGGAATGGCAGCCACAGCCAATGCCACCGAAATCTTGAAATAGTAGATAGCCCCCCGAAACCAGGATCCACCATGGACTGGGTCACTGAAGTGGCTGATGTTGATGACCCAGACAGCGATGCACACCAGGAAGATCACTTTGGAGAGCTGCTGGCTGAACTCATCCAGCTTCTGCTGCAAGGGAGTCTTCTCGGGTTCAGTCTCTACCATCTGGTTTCGGATCTTCCCTATCTCAGTGTACACCCCTGTGGCAATGACGACCCCTACAGCCTTCCCAGCTGCGATGTTGGTGCCCTGGGAGGAAAAAAAATGGGCATGAAACTTCTCAGCCTGAGGAGTGAGTGGCTCACTAGTTGTAAAAAAAGAACACAAAATCTCAGTTAAAGGGAAAATGAGAGATCCTGGGATTTTATATAAACCCACCCTAAAGCAGCAGGAGACCCCTCACATCCCTCAAGGTCTTGGCTTCTGCCCCAGAGGAATATGAGCAACGAGGACACTCAAACTTGCAACAGCTCCAGGCTCAACCACAAACCTTCTCTCTGTCTCTAATACATCCTGCTTGATGGAAAACCCACTGAGATCACCCAAGGCATGTAAGGCATCATGTGCCACAGTCTAAATGAAATCCCATGGAAGCAGGTCCTCATTTTTATGGATTTGGGGCTCTTTATATGGATTTGAGACTCTCTCGTGCATGCACTCCATTTCACTGCTCAGAGACCTCCTGTGGCTGTTGATCTCTTTGCTTGGCAGCTCTTTGCACAACTAGAGGAGAGGTGGGGACAGACGTAAGGGACTTACGGAGAAAAGCATGTTCTTCTTGTCCTGGTTGACAGCCCGGGGGTCAGGGATAGGGTCAGCATGTTTGATTACCGACACAGACTCCCCTGCCAAAACAAGAGGGGGGAAAGATGAACCACTTGCATTTCCTCTCCAGCCTCTGGCTGATCCTACTGTGAGCCTGCATCACAACCCTCTTGGCGTTTTTAAGTAGCACGTTGCCACCAAACCATCAAAACATCCATCACGGGGATGTCAGAGCTGGGCCAAAGAGCTCTGGAGATGAAGGCTGAGGAAAAAAGGTCTGTGCAGATCACTAGTGGCCATGAGGTCCCACACAGACATATGGGATGGGGCCAAAGCCCTGCACCAGGGAGCTGCTGGCTTGGGTTTGCACGGTCAGATGGAGTTGGTAGGGCCAAAGCCCTTCTGCTGAAGGTTCATCTGTTGTTCTTTGAGGATTTGCCCTTTTGCTGCTTCTTCTTTTGCCCTTGGTGAACTAAGTTAATGAAGACACTTTTCAAGGAGACTGGGCTTCTTTCCCTGTGTTTTTAAACATTTTTTTTCTGATTGTTTTTCCTTACCTCCTGCTACCTCCTAATTCAATGCCTTTACAAAAACACATGAGGGAGGTGAATACTGGAAGCCCTTTTTTTTGTCATCTGATCATTCATCAGCCTTCCCTGACAGCAGAGGGAGAGAATGTTTGAAATGTCATAGATTGTCAGCTTTGAGGGCTTTTCCAGTGCTCAAAAAAGAAAGCCCCGAGTACTGTCACCTCTCCCTGGAGTCATGAGGCCTCATGCACCAGCGGTCATCATGTGACGGGGGCACGGGGGAAGCTTGGGCAGGGACTGAGCACCCCCTCATGAAACCCCATGTGTTGCCCAGGACAGGAGGGATGCCCAAGCACCGGGCACATCTTGCCTATGGCATGAGTTTTAAATGATGCTGCAACCTTCCCAGGTCCTCAATCTTGTTCTCCCACGCATTTCATACCCCAACAAAACGCTCAGCCCAGAATCACCCTCAAAATTTGGTTCAGGGTGGATGGCTGAGGGAAAGCTCTGTCTTCAGCAGCCACCTCTGCCCCATCACGCCTGCACGCACCTGTGAGGATGGACTGGTCGACCCGCAAGGTGGTGGAGCGGATTTCGATGATCCGGATGTCCGCCGGCACTTTGTCACCAACTACAAGGGCAAGAGAAGAGCAGTTTCATCAGGTGGGACCAGCAGCACCCACTGCCCCGGGGAAGGGGGACAGCTACCACAACCATGCAACCACCACCAGACTCTGCCCCAGTGCTTGTGGCACCAGTTTGCACCTCTGCTCCTGCTGCCTCCCCCTTCGATTTCCATTTCAACTGTCTGGTCTCCAGGGCAGGGACTGGCTTTTGCTGAGAGTCACCACGTCCCTTGTACAAGTACAAGCACACAGCAGCACCCAGCCTGCAGCAGCGAGGGGTCCAGCCTGTGGTAAACCAGAATCCTGCCCCGGAATCCTCCTTTCTGCATTTGAAGTTTAATTTTGTATGTCTCTAATTTACAAGTCAAAAAATAAAGCAGGGAAGAGGCACCATCAGACATGGCAGTGATGCGACCTTGAGGCATTTTTGAATTTCAGGGGATTACCTTGCACAAAAGCAGCCAGGCCAGGGAGCGGGCAGCAGCACTGAGGGGATTACTTGTGCTGTGCCAGGTGTCCATCACCCTTTCCCATGGACCGACAGTGTGTTTCAAGCATCACCTCCCTCTGCAAAATTCAGCAGGAGCAAGCACTGCCCCATCCTTGCTACACATGGATACAGCCCAAACAAAACTGTGGTTGGAGCCAGGTTTGCCAGGACAAGCTGAGGCAGGAGCTCTGGGTGTGCAGAGGAGCTGAGTGGGCTCCCAGCATGTCCCCATGTCCTACCCACTCTGGCCCCACCTCTGCAGTGACATGAACTCCTCCACCACAACTGGGAACCCCTCCAAATGTCACAGACTGTGAGCACCCGCATCCCTCTCCTGCCAGTGAGCAGACAGGAGGGCAGGTATCTTTTCTCTTGTTTTTCGAGCGGAGCTGCCACAGTTAGAAGTGGAGGCATGCTCTCCTTGGGGCAACATCATCACACCCTCTTCACCCCAGCTAAACCTCAGTGTGTGGCCCTGCCTGCCTTATCACAACCCCATCTCTCCTCTTCCCTGCAAAAAAACCCAAAACATCCCCATTTCGGAGCAACCTGAACGTCCCAACACCACCCTTAACCCCATTGCAAGGCTTCGTGGTCCAACTGGAAGCTGCTGACACTGGAAGAGCTTTCGTGGCTGAGACAAACAGCTGTCCATGGGTCTCCTGGCTCAGCACAGTGGTTATGGGTAAAAGCAGCCCTGCTGATTGCCAGCCATCGACTGCTGCCCACCAAGGCACACATGCTTACTTAAAAAAAAAAACGTGTTTAAAACTGCTTTTCCTGCTGGGTTTCCTCCTCCCGTCTCCTTGGCACAGAAGGGCTTTTCCTCCTGCTCCCTTATCGGCTGGACACAGCGGCGCTGCAGAACTTTGGAAATATTGAGGCAGAGGCTGCCCTGACTCTTGGGATCTTACATCATGTTACACAACACCGCCGGCCTGGCTGCTAACCATCCTCTCAAATCCCGGACTTTAACGAGGGCTTCCTCCCAGGGCTCATAAACCACTTCCCCCCCCCAACCCTGGCCACCCCGCTGCCCCTGCTGAGAACAGCGGGAGGAGGAGGAGGGGCTGGCACTGCTCCACCATCCAGCCAGTTATTCCAGCTGCACATCCCAATGCTCTGGGATGCGGCGTGTAACATCTGCCATCTGACCAGACTTGCCCCACTCCCCGTTGCTCCCGTTTTTGGGCGGGCTGAGATGGGGGGATGCTGAGCACAGGGACTCACAGACACACACCCCCTTGAGATGTTTCCCTCAGATTTTGCAGCACCTTAAAGGGAGCAAAGGGCTCCTCTTCTCCCCTGGGAAAAGCAGGGAGGGTCTGCCAACGTTAGCTCAACAGGCAGATGAAAAATCGGGTGCCAGCACCTAGAGACGGTGCCGGAGTCCCAGTGCCACGAGGGTGGCATCTGCTCGAGGGTAGATATGCGATAGCATCCCAGGGGACTCACACAGCGCAGGACAGACGTATGGACCTGGCAGCTGCTGTTAGTCAGCTACTAAACATGTGCTGGTCACCCAAGTCTCCAAAAGCCAAGGGAAAGAGAGGGAAATGGGAAGCAGCGTTGCCCAAGCAGAAGTGGGAGCGGGCAAGTGATGCAGCCCCTGGGGGGGCAAGGTGTAAAGCTGGGGCAGCAGCTGAATTCCCAAGGATTCACCTCAATTCCCTTGTTACAAAAGGGCAAGAATCAGCTGGGTTTAAAGGGCTTGCTAATGTGCAACCCTCATTCTCCTCTTGTCTTAGGGCAGGAGGTTTTTCTGCTCCCTGCTGCCAGATTTAATGCATTTTGCACATGCAAAAAAGAAGCCATTCCCGCCTGTGCTGTCCCTGCTGTCCCCAGGATGTCACCTGCACATTCAAAGCTATCACCCCCAGTGCACTCTCCTACCAGGCAGCCTGACAGCATCCCACCACTTGCTATAAACTCCTAAACCCACCATTTGCTAATTAATTTGCAACCCCCTCCAGAGGAGAGTTCAGCTCTTTCCTTCCCGGTCGTGATGCTGACTGTGCCATTAAAAAGTCCTATCTGGGCTCTGACAGGCAGGCAGCAAGCACCTGGTTTGGAGAAAGGTGGCAGGATTTCAATTAATTAATAACGAATAAATTTAATTAAAGGCCAGGTCACCAGCTGGAATGCATTGCTGGAGCCAGCTTGGGAGTGCTGCCAGCTCGCCCAGCTGAGGACTTGGCCAGCACTCCTCTGCTTGATCCTCCCTGCATTATTTTTATGTTCATCTTCCAGCTGAAGCCCAACTGGA
This sequence comes from Jacana jacana, assembly GCA_013400555.1. Lineage (NCBI taxonomy): Eukaryota > Metazoa > Chordata > Aves > Charadriiformes > Jacanidae > Jacana > Jacana jacana. The sequence goes on along the minus strand of VZTM01030360.1, from coordinate 205,341 downwards.
AGACATAAATAACAGGGAACTGGCTGGGCGCGGGAGGGATTATAGCATCTTTCCACTAGCAGGGCCACGAGGAGGAAAGGAGAAGATTAGTTTTGTGTCTCCGGGGGTTTACGGCATCCTTTAATGAACAAACAAAAGGGGATAATTGAAATGCATCCTTTTTAGCTCTGGTGGGGCAGGCAGACTACCCCCCCACCCCACCCAGGCATCCAGGCTGAATGCAAAACCTTTACAGAAGGGCTGGGGGCGTAGAACTGGACCGTGGAGGCAAAAGTGTCCTACAGCCGGTCCCCTCTGCTTCTTGTCCTCCCTGAATAACAAACCCCAGTTACAGAGGAAGTCTGCCCACACAGGCAGGACCAGCACCACTGCCTGCACTGCTGAACCTCCCCAGCACCGGTGGCAGTGATCGCCCGACATCCCCCGGTGCAGCACCCAGCACCAACCCTTGGCCCATGCCTGGTCCAGGGGATATGCATGGGAAGGTCGCTTCCAGATGGGCAATCTTGGCGGAAAATTAAAAGTTCTTCTGGTTCTTCCCAGAAAACAGGGAAACCCTCCCAAGACAGGAAACCTGTGCCAGAAATACGCACCACTTTTTTTTTACTTTTCTGCTGTTCTCTACCACCCTACACTTGGGGAGAAGTCTCCCCAGGCTGATGAGCCCTGACTTTGGCCCAAATCATTTCACCTCCCTGGATTTGAAAAGAGAAACTAAGATCTCGGCTGTTCAACAATGAGATGAATCGGTGGTCATCCCTCCGGAGGAGATGTGGCTGGACTCTGTAGCAGAGCCCTCCCACCTGAAGGACCATGGGGTGCCTGCCACCAAAGCCCCCCTGGCCAGCACCACCTCCCCATCCCACCCTGTGCCCTGGGGTGATGGTACACTACCTGCCACTTCCACAATGTCCCCGGGGACAATGTCCCGGGCACGGATCCGCTGCACCCCGCTGCGATCAGAGCGGATCACCTTCCCCATCTCAGGTTCATACTCCTTCAAGGCTTCAATGGCGCTCTCAGCGTTCCTCTCCTGCAAGCAGAGGAGCAGAGCTGTCGGTGGTGGGGTTCCTCATGCCGGCAGGTTCCTTCCCCACCCAAACCCCAGCCCTGGCTTTGGCATCCATTTGCACCATGGATGGGGCAAGTGCTGCATCTTCTTCAGCTTCTCTGAAATTGTCCCTGCTGGCTTAAACCTCACCAGGCCCTGAAAACTGCATGGACCTTTGAGCTTGATTTTCTCCTTCGCCGTTCAGGAAGCGGCATCTCCACTCAGATATGTTTTTCCCCATCCAGTAACCCCACTTCAGATCACACTGCAGATTAATAAATGGCCCTAAACTGAATATTTACAAGAGAAGGAACATCACTGGCTGAGGCGTTTGCTCATCGCCCACTATGGATACAGTAAGGCAAGAGGCAGCAGCCACCATGGCTTTCTGGTGGATGGGGAAAAAAGCTTCCTTTGGAAAACACATTTGGCCATGGCCAGGAGGCAAGCAGCATTTGCCTGGATGGCAAAGAAGTGCAAGATCCTAAACTCCATACCGCAAAATTTGTCCAAAATTGAAGGAATGAGTCAGGAGGCAGCCAACAACTGAGCATCTGCACTGGGGCGTGAGTCACTGTGGCCAACATGAGAACTGAACCTTTGAGAAATTTGTTTATTTTCAGGGAATACTGTTTAATTTAATTGTATTGATTTTAATGGCAAGTTTCTAATGGCAAGAAACAACCAGCCCTTCAAATGAAGCATCTCAGCCATACGGAGCAGAGACCTGAGGGGCAGGAGGGGACATAGGGTCTGCAACTCACCTGCCACACACCCACCACAGCATTGGCGATCAGGATCATGATAATGACGATGGGCTCCACAAATGCCGTTGTGGTCTCTTCTCCTTCTTCAAACCAGGCCAGGATCTGATATGCAAAAAAAGAGAAAGACCAAAGTGTGGTTGAAACAACAAGCACTAACATTTTAAGAAGAATGATGGAAGCAAGAGCCAACCAACATATGGTTTACTGGAGAGAAGACAACCCAGAGTGGTAGCTGGCCCACCATGGCTTGGTTAAAGCATGGACTTGTCATATCCCACTGCTTCTGCATGGAGGACAAGTAACTGTTGAAGAGGGTACAGCAGAGGGCTACAAAGATGATGCACGGCCTGGAGCATCTATCTTACAAGGAAAGGCTGAGGGACTTGGGTCTTTTTAGTCTGGAGAAGACTGAGGGGGGGATATGATCAACACCTACAAACACTTCAAGTGTGGGTGTCAGGAGGAAGGGGCCAGTCTTTTTTCAGTGGTGCCCAGGGACAGGAAGAGAGGGAACAGGCACAAACTCGAACATAAGAAGTTCCATCTAAACATGAGGAGGAACTTCTTCACTTTGAGGGTGGCAGAGCCCAGAGAGGCGGTGGGGTCTCCGTCTCTGGAGATATTCAAAAGCCGCCTGGACACGTTCCCATGCAACCTGCTCTAGGTGGACCTGCTCTGGCAGGGGGGTTGGACTAATGATCTCCAGAGGTCCCTTCCAACCCCATAGCATTCTGTGATTTTGTGATTCTGCTGGGGATAACCTAATCCATAATACAAATTAAACACACACACAAATATTCTCACTCCATTTAACCGCTTGGTGACCCATGCTGGGTCAACATAGCAACACCCCATTGCTCTGCAGCAGCAGGACCAGCACAAAGGACCTCTGACACACGTTCATGAGCGCTTTACCACTTAGCGGAGCCACCATGTAGCAGCTCTCCAAATTCAACAACAGACGGGTTGCTGTGTGTTGTGTCAGGAATGTACTGAACCTCACAAGGGACCAGCCTCCCTCCTTATCAGCCCACAAGTCGTATCCAAAAGGAGGGGAAAGGAGACTCGGCTTTGCCATGCCACTGCCAAACACCCTCAAAACATAAGTAATTCTCCATCAGCTCAGTGGGAAACATCTTCTTGTGCAAGGTGGCCCCCAAGGTAAATTGTGGGCAAACCCAAGCTAAGGGCTCAGTATTTGGGCACCACGAATGAGGCTCAAATCAGCAATCAGGGAACAAGGTGCTGCTGTTGCCAAGCACTTCAAAGGTACCACACAAGTACAAAGTATTAATTAACCCTGCCTCATATATTGGCAAAGGTGTAAAGGAAAGCTATACGCCCCACATTGTGCCCAGCCATACCCAATACCTGCCCTGGGCATCACCAGGTTGGGCATCACCAGCCCAGCATCTCTGAAACCTCCCGTCCACATGGGCAGGAGGTACTTCCCATGCTGGCAGCCGAAATGCTGCCAGCCTGGCTCAGCCAGAGGAAGCAGGGATAAAAACCACCAAAACTTAAACAAAAAATTTTAAACAGATTAGATTTTCATTTTTAATGGAAAAATGAGCAGAAGGGCTCCAGGAGGAGAGACTTCTCTGCGATAAGGGCAGCTCCACAGGGTTTGGAAAGGCTCCCAGTCCCGTCTCTGCCTCCTTCCATGTTTGTGCAGGCTTTAGGCAGGTGCCTGCCCCACTGCTTTCACCCCAGCAGAGGGGAAGGTGGTATTTAAGAGGCAAGCTAAAAGAGATAGCAACAAAGGTACCTTCTAACCTGAAAACAAAGGAAAGTTTGCTAACAACACTCTTGCAATGAGATAAATACATGTTCAAAGGACCTGCACTATCTCAGGCAAGGTCTGCAAACAATGACAAAAAATTAGGAAAGGCTTAAAGAGCTGGGGCTCTTTAGCCTGGAGAAGAGAAGGCTGAGGGGAGGTGTTATCTATGTTTACAAGTACCTAAAGGGTGTGTTGAAGGAGGGTGGAGCTGGACTTTTTTCAGTGGTTCTCAGTGACAGGACGAGTGACAACAGGCACAAGCTAGAACATGGGAAGTTCCATTCAAATATGAAGAGAAACTTCTTTGGGGTGAGGATGCCAGAGCACTGGAGCAGGCTGCCCAGGGAGGTCGTGGAATCCCCTTCCCTGGAGGTTTTCAAGCCCCGCCGGGATGCAGCCCTGAGTGATGTGCTCTGGGCAACCCGCTTTAGCAGGGGAGTTGGGCTGGATCATCTCTAGAGGTCCCTTCCAACTCTGACAATTCCCTAATTCTGTGACTATGGATTAACAGGAACAAGTATCTCAGGATTGAAAGCTCTGGGCAGCCCTCACCTGCCTTTGGCAGCACCTTGACAGCCTCACTCTTGCTGGGGCTCTGCGCTTGCTCTCTCCTAACCCTGACCCTACGTGGTGCCCAGGGACAACACCCATCCCACCAAAACGTGCCCAGGACTAACTCTTTCCATGGCCCTTTTCTACTTTGCCAGGTACAGTCCTGGAGAAATACAAAGAAGCCCATGTAGTTGTTTGGTATCACTTTTGGGTGGACCAGTGTAACTGAAAAACCTCGTCTTTTTAAGTAGCTACAATGATATTGTCATTATACCCTAGAAAACCACTGCACTTCTGCAATGTCTCTGTCATCCAACATGCACCTTCCTCTGGCTCCCACCAGCTGTCCCCATTCAGCTGCCACCCAGGTCCATACATGCCCTGGAAGTTGCCCAACCCCAGGCTTTGGGTACTTACAAATGACAGAAAAGCTGCCATCAATAGGATGCGGACAAGGAGATCTTCAAACTGTTCCAGCACCAACTCCCAGAGGGACTTTCCTGGTGGGAAAACATAAAGACAAGCACAGTCAGCACTCAAAAAAGACCCCCAGAAGACAGGTATTTTAGATCACTGATACCACTAAGACCAACAAAACCCTGTCTCCATCTTGGAGCTAAGCTTCTCCAGTGCTGTGGGCAGTAGTGAGGACATCCAATGCTGCAATGGGTGGCGGTGGTGGTCTTTCCAATATTAAACACCTTCCTTTTGGGCATTGGTCTGGTTTTACTATGTCTGTTTTTAACTACAGAAACCAAATCCTCTGTGTTTCTATTCACGGCTGGCAGCCTTGCCATCAGAGGAAAGCACTGCTCTCAGCCCAGCTTTCTCTGAGATTAAAAGCAAGATTCAAAGACCCGGAGGACCCTCTCCTCATCCCCAGCACCCTCCACCTTCAGCCCATGACTTACTTTCTTCTGCAGGGAGCTCTGGAGGGTTTCATCAACAATCCAGCAAGCATAACAAAGTAAAAAATGGTAAAAATAAAAAGATCAATTAGTGATTTGGGCCCAGATTAGTAATCCCTTCCCTTCTGCCCCAGCAATCCATTCAGTAACCCAAAACACAACTTGCTCTGCGCATAGTCCTGTATCAAGACAGCTTGTCCTCAAAGTTCTCAGCCTGACACCCAGTAAGCAGCATGGGATGTTGCCCACACCAGAGAAACATAATTTCCCTGCAGCAAGTGGCTCCGGCAGCATCTATTCCTGCACTCCAGCTTGCCTGAAAAATATTCCTCAGGAGCTGCCCTCTCCAAATTCAGGACACAGAGGTCCAACCATCCCGTAAAATGACCTGCCAGACACCCAATATGGATGCGCTGGGAACTGTAACTTTCAGACCACATTTCCCATGACTCAGATGTACTTTATAGTCTGCAAAGTTCTAGGAAAGAAATCCAAAGCTGATGCTCAGATGGTTCAAACCATCTCCCCTGGTGGGTGCAGAGCCTCCACCCACACTGTTCACCACCAGACCCAAGCCCAGTCCCCTGCACAACCTGAAAAAAACCCCAAGTGCTCTTGAATGCCTGCCACAGTCTTCCTGAGACTCCCAAATCCCCGTGGGATGACTACTACGTTCACACACCCTATGCATGGAAGGTTCCCACAGTCACTGGACAAGGCACAAACCCTGGTACCCACCTAGAACATCGATCTGCCTCCATGCAGATATGGGTGTGCTGGCCCTGCCGTGGGCAAGGTTTGGCCAAGGTCCTGCACCCAAAGATGGCTCAGGAGTGACCACCCCCCAGTTTTGGCTGCTGATGGGTGCTGGTCTCCATTTGCACCCACTGCTCCGGCATTCAGGGTGAATCCTTTTATTTGCCCACAGAACAGCTCCCAGGGGAGCTGGACCAAAACCTCTGCCAACTGTTTGAGGTTGGGACACTCGGACATCGCTCCTGTCTCATGAAAAAGGAAATTCAGGATTTGCTGAGCCCAGCAGAGCTTGCTGGAGGTGGAGAAACAGAAGCCACTTACCAACAAACCCTGGGGAAGGCTGTGCTGGTGGCTCAGAGGCATTGCACAGCGCTGCAAGGGACAGCAGGGTCTCAACACCCAGGTGACATGGAACCAGGGCAGGGTAGCCTATGCTTCCATTCTTTGGTCCTCTGTGGTGAGGTGGGACCAGGGAGATAACCCTAATCCCAAACCTCCCCCTGGGGAAAAACTCAGGCAGAAACCTCCCGAAGAGCTGACTCAAAGTCTCTGCTGTCTGCCACCTCCTTCTGCACCCCATGGGGTGACAGTAAAACAAGATGTTCCTCCAACTCCTTGCATGTCTGGGACGGAATAAGGGAGCAGCTGAAGTTCAAGAGGAGTCGGCCCAAGGCAGACATGCTCGAAGCCCCGCTGCTGGACCAACCACAAGGTTATCTCTGAGCACCCCAGCGCGGAACTCTGGGTGAAAGCAGGAAGCGAAACCCACTCAGCTGTTTTCCATCACCTATTTTCATTCAGAGAAATTAATTAAAAAATTAAAAAAAAAAAAAAACCAACACAAAACACACACACACAAAAAAAAACCTCAAACCAAACCCACCTTCACTGAATAGATGGGTGAAACAAGAAGCCTGATGGTGTTTACAACTCAGACTGCACCCGCTCCTCAGTCCTCGCAGACACACTGAGTTGTTTTAAACCCACGTCCTTCCTAGATAAAGCCACTCTGATCACCTACCCTCACCAGGAGCAGACAGATCACTATGTAGCGCCCATATAGCAAAAAAAACCCCAAACCATAACATATAGAAATATAATCTTGGAGCAGCTTCAGAATTTCAAATCACTCTGCAGAGCACGTCAGAAGGAAAGTGGCTCTTCTCCCTTTTGCAGCCGGCTCCTCTCCACCCCCAGCTTCCTCTCCCCAACCCCAGAGAACCACCAAAATTAAAAAGTAGAAGAGATCTGCTGCTGCTATTTCCATCCAGGGTCCGTTTTAAGGGTGCAAACATGCAAGGTCAAGAGGCCTGTGGGCAGGTGGGTGCCCCTAGGGAGGCAGCTGGGGGACCCGCAGGGCTGGGCTCGGCCAAGGTGCCCAGGAGTGACTTTCCACCCCGAGCAGCCACCTGAAACGCCACTGTGCCTCTCAGTGTCTCTCCCACCCAGCGTTTGCATGAAGTGCCGCAGCCACGGCATTTGCCCAGCAGGGACTTTGCATGAGCTCTTGATTAAAGTGTGAAAACAGGTTACTGTGAACTCGGGGAGGAAATATGTGCAGCAGGGCAGCCAGCCGAAATACCAGCGGTGGCAGAGCGACACCGCACCATCGCTGTCACCAAACATCAGCAACGCTTGGTGTTACTTGGATTGTTGTTTATACAATCCCTGGCTTGTATAAGAAATGGTGTGACCAGCAGCAGTAGGGAGGTGATTGTCCCCCTGTGCTCAGCACTGGTGAGGCCACACCTTGAGTCTTGTGTCCAGTTCTGGGCACCTCAGAACAAGAGAGATCTGGAGGGGCTGGAGCGAGTGCAGAGGAGGGTCATGGAGCTGGGGAAGGGCCTGGACAATAAATCTTATGGAGAGCCATTCAGGGAGCTGAGACTGTTTAGTTTGCAGAAGAGGAGGCTGAGGGGAGACCTCATCACTCTCTACAACTGCTTGAAAGGACATTGTGGAGAGGTTGGTGCTGGTCTCTTCTTACATTTAATTAGTAATAGGAGAGGGAATGGCTTCAAGCTGCAGCAGGGTAGGTTTAGGCTTAACATTAAGAAAGAATTTTTCCCAGCAAGAGTGGTCAGAGCCTGGAATGGGCTGCCCAGGGAGGGGGTGGAGTCCCCATCCCTGACTGTGTTTCAGAGTTGATGAGATGTGGTGTTGGGGGATCTGGTGTAGGGGAGAACTTTGTAGAGTGGGGCTGGTGGTTGGACTGGATGGTCCCAAGGGTCTCTTTCAACCTGAACGATTCTATGATACTGTAGGCACCTCTCCAAAAAATACCCGACTCTGAGCATACTGAGAAGCAGGCGCCTTCCCTGCCATCACTGACTCCTTCCACCATCCTTCACATGGCAGCTCAACACCCATTTTGCACCAAACACACAGAGAAAAAAAGGCGGAAAGTCATAATAAACTCACGTTTTTGGGTCTGAATCAATCAAAACCCACCAGAAAACAGCAATGTTTGCTGCTGAAGAAGCCTCTCCCTCTCACTTCCAGAGTCTCACTAGAAATAAGAGGGTTTGCTACCCACCAAAACAAAAAGTTTTGTGTGTCATTCCTGCAGCACCAGGCAGAGCAGAAGAGATGGCTCCGCTGCAATGTCCCACCCAGCCAGGAAACCCACCACAGGCAGGGAACCAGCAAATTCACAAATCTGCAATTCCCTTGGGACAACACAGTGAGCTCAGACAGGCTGGAATGGAAACTCCTAGCTGGTACCTGAATAGCCCTTTTCTTTGGTGGGTGGCTCAGAGCTCAGCATGGATATCCTGCTCTGCGCCCAAGCTCCCCGATACGGCCCAAAAACAAATGCAGTAACACCAACAAGGGTAGAAAGCGATAAAGGGCACTTAAAGGATCCCAAAACAGGGCCACCCACTTGTACTATAAGTTTTCAGCTTCCTGAGCTGAACCATCCTGGTGCGGGACCCGCAGCTTGCAGATGTGTATCTGCAATGTCTCTGCTCCTGCTCTTCTTTGTCATGGATTTGGAGAGCAGAGGCGAGAAAAAATAGAAATCACTACAGGGCAACGGGTGCCTGGATGTCACAGGACCATTCCCAGAAGCAGGACAGTGTGGTCTCCTCTGGGTTAATCGAGCAGAGAAGTGCAATCCCAACTCCACCGACCCGCAGGGCTTTGCCTTGCAAGTAGAAAACACAGCCAAGCTCCATGGACTTACTGAGGATTTGTTCTGAGCTTAGCACATCACAGCTTTGTTCACTGCTGTGCCATCAACGTCACCCGGTGACCAGGGCTCGAGCTGGGCTGCAGAAATATCGATATGAGATAGTCTGAGGGCATGCAATGAGCCCGGCTACCCTGGGCAGACGCAGGGCTGGTGTCGGGCTATTTTAGCTGGAGGTTAATCTCCGGCTCCTGCCAACTCAAACAGGGCTGGCAGCCTGCGGGCTGGCGCCTGCAACATGGCAGGGCACGGCAATCAGGTGATGAAAAGGTAAATAAACACGGGTGCCACCCACGAGCAAGGCGGCACGGGTGCAGGCTGCTGCCATGGGGCTCCACGACGACAGCCCTCGTGCCCCGGTGGAGACCCTGCCTCGCTTTCTGGGCCAAGGCAAACACACAAAACGCAGCAGGATGGTGTTGGGGTCGCTGTAAAGAAACGTTTGAGTTTCTCCTGCTGTAACAGGATGAAAAAATATCCCTGGAGCAGTGCAGCCCTACAGCAGCTGGCATTTTTCCATCGTGCACTGAAGTACCACATCCCACTCGGCTTTTGGGGAAACTGAGGCACGAGGCGACATGTTCTCTGAGGCCGGTGCAGGGCAAAGGAAACCCTGGTGTGCACTCGCACCCAGCGTGTGACCCACAACAGCACATGTTTTGCAAACTGAACACTGAAATATTATTATCCCCAGTGTTTCAGGAGCTTCCATAGGATAAAGTCAGCTTTCCCTTATGGGAAACACTTCTGCTGCCAATCGATCCTTGAAGAGTCACAGCATGATGGCTAGCACTGGGGATAATGGTGAGCATCATGGCTGGGCCCACCTCACTGCTCTAAATAGCTCCCTTCAAGCCACATTTCTAAATCATAAAATCCTAAAATAATTTTCTTTTTTTATTATTTTTTTCCTGCCTTTACTTTCTTTTTCCTCATGCAGGGAAGGGGAATGGATGGTCAAAACAAGAGACACGTCCAACTCCCAGACTCTGTCACCAGGCAGGAAAAAGGCCACAAGAAAGCAGTGAAAAGAGTAAGAAGAACCTTAAAACATCCCCAGCTGGGAGAGCAGCCTCCCTCCCAGGACATAAAGCAGGAACCCAGGCAGGGCTGCTCTGGGATCCTTCCACTGTCCCACAAGACACTGGGCAGAATAAATTGTTATTTTAACTGGCTGCCTTTCCCATACCGGCTGCACTGGAAGGATCCCGTCGCAGAGGGACGTCTGCTCTGCTTCATCCCCGCTGACAGCACATCCGCAGCACTGCGCCCAACTACAACCAGGAACAGAATTTGCCAGGTTGTTTTAAGGCGAACTCAGCCCACCACCTGCTTGGTGTCCCTCCCGCCTGGGGATGGAGGCGTGAAGTCACCCATCATCTTGTGTGGTTGCACTTGAGCTGTGGAAGTGTAGAAAACCTAGCACCTGCAAACTTATCCTAGAGGTTTCAGCACTGTCTGGGATAACAAATGTTCCAAGCCTGATGGTGCTAATGCTGCCTGATGTTCACAGAGGACAAAGCGTAGTTATCTGCCTGTCTTGGCTCTACATTAATTAAATAAACCCACACGTTTTGCTTTTACACATAGCTTCACACCTGAGCTTCCTGAAGCATCCCTGCAGCATCTCAGACACCTTGTGTTTTGCCTGGGCTCTGACCAGCAAGGATGCAGCTCCGCTCTGGAAGAGCAGGACCTTCAAGGTGCAGCTAAAGGGACTTTCTGGGGTTGTTTCAGCTTCTGCAGAACAAACCGGTCACACTCTTACCCTCCATCAGCCCCAGCACCCCTTTGCTTGCTGGAGCCTGGCTGGAGGGGAAGCCAGACTCACAGACACCAAGTGCTACTGCAGCAGGACGAGGAGATAAGGACGCTGCAGAGCTGAGCTTGCTATTTTTCCCAGAATAAAAAGCAGCCCCCTATATATTAAAAACCCCAGGAGCCATCCAGCCAAATCACAGAGGGGCCGGCTGGCCCCGACAGAGGGAACAATGAAGAAATTGAGATGAAGGGATGTGAGGGATGCATGGAAGTGGGGTTCCCCAGGCAGGTGCTCATCTGCAGCACGTGAATCCTGTGACCGAAACAAAACACTAATCCACCATGCGTTAAAAACGGGTGCACACACGGCCCTGAGAACATTCCATCCTTGTGCCAGGCGGCCATGACCAAGCTCTGCTTTGCACCCAGAGGATCCAGCTCTTCCCTACGTCCTCGATCCCCCCTGAGGAGTTGGTCCCAAAGCCAGAGGTGCCGTTTCTCCTTCCGTCTTTCCCTCCTGAGCGAAGGCGGTGGTGGCCCTGGGTGTGCCACGGGTGGTGGGGAAGCACCTCCAGGCCCCCAGCACCTTATTTGCTTACCGCCTCGCAGCTGCTTTTTCCTGCGTGCCAGGCGAGTTTTGGTTATGCTGGCTGTCTCACCACAGCCGCTTGCTCGGGGCTGCTCTGAAAGGTGGCAGGAAGATAAAAAGGCATGAGACACAACCCTCCCACGGCCAACACAGTGGTTTGCTGTTCCTGTAACACCTCCAGCGCTCATGTCTGCTCAGGCCCTGCAAAAGCCCATTGCCCTGCCTGGTTGGAGGATCCACAGCGCTAAAAATAAGTAAATTTGGGGGCCAGAGGAAGCACTGGGGAAGGCAGCAGATGAGGGGTGGTGGGGTGGCACATGAGGATGGTTTAGCAGGGCTTTAAGGGCCAGAAATATCCTTGCTGATTTTCCCGGCAATGCTTTAGGGGTGTAATTAATCGGCTGGTTTTCTGATTGGCATCTGGATGCTGTAAGAGGCTGGCAAAAAAAAAAAAAAAAAATCAGCCCCAAAATTTCTGGTTTGGGTCACAGGGCTTTCCACAGTTAGACGAGGCTCTGGACCAACCTTCATGCTGCTCTTCCAAACCCACCAGTACCAAACCCAGCCCAACACCATCCATCCCTCCAGGATAGTGAGGGGTCCCTGGGGAGAACTGATGCCTTTGGTCACCCACAGCCCTGCCGCTGAGGCGGGAGGGGAGAAGCTTGAAAGGCTCACTTGTTCCTTTTCTGGCCAGCTAAGCTTATCTCAGCGGGTCAGGGAATAGGAAATGGGGTTATCCTGGATGTGCCCCTCAACAGCAGTAATGCACCATGAAATTCAGCCCCACAGTATTTCCTTTTCCTCAGAAAATCAGTGTGTCCCTCTTCTAAAGCACAAGCCGCTGCCGCCACCACCACCACATCCTGCTATCCAGGGTGAGGGAAACAGGGATGGAGGTGGGAGAGCAGCATTGAACCAATGGTCCAAGGAGCTGTGTGAAAGAAACAAAGAAAACCTTGCCTAGCCCACCCCAAAACTTCCCTTTCTTTCTTCTTGGAATTGGCTCACCCCCAAAATGTTGGAGAGCGGGAGCTTCCATACTATAGTGAAAAGAAAAATCATTTCCCCACTGATAAACCACCTCCTTTTCTTAATGCTATGAAAATAAGATGATTTTTCCCCCTTCAAAATACTGCCGCTGCTCAGGTTTGCAGCTCCAGTGCCCACATGGTGTTTGCAAGAATAAAGTCTTGGAGAAATTTAGGGGGAAAGCCCTGGGGAAACGAGGCTGTGAGCGGTGGCCTCATCCCCCCCATCCCAGTCCCCACTGGCACCCACAGCAGATCCCCGGACTGCTTTTGGGAGTGGGAGGGAACAGGGTGGAGGAAACCCGCGGCTCCAGGCTGGGATGGATTATTTGAGCAAACTAAAAGCAGCGGTTTGTTCCCTCCTGCACCAACGCAGTGGAAAGAATTTCCAGCCCCGGCTCCTGGGTGGAAAAGCTAAAAATCTGCATTTAAATAGTAACAGGTTTTGGAAAAAGGAAAAAAAAAAATAAAGCCACTACAGGCACTTCGATAAAATAAAGCTTAAGCTGGGGTGGTTGGGGTTTTTTTAGTATTGGGGTTGCGTTGGGTTCTTTTTCAGCTTCTTATCTCTGCTTTGAGCAGATCTTGTTCATAAACTCAGGGAAAAGCAAGGGAGTGACTCTGCCGCTTTTGGGAACCTTCTCCCAGAACCGCCACAACCTCAATTGCACGCAGCAATTTCAGCATATCCTCTTCCTGCACCCTACAGGTATCATTTCATTTCCTCTTTCATTGCTCTAAAACTGTCCTTTCAACTAATTTCCCATTGATAACCTAGTAGTAAGTGTCAAGGAAACAGGATTTTTGCCCTTTTCACCCTGTTGGGCTGCGCTGCAGCCCCCTGTCCTCACGTCACAGCTGAGATGCCCCAATGCCACCCTCAGCCAAACCTCTCCGACCCAGCACGGTGGCAGAAAAGCACCAGCAAGGCCAGGGAAAAATGCTACGGCAAATTTGTAGCCTCTCCAGGCAGGACGGACTACCAGAAATAGACCACTCACAGCGAGTCCAACACCCAGTGACAGAAAATATAATAATATTTTCCTGGCAGGAATGGTTTAGGAAACCAACCCCGCGGAGGTAGCAGTGCCAGGAGCCCTGGCGATGCCCTGCGCTGCCAGGTCAGCTTGGCTGCACATCCCTGCCCAGCACTGAGAAAATGTGCTCAGTCCCAGGAGGCTTCAAATATCCCCAGGGAGGAATTTCAGCACTGAAGATTGGGTTGTGCTTCTCATCTGAGCTCTGCAAGACCTGGGGAAGAGCAAGGTGGGACAGTTGTTTGTGTTTTGGTTTGTTTTTTTTTCCTAAAAAAAATATGAAAATTAAAAAAGGAATGTTGGGGCTTAAAAGGCAGGTAACAAAATGAGATTAGGATGTATTTTGAAAATAGGAAGTATCTGCTCCTGGAGGAGAGATGCTGTTCAGCACCCAGCAACGGGCTGCTGAGGTTTGATGGGGGAACAGCATCCCCCAGAACTGCCTCCCTGAGGACCTGGTGAGCGTTTACACCCAGTAGAGCGTCTCCAGTCAGGCTGTAAGCAACTACTGAGGATATCACGCTTGCACAACGTGTAAAATAAAATAATAAATGTAACTAAAAGCATTCCACTAGCCAAGTGCTGTGGAAAGCATGAGTGGCTCCCAGTTGCCACATCCAGCAGTGGCCTAGCAGCTCAGGCACATCCCACCAGCAGCATCCCTGCTCAGAGGACGTCTTTTCTGTCAGCCCACAGGGACCAGTTGGACCAGGGGCTCTCAGCATTCAAACACGGGTACCCACCACCCTAGGAGAAGGCAGCCAGGGGAGAGGGGTTACTTTCCCCTCACTGTAACCTCGGCATGTTCCCCATTTGCAAGATGAAAACCCTTCAACAATTTTTTCCTCTCCTTCCCTGCCAAGATGATGAACCTGCTCAGTCTCACCCCTCAAAAAGCTGACATTTTAATAGCTATATTTTAATTGATCCAACCACCTGTAGCTGAGCCACAGCGTACAAGCTGGGATACATATTTATGGATCAGGAAAACCTGACTTCTGCACACCTGGGTTGGAAGCAAACCATGCCCCAATTTCAGGACCAAAGGGACCCAACTCCATCCTAAAAGTGAGAGGTCTGGAGCGGGAGCTTTGGGAGTTAGGTTTTATTTTTCCCATTTGTTTGTTTTCTGTTGGAAATGCCTCTGCCACAGCAAATTTTTGTGAAATTTGAATGTTTGAATATGACATCTCAACTCGTTTGCCATCTGCTGGTAAATAAAATCAGGCTGATAAAACGTGGCCAGTGTACCCACATGGTGGCACATCCTCTGACCCCAACCCTCACGGGTGCTGACGACCTGCTTTTCAACTTAATTAACTCAAACCAAGATTATTAATATTTTTTGCAGAGTTCCTTGCCCCGTCTGACCTGGCTTCCCCCCTAACCGCCACTTGTTTTTTCTGGTATGGGTCCTCAGAGTACAGTCTATTTTCAGCAATCCTCTTGGATGGGTTTTCATGGAAGATGAAGTCTGCACTGCCCTTAGTTTAGGTTATATCAGAAGAAAAAAAAAAATCTGCAGGATAAACAGATCTGTTCTTCTGGATGGGAAAAAGGGGCGAGTTGGACAATTAATACTTTTTGTGGATGAACTCTCCGGGGATCACATATCTCTGTGTAGCTGAAGCAGTTCTTTTCCTGGAGTGAGATACTCAAAGATCCCTGGAAATATGAGTCTCATCTAGGCTTTTTCCATCATCTCCTTCCAACTATGTGTAGTATCTATGTGTGTGTCCATAAGGACAAGATATGTATGTATATATGCATAGATACATATCTAAATGATGAAATATTATATATATACACGTATGTACAGGTACCTATATATATGAGTATAAGGATGAAATAGTATATATATGTGTATGTATATATACCTATATACATTTGTATATAAGAACAAAATCTTCTTTATAGATACACACACATAGATACCTATACACATTTATGTCAAAAATGGAAGAATATTTTGAATTAGGCTTTTCTAGATAAAAGCAGAGCCCCAGAAGAGGCCTGAGCCGATAGTGCGGGAGCAGAGTCCCCTCTGGA
Source organism: Jacana jacana (assembly GCA_013400555.1). NCBI lineage: Eukaryota > Metazoa > Chordata > Aves > Charadriiformes > Jacanidae > Jacana > Jacana jacana. The sequence continues at coordinate 189,864 of VZTM01030360.1, read as the reverse complement.
GGGGAGTGGATCAAAACACAACTGCTCCTCTCATTAGAGGAGGGCTTCCATTTACCTTCAGGCAACAGCAGGTCCCTGACCTCCAAAATGTGCAAAAGCACAGAAAAATCTGCAAAACCCCAAAGGGCATGATACCCCGAAGGGAAGCCCCTGTGGTGGCCAGAGACACAGCCTCATCCCACCCCGTGCTGCTGAGATGGCCTTTTTTTTTATATTTATTTTTCCACTCGTTCCCCACATTTTCCTTATTTTAGACCTTCTGTTGACTTGGAGGTTACGGAATGGAAAAAGAAAAGTGCCAACAGCCAGGTAAAGGGAGGTTTATCCTGACCTCGCCTGCCCATCTCCTGGGGACGGGTGCTGCCTGCTCGCCAAAATTCCAGCTGAGCCAACGTTTTACAGGGCAAATCCCTGGGGAATCAGCCATTGCGGAGGGGCTGGCGTCACTGCTCAGCAAACTGAGCTCCTCCTCGAGGATCTCTGCACTTTCTCTCCATACTGCGAAGGAAGCAGAAGAGAGAATCTCCGCTACCCACATTCCCCTCCCAAAAAATAACTGATTTTTATGAATGCAAGAAAAAACTGTTTCCAAACCAAAAGAAGAAAAAAAAAACAAACCACCACCAACAAAAAAACAACCCACCCCACTGTCTAACATACAAATATATAACATATATATATATGTTATATATGTATAACATATTATAATAATATGTATTATTATTATATGTTATACATATATAACATGTATTATTATAATAATATAATAATATTATATATGTATAACATATAATAATAATATACATGTGTTTTTTATATATATATATATAACATACATATATATATATAACATACAAAACACTGCCCTTGCATTTACTCGGAGGGCAGCCCTGCAAGAACTTTAGGGATTGTTTCCAAAAAGATGGGGTGGAGAGGAAGGTATTTTGGCCATCCTTTCCCCCAGCAGGACACAGACTGGCTGCAGGGACTGGTTCCAGCGCAAGGGTCAGCTTTCCCACCCAGCTCCTAGCAGCAGGATGGCCACGGCTGGTGGCTCTGGGGACCATAAGGATGTGCTGGAGGGGGTTTCATCAGGACAGAGAAAAACCCATCACCACCAGGGCTACCCCTGGTCCCACATCCCCAACCCGGGCAAGGACACCCACCACAACCCTACACTTCAGTCTGATTTATCTCACATCACTTCCCCGCCTCCTCCCCGCACACTGTATTAAAATACACATAGCAGCTAAATAGCAGGAAACACCCAAAGCAAAAATACCGTGGACAGGAACCCAGGGGCACAGGGGACACGCAAGAGCAAGAAGCGGATTTCCTCCCTAAAACATCACACCTCCGATGCTGACTGTGACCCTGCCACGCGGCTGGGCTGGGCCACCAGCACTGTGCCACTTGTCCTCCAGTGCCTTCACCCCTCTGCATGGACCTCTCAGCTCTGGAGAGGGGGGAAAAACATCTTTTTATTGTCTGTGTTTTGTTTTTCCTCCATAAAGGGGTCATTTATGCAAAGGTGTCCCACAGTGACTTAAAAATGTTAGTGTAGGGGAAAAAGATTTAGAAATATAGATGCATAATCTCAAGTGGAGAGAGATATATCCTTATATTTTCAAGAGGGATACACAGACATATAGCCTCTAGCAGGTTGCTGAACATTTAACTTTTAGGAGGATTTGGATGATCAGAGTGGAGACACCTGGATTTGGGGGTACTGTAGGTCTAGACTTCAAAAGGAGGTACAAAGTTTCAGATTTCAGCCACCACAGGTCACAAAGAGATGCCACAGCGTGACCTGACATCACCTGATGCCTGGTTGGCCCAGGCAGGACATGGGTACAGACCATGTCCTGGGAGGTAGATGGGACTGCTACCAAACCACAACCTGACTTTGGACTTAACCACCTCTGCAGGTGAGAAAGAGAAAAGACTTTTATAGAGTGATAACAAGCAGCCAAACCTCAAAAACTGTGAGGTTCCCACAAAATAACAGCAAATACTAGTTACAGACAAGCGGTTAATTGCTAGGAAGGATTAATTCAACTTCCCTTCAGAAGAGCTATACTTTGCACTCAAAATCCAACCCTCCTTTCATGAGACTGGAGCAATTCCAGCAAGCCAACCACCTTGGTAAAGACCCATTAGCATTAATTACATTAATCCTGGGAGGAATAAGGAGTCTCCTGCCCCAGCACTGCACATCACCGCCCGCGCGGTCATTGCTCAGACGCTGGCGGAGCAGGCAGCTGCCTGCAGCCTTGCCTGTGAGGGGTTAACCACCCACAGAGGAGCCTCTGGCAAATGCTCACGTCATGGAAATACTCAAGTAACCACAATTTTCTCTATTGCTTTTTGGCTCCGGTTCTTCAACATTTCTACACTTCCAGCCAGGATCTCTGCTACCTGTTTTCCAAGGATGTAATTGGTACCGCCAGCAGCTCAGTTGAGCAGTTGGGAATGTATTTTTTTAATATAGGTTACTGTTATACTTTCTACCTCTAACATTATCAACACTGAGATATAAAAAGAGATCATGAGTCACAACACTGNAAAGAAAAGATAAAACAGACAAGCAGAAAACCCCATCTCTCTCCTGATAACCATGAGCTGCCTTAATATTTCCACCCTGTAATTGAAAATGTCAGCCCAGCAGCTTGTCTCCCAGTCCCCATCCTGCTCCCGAGCACCTCCGCCTCCAGATCAGCCAGCTATTCGCAGAATCACAGAATGTTTTAGCTTGGAAGGGCCCTTAGAGATCATCTAGTTCCAACCCCC
>VZTM01030360.1:156147-186717 GCA_013400555.1 Jacana jacana | reverse complement strand
ATAAAACACAAAAAAGAAAAAAAAAAAAAAAAAAAATAAAATATAACAGATGTACTATAATAAATGGAGGTGGGATGGGGGGTTGGTGCTTCCTGGACATTAATATTGCACTGGGTTGGACTGAGCCCCAGCCAGCTCTGTCCTGCTGCTGCCTGCCCACCCACAATAGCCGTGGGCCCCTCTCCTGCTTCCCTCCCTCCCACCTTTCCCAGTTGTCCTCCCAGTCTCCCCAGCACCAGCTGGTTCTCCTGCCCAAGGTGTACCAGCCAACCAGGGGGGGCTGCCTTCATCCCATCTGAGATGCAACAGGAGGTCATCTGTGAGTGCTACATGAGAGGGGAAAGGNGGGACAACTCCCACCAGATCAGGTTGAACTAACCCACATCAAACCAGCCAGCCCAAGAGACAACATCCTCCTCTTTGCACCCACCAGCTGCAATTAGCAAAACGAGCCAAGGGAGCACTGCCCCACATCCCAGAGCTGCCCAAGTGCCCTTAATGAGCTTTTTCTGGGGAACAAAACATTCAATAGGAGTTTTAGAGCCTCCTCGTACAATGTAAGCCCCTGCCCGATGAAAAAGGTTTGCCATTCTGCTTTTACTGCCCTAATTCCCCATGGAGTAAGGCTTTGTTGCTGCTCAAAACTTCTTAACACCCCTTTGCACAGCCCTGAAAACGTTAATGGGAATGGGACATCCCCCGACCCTTCAAGTGAGCTCAAGGTACTATAAGAAGGATTTTGTGGCTGGTCTGAACAGGAGGGAGCCCCTTCCCCAGGAGAGGGGCTGGACCAAGCTTACAAAGGATAACCCTAAAAACTAAAAAAAAAACCCCAACATTTTAGAGGCACATGAAGCACCCCACCTGACTCTGCAAATGCTGTGTATAGGAGAAAAATCAAAGCTGGGTCCTCCAGAGGTTTGAATGTAAAACGAAACAAACAAAAAAAACCACCCAAATTAAAAACACTAATTTTTCAGGACTAGGAAAATGAAAGCATCTCAGGGTTGCGTGCAGCTCACCAGCCCCACAGGGCTTCTGATGCCTTGTGATAACCAGCTGGGATCCCCACTGCAGATGGCAGCAGGGCAACGGGAATGCCACCCTCAGGGGAGGTTTCATGCATCTGGGGTGGCCACGCATCTGGGGTGGCCACACTCACCCCAACTCCCAAGTGCGGCACAGGGCAGATATCACCACCAGAAAACAACCAACCTGAAGTTGCCTGAAGTTACCTGTGTTCAGCCCCGCCTCATGGCAGCATTGACAATTTTGGGCACCCAGCAGGGATGTCCCAGCAGCACCGGGCTATGGATGGGCCAGGACAGACCCCACAAGCAGGACAGGGGTGATTTAGCAGCAGCCGGGAGCCTCCTGCTTTTGCAGCATCCCTTTCGCGTGAGGAGATCAAATACAGAAGGAAAAGGCAGCGACTTGGAGGCTCCTCAAAAATTAAAATTCTCCTTGGTAGAAAGAAAGCAAAAGCAGCACCAGGCGGCGGGTGAGGCTTTTTCCTCAAGAAAAATGGTTTTGAGGGGAAGCTTTGAAAAGAAAAAAAAACACAAACATACTTGCAATGTAAATACCATGGGTATTTTTCAGGGATTTACCCTGGAGGGAGATGACCATAAAGACATGACTCAACAGCTCCACATCAGATCTGGCCATTAGAAAAGGCTTAAAACAAGCAGAAAGACCAACACCACTGAAAAGGCAAAGAGCAGATATGCAGCAACATGGTGATGGCAAGGACTGAACCTCGCTGGCCAAAAACATTTGGCTGGAGCAGGGAGGTCAAAAAAACCCCACCTGAAATACCAGGGGAAAGGAGTAGCCTCTAGAATATAATGCCTTAGCATTAATTTGCTGCTAATGATGGCTTTGGAGGAGCCACTCCAATCCCTCTCTGGAAACAGTGCATCCCAAGCTGGCATCCACAGCGCATCCTCCTAAATCAGTGTGTAGTAGCACCGGTTCCACCACCCTCAGCTTTAAAACCAGCACTGAAATAAAAAATATTAATGAAATAACACTTGGGCAATAGGGGAGGCCACTCCCAAGGGGATATGTGAGACCTGTACACAAAATCCCTTTCTCCCCAGTGCAGCTCCGGCCTCTCCTCACCCTGGAAATTCTCCCTCCCTGGTTTCTAAAGCATTTTAAAAGCAGACATCATTTTTTTTTCTGAGCGGTGCTCTTTCTTCAGTTTCTTTTAAGGGTAAGTATGAAAGCAGGTAACCTCAGAAAGCAGCATAGGGATGAATACCCCGAGTTTCCTCTTGTCCAATTTAGGAAAATTTGGCATAGCCTCTCCAAAATTTGAAGGCGCTCACAAGGTTTTCAATGCCTCAGCATTTCTCCTAAGGGAAAGGATTTGGAGGAGGAGATTATAAAAAAAAAACCCAACCAAAAAATAAAAACCAAAGCAAAAACCACACCATGCCCGTAGCATGTTTATGAATCAGACGGTTAAGCGTGTGTTTTGGGGGTGGAAAAGGTGGGCGATGTGCAGAGGAACAGAGAGCAGAGTTAGATGAGTCAGAAAATGCTGCTTTTCCTCTCCTTTACCGGCATCTCAAATACTTCAGCCTGAAACAGAAGAGGTTTTTTTCATTATTTTTTTGTTATTATTTTATTTATTTTATTATCAAGAGAGGGTTGGAGCGTAACCTTGGCTGGTTATCAACTGCCAGCAGCTAATCTGGCATTAAATACTGCACCACAATCAGAGTACATGCAGGGATGCATGTGGGCACACGCATGTGCTCATAGATGCATACACACATGTGTGTGCCCATGGATGTATACAGACATATGTATATACATATGATGTATGCAGCCCGGGGTATAGGCTGGGAAAAGGATGGAAATAAATTATATAATCAGCCATTTTCACTGCTGCTTTGAGCAACACAGGGGCTGAGACGTGCGCTCACGCCAAAGAACACAAAGCTCATCATGAATGAGCCTCGGTGGGTTTTGGGAGAGCAGCAGCACACCACGGGCTGGATTTGGGCTCGTCTCCTCCTCCCACCCAAGTAGGCTCAGACACGCACACGGAAAAATACACACAAGGGCTCCGAGAACCTGAAATACACCCTGGAGGCCAGGTTGGACGGGGCTTGGAGCAACCTGGTCTGGTGGGAGGTGTCCCTGCCCAGGGCAGGGGGTTAGAACTTCATGATCTTTAAGGTCCCTTCCAACCCCAACCATTCTATGATTCTGTGAAAGCTCATGGAGATGCAGAGAAGTGCACTATCAAAGAAAACCCAGTTCATTTATGGCTTTGAGGTCACCAGGGCTGAAGCTGGTTTGAATAAGACCTGAACCAGCCGCCACATAAACACTGTGACTGTCACACCTCACAGTGAGGTGCGGGAGGTTTGAAGAGCACGGGGTACCACATTGGGGTCAGCCCCAAGAGCCATAAGGGGCTGTGGGGAGACCCCGAGGAGGGCTGAGGGTCAGCATCAGGTCCTGCCCTGCTGGTTCCCAACCCCAGCCAGCAATGGGGGTCCTGCTCCTGAGGCAGGAGCAACGAGAGGCAAGAAGAGATAAACGCCCCTATGCTGCCGACAGCTGAGCGCTTGACTCCGTTGACATTCACAGTCCATTTGGGCTACCGCTGCAGCAAATAAAATTATGCATATGCATTAATGCTGGCAATAGCCTGCCTGAAATGTATTCTCATTTACACATGGAAATCCTTTTAGAAGGGAGAGATGGGTGCTATATTTAAACCAGGAAAAGAAATTTAAAAAACAAAAATAAATCATTTGACTGTCCGTGGGGCAACTCCTGTTTACATCTGCCAAACCTTGGCAAGAGTGAAATCGTTTCAGGGTAAACTGTGCCCCTGGTTTCAGAGTTACAAAGACAAAAAAAAAACCAAACCAACATTTGCACCCCTGTATCCTCTGTTCAGCCTATTCTACAATAGGATATGCACTTTTTTTTTCCTCTCATATTTATATATATATAATTTTTTTAAAGCGTTGTGTATAAAAGCAGCCTGTGGAGCTGGGTGCTGATGGGCAGGGGGGGCATAGGGGAGGGCCTGCCCGGCACATGTGGAGCATCGCAAAGTGCTTATGAGTTCAAATTGGCTTTGGAGGTTCAGGAGCCTTTTGAGAATCACCGTGGTGAGACCTAAACAATCTGCAGCTTCTCCAGTTTCCTTGGCAAACAAAAGGGCCACGATGACAGTGCCGATGACAGATCTGAAACTAGAACACGAGCTCTTCCTAATGGAGAAATATCTTCCTCCCGTCCAGTAATCTATATCGCACTGCTTGGCTGCCAAGCCACCAACTGGAGATATGAAATAATCAGTATTGCTCTCTGTTTCCTCCTGCAAGTGTAAATGTGAGCACTGGAACCGAAAAAGCAATTTTAGGCTCTAAAAGAATAACCCGTCCAAAAACTACTATTGTTTGTTTATTTTTAAATATGAAAGCTGCCAATGGCCACTGCTTCTCACTTCACATTGGAGCTCGCTGCAGCCCGTATTTTTGAAATGCGCCAACACAATAATAATAATAATAATAAAGAAAAAAAAGCAGACAGCAGCTCTCTAAAGTATGTCGGGAAGCAGGTTTTAAGAAAGATGATGTATTTTAGATCGTGATTCACGACCACACTGGCAGTTTGATTTCAGGTTTAGAAGGAAATGAATGAATGCGAGACAGGAGGGTGCAAAACTGAAACTCCCTGGAGCTGAAGGTCTGGGTCTGCTCTGTGCTTCAAGCTACGCAAGATGTGAATTTTCTTCCTCCTCCTCGAGCAAGTTGTCAAACTGTCCCCCCCTTCCGCTGCCGGAGCTTAATTTAAGCTTAACTTAAAATGCAATTTGATATAGGCCAGCTTCAAGACCTGTGCTCCCTGCAGCTTCCCTCGCCTGCAGCATCTCTCCCCAACGGGACAACCACAGGCACCCCAGCATGGTTGGGGAGATCAGCTCCTGCTGCCACCACCCAACCTGGAACTTCTCCCCGTGCGGGGAACAAAAAAGTCTATTTGTTTAACATAGAAGTTTTAAACCAAACAAGGCACACAGGGTCCCATTCTGCATGATTTTAAGCTGTGCTAACCTGTCCGTATCTCATCTGTGCCACAAGGAAAATATAAAAACTGTGCCAAAAATTCACAAAAAGCCAACATTCTTAAAAGTCTTCAACCACGTTCTCATTGACGGTCGTGCTGCCCACCTTACTGCTCTCACCACTGCAAGCTGTACTGCATGGGAGGTGCAGAGCTCTGCTTTAAAGGCCAAAGCCACAGGATGTCCTCAAAGTCAGAAGCTCTTGCGAATCAACAGCCTGTGAGAAACCCAACATGGGACTGTAGGGGAAGCCAAACTGCAGAGAGAGGCGAGCATGAGGCTATTGCTTGCAAGAGGGGGAAGGAAGAAGAAAAAAAAAATATAAAAATTAAAAAGACAAGCTAATTGCCACCAGGGGCCCTTTGCTTTGCACCTACATCATGCGTTCAAGCTACCTTTTTCAAGGCAGAGAGCCCGGTGCCACCGAGCAGCCAGTGTGCCCGACTTAGCGGCGATGATTCACTTGGGCAAACATGAGGATGAAGCCAGCACGAGCCCCACGATACCTGTAGGGGACACACTGCTGCACAGCACAGACCGCCTGTACGACCCGTCATCCCCACGTTCCCATGGGGCCAAGGGACAGCACAGAAACATTGGGAGCTTGAAATCAATACCTTGAAATCAAACCAATGCACCTCTTTGTTACAGAGAAGTTTTGCATTCAGCCCCCCAAAAGCAGAGGGCTAGCCCCCCACCAGCTAACCACATGGGTCCCCTGCTGCCCTCCTCCAAAATCAGGGCAGACGAGGGTAGGCGTGATGCTCCATTGCTTAGCTGCCATGGCAAGAGCTCCCAACCCAGCCCCGGTCACATTGACTCGGTGAACGGAGCAGAACTTGCCTGGGAAAGGGGGTGCTGGCAGGAAGGGAGACCCCAAGCACAGCCCAGCATAAACAAACGCTGCTCACAGGGCTTGTCTGGAGGAGGCACAGCCCTCTGATCCCACCAAACACAGCCCTCCCAATTAATACCAGTGGCAGACAGCAATCCTACCAGCAGCTACCTGGGCTTCCCTTAGCCTCGCCCACAAGGATCAATCAGAAAGCAGTCACAAGCTCCAACCCAGGAGAGAGTTTACACACTTAGCTCCTGGCACAACTTCGAGAAAGGACTTGCTACTACAAACCACTGAAGCAAATTCACCCTAAATTCCTCCTGTTTCCATCTACAAGAGTTAACGATCTACCTCCCGTCACAGGCTCAGCAAGCAAAGCCCAGGGAGGTTCAGGCACCCCAGCAAGTCCCTCCCGGGCTCACTGGGCACTTCCAAAACACACGTTTAAAATTTCCCCCTTATCAAACCCAAGAAGCTGCTCAAAAAAAACAAACAAAAAAAAAAAGGGTTCCCCAGGTCAGCATAGCACATCACAAAGCCAGCGTGCATCCCACCACCCTATCTCCCCCTGCCACCCCTTCCTCCTGTGACAGCACCCACAGCCCAGCCAGGGCTGCAGCGAACGGGGGTCCGTCCCTCCCCTCGCCCCGATTTTGGGGCTTCCCTCTTTCTCTGTAAACTTCCCCCTCTCTCTTTCCTAGCGACATACCCCTGTCCCTCCCGGCTTTCAGACACTCCGCCCGAGGAATCAAATACCCCCTCGTTAATTGCCAGTGCCGCCTACCCGCAGTAATTAGCCCTTAATTGAAGCCGGCAGGTACTCCCCTAATCGACAGGTGCCCCCCGGCAAATCCCCACGGCTCCTCCACAACCCCCGGGGGACCCCGGGACGGCACCCCGGGCTCTCCCAGGTCCCGCTCGGGAGGCTCCCGACGGAAGGTCCCCAACCTCATCCCTGGTAGGATCCCGATCCACCCCACTCCACGACAGCCGGCTTCCCCAGCCCCTCCTGTCCCTCCCGGCAGCATCCCATCGTCCCTTCCCGTCCCGTCTCGTTCTGCCCTACTAACCATTGAGGCCGTACTTCTCCCGGTTGCGGCGGACCTGCTCGGGGCTGAGCCCACAGCTCTCCGTTACACCGAAGCGGCGGAGGACGTCGAGCACCGGGAGGCTGTGCGCCGCCTCCATGCCCCGGCGGCGGCCCGACCCGGGGGGATGCTCGGGGGAGGGGGGGAAGGGGGGGANAACGCCCCCCCAAACCCCAACCTCCCCCAAATCCCAACCTTTATAATGTTTTTTTTATCTATTTCCAAACTTCTGAGAAGTGATGCTGGTGGCCAGGGAAATCCTCCACCGGAGGGAAAATCAGGTTGGTGGGTGCTCCTTCAGCTGCTGGGAGATATGGGAAGGGGTTGTTCAGTCCCTGCCTGGGCAAATCATAGAATAGTTTGGGTTGGAAGGGATATTTAGAGGCCATCCAGTCCACCACCCCAGCAATGAGTAGGGACCATCTTCAACTAGATCAGGCTTTTACCCCCTCCAACCTGATCCAGAACATTTCCAGGGATTGGGCATCTACCACCTTTCCCAGCAACCTGCTCCAGTGTTTCACCACCCTCATTGCGAAAGATTTCTTCCTTTCTTCCTCTAGTCTAAATCTCTCCTCTTTCAGTTTAAAGCCATTACCCCTCATCCTATCGCTAGAGTCCCTCATATAGAGACCATTCCCATCTTTCCTGTAGCCCCTTTGAGTACTGGAAGACCGCAATAAGGTCTCCCTCTGCTGAGCCTTCTCTTCTCCAGGCTGAACAGCCCCAACTCTCTCAGCCTGTCCTCCTAACAGAGGTCTTCCATTCCTCTGATCATTTTTGTGGCCTCCTCTGGTCTGGCCATGTGTGTCTGTTCTGTGCTGAGGGCTCAAAGTGTGGGCTGTGAGAAGGTCCCCTCCATTGCTGAAAGACCAGCTGGAAGTTGAGCATTCCCTAGCCCCACATCTGCTGCCCTGCTGAGAACAGACCAGGTCCATGTCCCCCAGCAGGGTCTGGGGCAGTGTCTGATGGCAACAGGAGTCCTGGAATTGTGAATCACTGACTGACACTTGTGAAAACCGCCACTGACACGGAGCCCATCAATGCACCGTATCCGGAGAGCAGCAGCTGTGCTGCGCCACCTTCATCTTTTGAAACACAAAACGTAAAATGTCGCCTCCGGGAGAGGCAGGAAGGAACCAAGGCACCTCACACATGGTAAACCTGAGCATCAGGGCTCATCGTGCCCTCCCAGACATCCCGGGGCATCATGTTTCACGCTCATCCCCCCAGTAGAAGGTAAAGCATCCATGTTGGAGAAAACCAGGCTCATTCTGGAGCTCTCCTGTTTTCACGACTCAGCACAGCAGGGATGACTTCAAGCCCTCCTCGCCACCTTATTTAACCAGGTCCCTGTCCCCTTCTGGCTTAGCTCAGGAGGGGCCAGGGCCCCAGTTGCAAAACATAAGTGCTTTACATCACTCTTTCGCAACACTTGCTTGCAACGGCCTACATAAATGACTGTTTCTAGCAGAAAACCAGCAGTTTCTAAGCAGATCTGCACAGCAGAGACCAGCAGCAGCAAGGTGAGGACTTCACCCTGATCTGCAAAAGGAGGGTTACCTCCCAAATCTGCAGTACAACCCAGCTAAGGGTAACCACCACCCCCCCACACATCTGCAAGACCCACATGGTGCACCTAAACCAGGCTCTTCCCTCGAGCAGTTTTTCTGTGACCACATCTAAAACGCGCTCCGGGTGACTGTCCCCATGTGAACAGCTACACCAACTTCTGACTTTTCAGGTACTTCCAGTTTTCCCGCTGCACCCACCACTGGAAGAAGCTGATGGCAACCGGTGCCACTCTCTAGCCATAGAGAACAGGAATGGGCTGAGAGGTGAGACAGCTGAACCCAACTCCTGCAGAAACGTACCCAAAACAGAGCCTGGGGACAGCTGTGAGCGCAAGGAAGTGGCAGCAGACATCTCGGGGAGGAGCTCTGGCTTATTTATTTCTGTGTAGATTCATTTATAGGAAATGTTTTGCAGCTCCTGCAGGAGCAGAGGTCCTGAAGGAAATGTAGGTTCATTTTTTTGAGTTTGTTAAACTCATTTTTTTCGGTTCACCGCAGCTGACAGCGTGGGAGGCGCAGGGGTGCTCTCGCCGAGCTGCAGCCCTGCCAGCCCCCCCTGAGCGGTGCTGCAGGAAGCAATGCTCCCAGCCCCGCCGTCTGGCCTTGCTTCAAGCTCTGGTGTTGTATTCATCTGCCTCTTGTGACTGTTTTTTGGGGGAAAAAAATTATGTTTTGGCTGCTGAGCTCCCTGGGAATTAGTGCTGCCCTCAGCTGGGGTTCTCTGGCTCAGGGGGCTGAGCAGTTCCACCAGGTGCCTGGGAAGAACCAATGCTATCTGGTGTTATTAAAACATGACATGGTCTTTACAAGGTTCACAGAGGACTCAGTGCAATAAGTAATCCCCAAAACTCAGGAACTGCTCTCAAAGCAGAGGTCAGGCCAGACTCCAGCATCACCCAGCCCAGGGGTTTGGAGCCCACTCACAGGCAGCTGCCCAGTCCCTGTCACCTGGCTCAAGAGCATATGAACTGCCCCTAAGAGGAAGGGTTTTGGAAAGTGGGTTCTTCAGATCCTCCTGGGCATGATTTAAGCAAAGCCCTACACCACACACCGCCTTCACCTGCACCCAAGAAGGTGAGGGTCTGATTTAATGCTTGTTGTGCAGATGAAGAGCAGAGAGGAGACACATCAACATCAAGCTGTGAGACTGTATATCCAACCAGGAGACTCTCCTTTCTTTCCCCAGCATCTCCTGATCCTTTTATCATGTTTTGCAAACACAGCAGCTCAGATCATGGGTCCCTCCAGCCCAGCAGTGGCTCCCCAGCAATAACCTACCCCATGAGTGAGCCCTTGCCACCAGGCAAGGCAGATGCCTACAGCATTCTCCACTAGCACCCTCACAGTATTTGAGCATTTTATTCAGTAACCTTCAATGATGTCTCCTCCAAGCCCTCATCTCGACCACTCTTGGGGACATGCCACCTCCCACACACCCAGCAGGGCACCCCATGAAAACCCACTCCTGTGGGTTCTCCTCCTCCCAATTCCTGCTCCTCCTAGGTTAATCTTCCAGTCCTTGTACTGGAAGAGCACACCAAGGTGGTGTCCCAGATCCAAAAGTTAAAGTTTGGCAAAGCTGGGAGCGACCGAGAACAGACCAGTTCCAAAGAACAGTTACGAAGGGAACATCTGGCAGCCCTGGTAATAGGCAGCACCATCCACCACACCTATAATTAAACAATCCATGAAAACTATTATGTCTTGGAGCCATAAATTAGTCAGTCCAGCAATCACCAGTGAGGGAAAAGGATCTGGAGTGAAAACACCCTCGATATTGTAAGTGATGGCCCCACAGCTGCTGGAACTGGGCTCCTCCCAGGTTGAAGGGAGGGGGGCTCCATCCCTGACAGCCCCCTCAGTTTGGGGGATTCCCTTCTGCAATGCGTCAGCCCTGAAACAAAAGGCAAACTTCCTTATTTATCTTGGCTTCCCCCTGGTAATAATTTTTGGAGGTAGACAAGTTTAAGAGGGCCATAAAAAGAAGAAAGGAGTGGGATTAACACTTCCTAAGCTAAAAGGAGGGGGTTTTGGGCACGGCCATGGTGCGGGTGGGAGTACCAGGCCCAGCCAGTGTTGACCAAGCTGATTCAAGGCAGGGAAGCTGATGGCTGTTTTTGATTTTGATCTTGTTTCTACAAGAGGAAATTGGGACTAATTCTCCCAAAAGCCATGGCTTTGCACTGCCGTGCTCCTGGGCTGGGGAGAAGGGGAATGAGGATGGAGGGACTCTCTCCAGAGCCCGTAGGAGCCAGGGGACAGGCTGCCAATGCCACTAGACCAATGCCATGCTCCTTGCCCCAAGGGGTTTACAGTCTGTGGAAGATTGACCTTTTGTCTCCACTTTGTTCCTCGGAGAGGGGGAAAAAATGACGTCTGCTGGAAAGGCTGGGGGAGCAGCCTGTGTGCTGGCAGCTGGGCTCCGGCTCCAGCAGAAGTGTGATGGATAAACGCACGCTGACTGAGCCTGAGCATGGGCTAACCACGGGTTTCAAGATTTTTAAGGATTGTGCCCAGCAATTACAGCTTGAAGGGTGGGGGAAAAAACCCATACAGGGATTTCAATTGACTGTATTTAATCCTCTGTTTCTGAGGCAACAGGGTTTAGGGTCCACACCTGCGCTCCTTGCTCAGACCAAGTTCATCTTACTTCAGATGGGAGTTGCAAGTTGGTGATAGATGCAGGAGCCAGCCTTTGGTTGTGTGCATTTAACACCCTTTGGGGAATCTCATTTAACACCCAGCACACACCTGCAGCCATACACTTGTATGACCCTTGGGTTGCTCCCAGGAAGAGAGCTGGGAGCTTAAAACCAAACAAATTCCGGGTTAACCGCCCCAAACAGAGAGGCTAATGCCACACAAGAAGGTGCAAATCTCTTCTGGCAACAGCTGTCACCTTCATAAAGCAACCTGGGCTTGTGCGCAGCTGCCCCGTATCCTGCTCCAGAACTTTCCCCTGGCTCTGGGGCTGTCACACACAGTGGCATTAATTCATTCAAGGTGGCAGTGCCACTGCCATTTGCCTCCCTGCTCCCAGGCTTTCCCCCATTCTACATGCAGCAAACCCCCCCTCCATCCACAGCAGAGTTGGGAACAGCTTATGGTTTTTTTTTTGTTTCCACAGCAGCTTTGATATTTGCTTTTCCTATGGAGGAAAAGAAAATAAAATAAATAACACTCCTTGAAATAACAGTTTGAGGCTCTTCTAAATGTTACATGCCAGCTGACCTTTCACAGCCAGACTTAGGGGTTTATTTTCAATCCCCCAGCCAGGACTCCCAGCAGCTCCAGGCCAGTTCTGCTCTGGCTGGATCCAAAGAGCATTGAAATATCAATCCTCACCACTGCTACGCTCGGGGCTAGAGCTCCGGTACTTCCATCCTTGCTGGAAATATAAACCCTCTGCTCTGCATCCTGTAAACCTTACAGCAGCGTAGGAATGTGATGATCCATTGGGATTTAGCTTCCTGGAGCATAAAGGTATCCGTTGAGAGTGGCAGGGAAGGGCCAGCCTTGCCGAGCATCCCACCGGAGCACAGGGGATGATGCTGGAACCCACCTGGGGCCATGGATGCAGGGAGCCAGAGATTACAGAATAATCATGGCTGGAGAAGACCTCTGAGATCACCGAGTCCAACCACACACCCACAAAAAAACTCTACAATCTCAGCCACTAGAGCAGGCCCTGAAGTGCCACATCTACACGTTTCTTAAATACCTCCAGAGCTGGTGACTCTACCACCTCCCTGGAGGCTGTCGCAGTGCCTGACCACTCTTCCTTTAAAGTGATGCCTGGATAATTCCTCAAGTGATCCTGGAATCACTTGTCTGGCAAAGGATTTCAGGGCAGGCAGAGGGTTGTGTCTGGGGAAAAGGAGGAAATGTCTGTACAGAAACAAGGTTGGGATGTGAAGCACAGTGCAATCACCCTGTTTTCCAGCTTTGCTCCCACCATAGATGGCTCCAAGGAATAGGAGTCCCAGCATCAGGCATTATTTGCAGTGGTATTTATAAAGCACATGCATTGAGGTTGCCTCTGCTTTCATGGCTGTGTTTGTAATTAACCTGGAAACAGGGGGTTCCTAATTGCATGCCCTGATGAAGGCATCTCTGGAGTGGTTGCCCAAGCTCTGCTGGGCAGGATTTGAGTGATGATCCTGTGGCATTTCCAAACCCTTCGGTGTTTTCCCCACAGCCAGCAGCAGCACACTTAGGAGCCTCTGTTTATGAGTCCAGACCTATATTAAATACAGTAAAAAAACTGTATTCCGATCCCTTTCAAAGGTAGGAAAATACACTAATATTCATTGAAGGGGGAACACCATGACACTCCGACGCTCAGATGGATTTTTCCCTGATGCAAAGTACCTCCTGGAAAAAAAATCACCCTGCCTTTGTGGCATGTCATTCCTGGGGATTTTGCTGGAGTTTAGGAAACGGTGAAAGCAAGTAACACACCAGGAGGCTCCAAGGCAGCGTTGAGAGCCCTGCATGTATCTGGGGCTGGGGTGGTGGTCGGGGTGGTTAATTCAGCCTTCTTGCTATGGGCAAAATTTCACTCGACATTTTCCTCCAGCAAAAGCACAAGACTAAAATGGAAAAACGTCTGGTTTTAACTAGGCAGAATGAACGATTCTGTCTCTCCATGGAGATGTAGCGTTCACCAAGGGGAGGGTAAAGGCTGGCTGGCATTCTCGGTGCTGAACCAGCATCAGAGGGGTTTTGTCTCTCCCCCTTTCATGTCTCCAGCTCCTTTTCTCTCTCCTAACAAGCAGGAATTGCACAAACCACAGTGCCAGGAGCCAGCCCCCTCTGACTGCAGGTCTTCCTCAAGAGCAGACAAACACACCATGGTGGCTTTGAAGCCACAAGTGCCCACAGGAGGTGAGTTTTCCAGCTGGAGGAATGCAATTGGTCATGTAAAATCAGCTGCAGCGCATACTGAAGGGATGCTCTCATCCCTCCCGCATCCCAGCCCCACAGAGGGGTGGGTGCCACGGGGCTGGGAGGTGGGTGCCCATCCCAGGACCAAGCAAATCTGTTTTTCTACCATACAATTTCTCCTTAAAGGCTGGGTTCCATAGTCTGGAGGGTGGGAAATGGGGGGGAATCCGGGGGTTTCACTGCACCAAGTCCTTCCCACAGTTTCCTAGGAAATGGAGATGGGCTGCCTGCAACCAGTGATGCTGACGGGTCTGTTGCTGGTCCCTTGCCCTGCACCGTCCCCACCCTTGCAAGCCCCTGAGGCCATGCTGCTGAGTCCTGGGACTGCCCCCACCTCAGGCAGCAGCCAAGCTGCATGAGGAAAAATAAAATACATTTAAAAATAAAAAATAAATAAAAAGCACTGTGTGGGGGCAGGCCCCATGCCCTGGCCAGCAGGATGCTCTTCTCACGGAGGAGGAAAGGAGTTGGGATGTGCCAGCTTCAGCCCTTCAGCTGTGAAGGTCCTACCACAGCTGTCACATCCCCGACACTGAAGAGGGAACCCTGAGGGACACAGAGGATGGAAAATAAAACCCAGGCATAGCCCAGAGCTGAACTTTGCCAGGTGGTGAGCATCCCTCCTTCCTCTGGGCTCTTCACTGCCTCTAGACCATCAGGAAGGTGCCAAATGGGGACATTTGGTGACATATTTTCAGCGGCAGCACTTGGGGAAGTGACCTTTAGCGAGAATGGGAACCCCAGCCCAGCCTGCCTTGCTATTTTTAGCTGAGCAACAGGCCGAGCCATGGTGGGTTTCCTTCCTCTTTCTCTTTCGCGAGTGCTGAACAAAGGAAAACCAGATAAACCTCCACAAACCCGCCACTTTGAGGCAGGGAAACCCATGAGAAAAAAAAATTGAAAAAATAGGTAATCCAGTACATTTCTGTACAGCACCGGGATGGGTGGGTCAGCCTGCAAATTTCTCTGTGAATCAGGAAAATACCACAGTACCTTTACTGATGCCTTTTTTAACAAAAAAAAAAAAAGAAAGAAAAAAAAAGAAAGAAAAACCCAAACAAACAAACAACCCCAAAACAAAAATAAAAAAGCAACAAGGGCAGAAGGGACCAGTTTGACTGGGGGGGGGGTCAAGCTGGAAGGAACAGGGGAAAATAAAAAGCAGCAGCATGGGGGCTTTTCCCCAAAAAAAGTCCTAGGATCTAGTTCCACCACTAGCTCAATAACAAAAATGGGAAATTTTCCCTTTAAAGCAACACAAACTTGTAGGAATAAAAAAAAAAATTAAAAACTGGAGGTTTCATGTGTTGTAGCTCCCTTTCTCAGAATTTTTCACTTTACTTTTTGTCTTGAAAGGAGAAGCCCAGCTGGGTGGTGGCTACCCCCAACTAGATGCCTACCAAAATTTCTCAAACCTCCTGAAAATTTGCTGTGGATTACCAACACACACCTCCAGCTCCAGGACACCTTATTCTTTTGGGTGCCTTGATACCCCAAAACACGGGGACCTCATCCCTGCCTGCAAGATGGGTGAGAAAGGACCAAAATCCCCTCTGTCTTTCCCTGGAAAACACACAAAAATTGGCTGTCAGTTGGTGGGGTAATGACTGTGTTTGCAGCTTCTGATAGTGTCTCTGTTTTTTGCAGGTAGTCTGCAAAAGAAGTGGAAACATTATGTGGCATGATATATATATATATATTTATATATGCATGTCTTTAGCTATATATAGCTCAAAAATATATTGAGCACTACCTACACTTAACATAAAAGAAATTGTTTGCCAAATACTTAACACGCTGCTGTTAGTCTCTCTGATTCTCATCCATTAAAAAAAAAGAAAGAAAATAGAAAAAAAAAAATATATATCCTACATTAATCAGAGAGCAAATATATAGCCTGGAACCGCTTCTGGCTTTGCAAAGGAAGAACAGGTACAATAGCTCAGTTCTTTTCAGTTTGGATGCCAAGCCCAGAAATGGCTGCTCACACCGAAGGTGGTGGGCCTTCGCAGGAGATTTAAAGCTTTTTTTTACCCCACCCCCCACCCCTGTTTTTTTGCTTGTTTTTTTTCCAGTTTGAGGAACTGGTGACTGTTTCCCAGCTCAGACGTCATGTCTGAGCATCCCTCCAGATCAAGTCAGTTGTTGGTCTTACCTTCTTGTGGGGCTTGGACCAAGCAGGTTCCAGCTGTGCCTGGGCCAGAAACCTTAGGCTAAGGAGGTTAAAATAAAGAAAACAACCCAAAAATCCAAAGCCTTTGAAATTCTCCTCTTTGCATGGCCTCAGGGACCAGGGCAAATATTCCTGAGATGTATGGTAACATCACAAGCACTGACTCTGGTGTTCCTTGGGCTGGGATGGCCCCAGGAGCGCTGAGGGGGACTCACTACCTTTCTGCAATGCAAGCCATGTCTCAACCATGTTTGTGGGGGGTCCAGCCTGGGTCCCCATCCAGGGCCACCATTGTGGGCATCACTTCTGCAGGCAGTGGCTCAGGCTGGTGCTCCCCATCCCACAGCCCGAAACCTCGGGCAAAGCTGTTGTGGCTTCACCAGGGGGAAACATCGCATCTTGTCCTCCTCAAAGCATGGGCCAATTCTGCCAGCTTTTTTTTTAATATATATATATATTTAATGAAGGTGTGGCTTGCTCACCTGAGCACAGAGGCCTTATCCCAGTGGGCTACCTCCATCCTTGGGCTTTCTCAAAAAACACATCCCATTTGCAGACAATTCCCCACTCTGGCAGGCCGCTCATCTGGGATCCCATGTCCCCTGGGCCATCAAGGGGCTGCAAAGCAAATTAGCTGCTGAGATATCGCCCCAGGTCCCCATCTTGTTGGGCAGGGGAGAGGGAGAGCTCTGGGATGCTGGTGAGATGGAGCCAGACTTCCCTCTCTGGCACCGGCGCGGCGGAGGCTGCCCTTGGTGTGGTGTCACTGCGGTTGGGATGTCGGGAACAACCTTGCCACAAAAATCGAAGACGGGAATCTGAAAATAAAAATATCACACATGATTTCAGGCTTGCTGAAAGCATGACTGACTGTTTAATTCCCCACACACATATACACACACACACTCCTTTCCTCCTAACCCGGGTGACTCAGCCCTGGCACAACCACGGAGGCTTCTCCTGGCTCCTGCCCTCACCACCAGAGCGAGAAAACGTACCCTCTCGTAAACGCCAGCAGTGATAATCAAGCCCAGCGCTCGCAGGGCCAATAGACCACTGCCAATTAAAACAGAGCTGGTGGCGTTCTCCCATCCTCAACCCAGGTGGCAAAAGCACCTGCCACTGAGAAAACCCTCTCCATCGCCCCGAGGATGTCACGGCTCCTGCCGGATCCCAAACCACCAGATCTGAGAGGGCTGAGGATACCGAAAGGCTCCATTGATGGACATGGGAACATGGGGCCAAGGCAGCTGCCTGGGAAACATGGTGGGGTGGAAAGCCAAACCTTACCACTGCTTAAGATGTCACCTGGCCAGAGCTTTGCAGCTGTGGGATGGCCTCTGCTTCTGGAGATAGTCATAGGGGTCATTCCCTGTCATCAGCCATGGGGGATGATCTCCACCAGCCCAGGTCTGCACTGGGCTCAGTGCTCAGCAGGACCAGGCACAGGGAGGAAAATAAACCCCAAAGCTCAGGGGAAAAGCTGAGACCTGTGGGATAACTCATCTCCCAGAGCTGCTCCCTTTATTCCCGTGCAAGTCAGCAAAGTGAAAGGGATCAGTCCTACACCAAGGAACCAGAAAATTGCTGTTAAAGGGAAATGGGCTCCTTTGGGGCTGGCTCGATGCAGGGCTGCCTGCTCATGGGGCCATCAGGAGCAGGACGGTTTGGGCTTGAGTTGATTATTTTTAGTATCCGTAAGTCTTCACCATTTGCTAAGCAAAAGTAGCCCCCTATGGGCAGGGAAATACACCCTCCACTGGCCCCACTCCCCTCCCCGACACCAAGAGCGGTCAGAGATTTTAAAGTTCACCTTTTGCCAACGGCATCACTGCTACTGAGCACAAATCCCAGTGATTAAACAGAACCGGCCCCATCCTCATCTCTCGGCGGTTTAATTTACACCTCCCAGCTGTGATTTAGATATTCTCTTTCTCCTCCCCCTGCCGTCCTGGGACCATGCGGGAGGAAGGCAGAGGGATGTGCTCTGCCCATGGCCACCATCACATTCCTCCGCTTTGTGCCTGTCCCCTCTGCCATGGCCAGTGACGCAGGCTCCACACCGGTACTCAGAAGCCCCGATGGCATTTTGAGGCTGTGCTGTGTCCCCTCTGGGATGAATGAGGGGCTTCATGCAAGTTGGTGTGCTGTGTGCCTGCCCACCTCTTCTCCTGGAAGTCTCTCCCAGCAATCTTGGTTCTGACATTATCTTTACACTCAAAGTTTCTAGCTGTAGACATGCAGTGAGTGCTCTCCAAATGCAAATCCCAGAATCCATGCATGTAGAATCTAGCATTTATTGAAAAAAAAAAAAACAAACCCAAAAACCAACCCAGAAACCAAGAACCCAAACAAATTCATTGCTCTAAGGTCCCAACCCATGGCTCTGGAGGGAGGATCACACAGGGCATCTCCTGCTATCGGTGGGATGCAGCTGTAGGACTTGACACCCTTCATCCCCCTGAACAACCATGCCTGGTGGGAGCTCAGCTGTGCTGGAAGCTCCTGTATCTCTGAGGGATCGCTGGGAACCTGACCTTCACTGCTCTCCACTTTCCACAGCAGCAGCATGAAGCAGGGCTGGGAGAAAGCCTGCAGATGCAGCAGAGGCTCTTCCAAAATGGGTGGATTTTCCCTGGTGAAATCAGGGAGAAGTTTGCTCTGCCCTGGCCAGTCCACATTGTTCTCCATAGGCATCCAAAGGCCCATGGCTCTGCACAACAAAACTCCCCCCCAAACTTGAAAACAAAGGCCATGATCTTTCTTTTCGACTTCCCAGCCTTAAGATGACACTTGCCTATTTTCAAGCTTCGCTCTGAAACATAGAATGGTTAGAGTTGGAAAGGACCTTAAAGATCATCCAATTCCAACCCCCTGCCCTGGGCAGGGACACCTCCCACCAGACCATGTTGCTCCAAGCCCCATCCAGCCTGGCCTTGAACCCCCTCCAGGGATGGAGCTACAGCTTCTCTGGGCAACCTGGACCAGTGTCTCACCACCCTCACAGCAAAGAATTTCTTCCTGAGATCTCATCTCAATCTCCTCTCTCTCTTCCACTTTAAAACCCTTTCTCCTCATCCTATGGCTCCCCTCCCTGATCAAGAGTCCCTTCCCAGCTTTCCTATAGGCTTCTCTTTAGGGACTGGACAGGACTCTAAGGTCCCCCTGGACCAACCCTCCAGGGGTCCCCAACTCTCTCAGCCTGTTCTCACAGCAGAAGGGCTCCAGCCCTCACAACATCTCCATGGTCTCCTCCAGACCCACTCCAACAGTCTTATGAGGCCGGAAGCTCTCTCCCTAGTCAACCTAATCACACAGGGTTGTGAGACCCCAAGTGCACTTTAAGGAAAATTAAGAGTCCAATTTACTTTTAAAACCTAAGCATCTAAAGGTGCATAAAGCCTAAGACAGTTTGCAAGCCACCCAGCCTGCATCTCTCCCGAGAGAGCAGAGCTGAGCCCTTGTCTCCTACATCAGAAGCAGCCTGTGATAAAAAGGAAAAAAAAAAAATCACAAGAACATTTGCTGCTGGAAACTGCTCATGGGAAGGGCACGATGTCTGGAAGACGCCTGAGCACACAACGTGTGCCAAGGAACAGGATGAGATGTGATATCTCCACATCCGTACTTGGTGCAAGATGGCCCCCCCAAGTTTGGAGCCACCCCGGGCTCCTGGCTGGGCACCCCAGCGCCCACCATAAGTCCCCTGCAGGCCGGCCCTGGAGAACCACAAACCAAACAGTTAAGTAAATTTAATTTTAACATGGTGAGGAGGCGGCTCTCTGCAGATGGCATCAATACCAGCTTCACTGCCAGCTCCACAGTGTGTCATCGATTCTGCTCAGCCTGAAGTGATGCAAATATAGAAAACAATGTCATTGTTGCTAGGATTTTCAGGCTCCGGCTCCCTGGCCAGGCTGAGAGTGTGTGGTGATGCTGGGGAAAGACGGCCATGAGGAAGAGTGTTATTTCAGATGAAGAGAAAGATGAGTAACTTTTCCAAAGGCCATCCTTCCAGCACACAAATGCATTTTTTAAATGGCTCAGATCTCAGTTATCAATGACTCTTCTGGCTCACGTGGGCCTCAAAGACATCAAAGTGTATGTCTGCTGTGGGTTTTATGATGGTGGTGAGAGCCACCCAACTGACCTGAGGCCCTGGGTTTGCTCAGCCCTAGTCCCAAGCTCTGAACTCACGGAATTGTCTCAACATCAACATACAAAACAACCAGAGATTGATATATAAAACAATGCCCTTTTGTTCTCCAGGCTGAAGACCCCCAACTCCCTCTGCCCATCTTCATAGCAGAGGTGTTCCAGACCTCTCAGCATCTTTGTGGCTTCCTCTGGACTCGCTCCAACAGGTCCACATCGTTCTTATGGTGGAGTCCCTAGAGCTGGACGAATTTTAAGGTAGGGTCTCCCCAAAACAGAGCAGAGGGGCAGAAGCCACCTGCCTGCTATAAATGACCAATCTAGCTCCTCCTTCACCCTGCTGACCACACTGCTGAGGATGCAGACCAGGATAGGGTTGGTCTTGGTGCCCCACAGTAGCTACCAGCCAGCATTTCCCTGCTTGCCCGAACAACTGGCAGCTTTGGATTTCCTATAACCCTGAAACCACCCGTGACTCCGTGACTACATACCCCACCCCATAAAGCTGTGCCAACAAGGTCTTTTACAGCCCTGGGCTCCAGGTGCACTGAGGACCAGTGTTTCAGGGCTCTTCAGCCAGCCATGAGGTTCACCATACTGATGGTGCTCCATCTTGAAGCATTTAAACGACCTGCACCGGATCCATGGGACTTTTTGGAGCCTGAATCAGACTCTTTCCAGTCCCTGTGTTGTCAGGGGTGTTGTGGGCAACACCATCACTCCCCTAAAAAAAAATGGGATTTCTCTTCTAAAAGCTCTCTGCCTGATGACTACTGGTTCTGAAACCACTCAGAGAGGGGAACGTGTGTGATGCACCCTCCTCACACACCCCACACAGAGCCCTGCTGCCAGGAGGTGCCAGGAAAATCAATGTCCACCTAATTAACCAATGATCCTCCATGCAGCCTGGAAATTGCAGTCAGAGGCTGCTTTTGCTGGGAACTACGGGCCATCTCAGCCCATCCACCCGCAGCACAACACAAGGGCATCCCTGGCACGGGGCTGAGGGGATGGGGAAGGCGAGGGGAACGGCCTTGGACAGGAAAACCTGCAAGTGCTCCCCTGTCCCAACATCTGACATCCAGCCCCAGCCAGACCAGCTTCTTCTCCATGAAAATACACAACTGTGACCTATTTCCAGGGAAGGCAGGCACCCGTTTAAACAAACCCCTGACAAATGAAGGCAAGAAACCATTTCCTCCCTATTTCCTTCCATTAGAAATGAAACACTGCCATTAATCACCAATAAAGAAATAAAACTCCCTGAACGATCTGCCAGTGGCTGCGTGCGTAAGGTCCCTCTCCTGGAGCTCCTGCAGACCTGACCCCAGGCTCAGCAGGGCTAACTCCGCCTGCGCTGAGCCGAACCACGGCTCTCCCCTACGCTAAAAATAAAGAAAATAGAAGAAGATATATAGCTACTGTTGGGGGATGTGCTGGGATTAGTCGATGCTCCTCCCTGTGCACGCACCCCTGGTTTATTATTGCGATTAATTTAATTCTTTGCTGCAATTATTTTTTATTTTTTTTTAATTTTTCCTCCAGGAAAGCTCGCGTGCAAAAGCCCTGTTGGAAAAAAAAAAAATAAATCAACTCTGTATAAGAGCTGCTGGTTTGCAAACCCTCCAGCAGCAGAGACCAGTTAATTCCACTCCCCTCTAAAAGCGAATCCCACCTCCCAAATGGCAGCGGGAAAACCTCTCAGTGGCTGCGCCCAGTCGGTCCCTGTAACACCACGTCCCAGCCAAGTGCTGGTTGGGCAAGAGCAGCTTGCTGGTAGATAGAGCAATTATCTCCAGCAAGGAGTAGGGCAGCCACTGGTTTGCAGAGGGTGCAGGCATTTCTCCTGCGCTTGCAGACTTTTCTGGTGGAGATCACTTTGGGCTGCTTTGCTTTATTTTTTTAAATTCATTTTTTTTTCCATTTATGCCTGATTAGGATCTTTCTTGTGCACCACCCAGCAAAACACAGCCGCAAAACCTCTGCTGTGGCTGCGCTGGATGCGTGCAGTTCCCAACGCCTTGGTCTGCCATCAGCACCAGAGCTGAGGGGGGCAGAGGGGTCTTCTTCATCCCAGCAAGCCCCAGCATTAGGAAATCACCCAACACCTGTGCAAAACATGCAGAAGACCCCCTTCCCCCAGACAGATGGGCTATTAACAGTGATGCCATGGGTGCTGAGCATAAGATGTCCTTGTTTCTGCTCAGAGTGATGTCTGCTCCCCCAAATGGGGGAACTTGTCTCGCTAGGGTGAAGGTGGCACAGACCTTGGGTGCTCATGATGGTCATGTTTCACCTGTGAGGTCACAGCCTGGATGGCTACACAGCTGTAGGATGAGGATGTTGGCAGATGCTGCCCTGCCTCCTCCTGTTGCATCTTCTCATCCTGCTGGGACCATCCTCAGAAGTTGACCCTGCAGAAAAGCAGGAGACAGACCCCAGGGACATTCCTACTGCCACCATCTCACTGTTGAAGAAGCTCAGGTGCCAGCTTGCAAGCTTCAGCTTGCAGCCCAGACCCCCCGCCCCCTGCTCTGCACTGGGGACCCAAAACTTGCTCTATCTCAGCATGGAGCAAGCTGCTTCCTGCTCCGGCGCTTATCTCCATGGCCAGCTGGCCTCAAGGAAGCCCAACACCCTTGCGCTACTGCTTGGTGGCTGCTGGCCAAGGGTGCATTTTTGTTTTGCACGAACACAACAGGGCTGGTGACCCTGGCTGTGGGGACGGCACACAGGGACCAGTTGGCAGCATCCTGGAGTACCAACGTGCCACCCCCCCCACAAGCAGCAGAGACCAAAGAGAAATCTTTTTGACCTGATCTCACTCTTACATCATGCAAATCCACAGGGACACATCCTCGGTGTGCACCTGACAACCCCATGGATCCGGATGGTCTCCCAGGGAAAGGCTCTGGGGGCTGTGCTTTGGAACGCTGTGGGTCTCACAGGGGCAGCATCGTGACCCCCCCACACCTCTCCCTCCCCCACGCCTGGTTCCTCCCCAGTCACCTCCTCACTCCAGAGTATGCCAGGAATGGCACAAATCGCCACTGCTGTGTCCCCAGTGGGGTCCCCAGAGTTACCCTCTCCCAGGGCACATCAAGCTCCAAGCACACCCGAAGTATTACACCTCTCACTGATGCACCCAGTGCTTCACTCCTGTGAGAGAACTCTCAAGGGAAAGAGGATGACCCAACGATGTGTCCCTCATCCACCACTAATGGGGTCCACAACCCATTTCTTGAAGGTCCTGCAGTATGACCCAAACCTTGGGCAGCTCACGGGACACATACCCACAACACTTGCCATAGCCTGTGGATGATTCTGCATCATCCATGCACCAAATCCCTGCTGCTGAGAAGCGAGACTTACTCTCCTGGCACAGAAGCCACCTACCTGCTATAAATGGTCAATCTAGCCCCAGAAACCTTCCTGGGAAACTAGCATTGCTTGAGCACATAGCAGGGCTTGGTTCTGATATGAAATTCCCCCCAAAAGAAAGATGGATCACGCCTCCAACTGATGGGGTGAATCCCCAGGGGTTTGGTGCTGGATAGCATCAGGAGAACCTGGCATGGGCTGACTTCCCATGGAAGCCAGTAGCCAGTAGATCCCCAGCATCTGCTGAGGACTTCCTGGAGGACACACTTGGGGACAAGGCACCAGAGCAGCCATCTCTGCCTTCACACATGCTCTGAGACATCTTGGCCTCAACTTCCGCAAGTATCTTTTGGCAGGCAAGGGCAGGAAAGTGCTCTGCAGGCATCCCTGGGGACATCTGCACAGCCTCCAGCTACCAACCATAAGCAACAAACGAGCACAAGCTTCTTGGTGAACCTTGGCTGACAACTTGGAGACAGAAGAAATAGCAGGGATTTGGCTGGGATTTAGCAGGGATATGGTGTTGGGGGTCACTGATCGCCATTAAAATACTCTCATATGGGGCTGGTGGCATCATGCAACCGCCCCCAGGGGCAGGAAGAAATGCCAAGAGGATGCAAAACCTCGATAAGGTCAGCGGGTAGGAAATACATCTGAAATCCTTGAGTTTTGTAAGGGGGCTGACAATAGCCCGGAGAGCTGCCAACTTTCCTTTCGTGCACCCAGCGACAAGTGCGCTTTTGGAAACTATGGGCTCTCCACAAGGAAAAGCAAAGAAGAAATTTATTTAATTTTTTTTTTTGCTGAAGGAGGGAGTTTTGGCACAGTTTGCCTGAATTTCATAGAATCACAGAATCACAGAATATCAGGGATTGGAAGGGACCTTGAAAGATCATCTAGTCCAATCCCCCTGCCGGAGCAGGAACACCTAGAGCAGGTCACACAGGAACACGTCCAGGCGAGTTTTGAATGTCTCCAGAGAAGGAGACTCCACACCCGCCCTGGGCAGCCCCTGCCAGTGTTCAGTCACTCTCACTGTGAAGAAATTTTTCCTCATATTTAACTGGAATCTCCTATGTTCCACCTTGCACCCGTTGCCCCTTGTCCTATCATTGGATGTTACTGAGAAGACCCTGGCACTCACCCTTTACAGATTTATAAACATTCATGAGGTCACCCCTCAGTCTCCTCTTCTCCAAGCTAAAGAGACCCAACTCCCTCAGCCTTTCCTCCTATGGGAGATGCTCCACTCCCTTCCTCATCTTGGTAGCCCTGCCCTGGACTCTCTCTAGCAGTTCCCTGTCCTTCTGGAACTGAGGGGCTCAGAACTGGACACAATATTCCAGATGGAGTCTCACCAGGGCAGAGTAGAGGGAGAGGAGAACCTCTCTCGACCTACTAACGCCCCGCCTTCTAATACACCCCAGGATGCCACTGGCCTTCTTGGCCCCGAGGGCACAGTGCTGGCTCATGGTCATCCTGCTGTCCATAGGTCTATAGGTACCCGGGTCCTCCTTCTTGCCCTTTTTGAAGACTGGAGTGCTATCCTCCAAGATGACCAATGTCCCCTCCACTGTGACCAAGGGGCCACCCTTGCTTGTCCCCAGCCCAGGAGGGAGTTAAGGAAAGAAATATCATGAAATTCAAGAGCAGAAGGAAAACACAGAAGTCCTGCATAAATATTTGGGGTTTGCTGTAAACTCCCTGTTGCAGTGTCTCCCGTCACAGCTGGGCACTTTTTGCATTTCAAAGTTGGTATTTTCAATGCAAATGTTGCTGAGCAGCCCAGCCTGGCCCAGGGGACCACAGGTTTGAGGGCACCCTTGGTTCTTCTGGCCACCAGCCAGTTTTTGCTCATGGGGAAACCCTCACTTCTCCAGAAGCCTGGGGTGGAGGCAAAAAATCCTCCAGGAAATTTGCTGAGGGAGGTGCTCGGGTGAAGCCGTTTCTTGTCCCTGATGGACACGGGGAGCTCCATGGGCTGGAGAGGTGATTGTATCACCCTGCTGGAGAAAAGGCAGCTTTAGGCCAGGAGTCATAGCAGCAGAAACGGGTGAAAAAGAAGCATACCTGGGAGCTGAGCTCTGTAGCAAGGTTTGTGCCCTAATAGCAGACTCATTCCCAAACCCCCAGTGGAGCCTTCCTGCCTTGGGAGGATACACAGGTCCCCAAATTCTCCCTGAGCTACCTTGCCGGAGGCTGGGGACCTGGAGGGACCTGGCTACTGGGCAGAGCCAAGAATAGCCACAGAGCCACAAGGTGGAGACAGGGGTCCTATTCTGCCCCTTCCCAGGGCAGCAAGGAGCATCTCCAGCCCCAGCAATAAACATGCGCACGGGTTCCTGGAGTTGCAAAGCATTTGGGATTTGCATTTGATTAAAATTAAGTGCTAGGAAAATAAAGGCATACCAGTTCCTTATTGCAGCTGGGTCAGGGCAAGGTCCAACGGTGACAGGGAAAGAGGGGCAGAGAGGACAAAACCCCCCAAATTCACTGTAAAAGGGACAAGAAAGGGGTCTGGGATACAGCGGGGGGGCTGAACGCCAGCACACCCAGCGCTCGGGATGACTCGCAGGGTTGCTGGGTTCTGTCCTCTCCGCTTTGGTGCAGAATTTGTATATGGAAAAACATGCCAGACACACGACAACAGACCTGCTCCGTCTGGATAAATAGTTAAACGAGTAGTCAAAATAGCTGGTGCGACGAAACAGCTGCTGGGACAGGAGACAGCGGCAGGGGAGAAGCATGGCTGGAAAAAAGCGGGCTGGGAGGAAGGAAGAGCTGGAGCGAGGGGATGTGCCGGAGGGGAAGGGGAAACAGGCAGTGGCAAACAGCCCTGCACAAGCCAAGACACGCCCCTACACCCTCCCAGTCCTCCCACACGCTTTGCTGAGCCTCTTCTCCAGAGCATCCCAAAGAGGGTTGCTGGAACCAGACCCCCATGCTCCTGCCCCGAGCACTAGTGCCCAGCTCATGCTANGGGGGGGGGGGGAGGGAGACACAGCAGGAGCGCCTCTTCACACACAGGCCCCCCAGGAGCTCAGCATCACAAGGCAGAGGGGGGGCAGGGGTGTCAGTGCTGGGACCAGCTGCACCCACAACCCCAGGGACCCTGTCTGGAGACCTCAGACTTGGGCAGCATCCCAAAAGGCTCTGGAACCAGAGAACTGGAAAACCTGCTCACCATGAGAGGTCCAGCGGTAGAAGCAGGGTAGGAGACAATGCTAGACCCACTGGAAGCAGAGGGAAATGCTTAGGCACAGGTTAGCCCTAATTCAACTGCCTAACAGCTGCAAACCCAGATTAGCTTTCTACCAAGTGATGCACAAAGGGCAGGTTTCCACTAAAAGTGAAGTTTTCCAGCAGAAAGCTCAGAGACAGGGAGCTGCCTGTCCCTAAATCCACAGCCCAGACCCCATGGAAACTCACAGCCCTGGGCTAGGTGGGAGGGAGCCGGGAGCCATTGATGCCCACTGGGGCCAGTTTCCCCCACAGTCAGAGCACGGGACGGCCTGGCCTCAATGGCCAGAGCAGGCAACCAAGGAACTTGGCAGCTCCAGGGTGGGCACATGGCTCCCCTCAACCATGACACCCAACCATGTGCATTGTTCACTGTGGACAAGCCTAGCACTTCAACAGCAGCTTTTTTTCAAGCATGTTTCCAGGGATGGGGAGGCTCAGGCTGCTGAGACAGAACTGGAGCCTTGCCATCAGATCCTCTCCCTCCCCAGACTCCCTGCAGCAAAGGTCCTGCTGGGGATGGTGCTGCAGGACAAAAGGGATGGACCCTTTCCTCACCGATGGGTGCTGGGATGCATCACAACACCCTTCGGTCAAGCTGGAAAGATGTTGGCATCAGAGGAGTTTGGGTGTGCAGTAGCAGAGGGAGATTTTGGGAAGGACAGACGTGACAAGGACTGCAACACCTGAGCCACCACCCTGGGGACACGTGTGGCATCACCAATTCTGGGATGCAAAGAGCTGGTGTCCACCTTGCTGCAGTCCTCATGGGGTTACAGGGACAGTAACTTCAGTGCATCTCAAATCTACCTCCTGGAGGAAAACACCAAGATGAGTCTGGATTTTGCCATGATGTGGTGATTAAGATGGATGATTAAGAGTCATTTGTGAGCCTGCAGCTTTCATATAGGATCATAGAATGTTCCAGGCTGGAAGGGACCTCTGGGGTCATCTAGTCCAACCTCGCCACAGTCAGCAGGGACACCCCCAACTAAACCAGGTTGCCCAGGGCCTCCTCCAGCCTCCCCTTGAAGATCTCCAGGGAAGGGGCCTCAACCCTGGGCGACCTGTCCCACCACCCTCAGAGTAAAGAACCTATTCCTCATATCCAATCTACATCTGCTTTTCCCAGGACCTCTTCCATCCTTCACCTCTCATCTGTTTCTTTACGAGAAATACAGAACATATTCCCACCACAGGCAGGGACCCAGCCTGCAGCCCTCTCCCAGCCCCCTTAATTGGGGCCGTATTCCCAGTGCTAATTAACCCGAATCCCTCCCACCCTCTCCTGTGCAGGGGGAAAATAACCACAGCGATTCACACACCTGGAAGGACAATACAGCCTCCACCTTAAGGAGAAAATGCACCTGGAGAGGGCTTAGCAATAGGAAAACATCTCCTTTCCAAATGCTTCTTGCAAAATTAATAGGTACTACCTGCAGCTCTTGCTATTAATGGTTTCTATCTGATTTATTAAATCACAGCACTGCCGCTGACGGGAGCAGCAGATGCTCTGGGATGGAGGGGGGGAGGCTGAGCACAGCAGTAGGAAGTGTCACAGATGGCTCCAGTCCTGAGAAACCCGGCAGCGCAAGAGCCTGATGGATGCTGAGGATCCATTAAAAAATTATTAAAAGATGAATTAACCCATTGGGAATTACTAATGTAAGGTAGTAGTCACTGAAGGGACTGTCCCCGTAATCCCCATGAGAGCTGCAGCGAGGTGGATGCCAGTGCTTTGCATCCCAGAAATGGTGATGCCACACGTGTCCCCCAGGGTGGTGGCTCAGGTGTTGCAGTCCTTGTCACGTCTGGCCTTCCCAAAATTACTGGTCTAAAATTTCCAAGTTGGAAAAAGCCCCAAAATGTCATCCTTCCCAGGGAAAATTAGGGGAGGGGAGAGGGGAGAAAGAAGTCATTCTGCTTTGGCCAAAAACATTGTATTTCTGCAAAATCAGTTTGTTTTTCTGCAACATCACTTTGTTGTCTTTGTGAATTCTCAATGCTGGTAGTAGAGTTCAATATAAAACAAACCATTTCCAAACAAGAGTAACTTGAAAAAGAAAAAAAATTTAAATATTTGTCCTGATGGAGTGAAAAGGGCTGCTCCAACATTGTCAAGACCTTCCCTCACCCCTGCCTCCCCACCCAGCGTGTTTTGCTTTTAGTTTTTGTAAGAAGTAAAGTTGGAGAAAGCTTTTGGATTTTCCAATGGAAAAGAGCTGGAGGGACGCTTTTTCTACGAGTTCCGCCAATTAGCGCCTGGCTCCCCTGCCCCGCGGCTGCTGTGAATTTTCCATTGCTGGAAATCTTAAATATCAAAACTGGATGGGTTTTTTTATTATTATTTATTTGGTTCTAAGAGACAAATCCGATGGCTGGGCAGGTCAGCAGCCACTGCCATGCCACGCTCCCCGCAGCCCTCTTCCTTTACAGAAACATTCAACCAAGTGTGACTGACTTCACCCAAAAAGCCTGTTTTCCACCCAACAGCAGCTTGGTTTCACCTGGCGGTGGGGTGACGAGCAGCGGGAGAGATGGACCATGGCTAAAACACTCCAGCTGTTCCCCCTGGCCTTTCCTGCTCCTGCACCCAAAAACCCATTCTCTCCATCCCTGCGGGGAGCAGCTGCCCAGCTGTGCCTGTGCTCCAGATGTGCAGCGCCGCTGCAAAACCCTCATGCATGTCCCTGCAGCGCTGGCTTTGGGGACGTCATTTCTTTTATAGGGGATCCTAAATCGCTGGGATTTTAGGCCACTTTCGGCAGCTGTAATATGGCATTCGGGGGCCACAGTTACCCCGGGGGGAGAAGGAGGGGAGCCCAGTGTCGGGACAGAGGAGCTGCGAGACCTCAGTGGCACTGCTCAACCCAGCTTGTTTCATGAAGACCCTTCAAGGCTGTTTAGGGTTTTTTTGTTATTATTTTACAAATGGTACCACACATGCCACGTCGAATACATCGCATCCATCAAAAAACACTAACACATTAACTATTTAGAAGCGATGTCGGAGCAGCAGGAAAATAAATAGCAATAACGGGCACGTGAAATAAAGAGGTTTCAGTTAATTATTTCAGGGCCAGCTTGTGGCAAAAGCAAGGCCACATCCTGGAAACATGCTCCAGCCCACCCTTGTCACCGGGACCATCACACTTCTGTGCCCAGCCAGGGCTGCATGTCCCCTCTCCTCCCGAGGCTTCTCCCTGGCTCCTTTCCAACATCCCTTGGGGAGCCAGCAGAAAGGGTCGGAGCTCCAGCTTGGTGGGAGTAGAGCTGGCAGCCTGGGGGTGGATGTCTCTGATGGCTCTGGAGGTTTCAGGGTAATCTCAGTGAGGCGGTGAGTCAGCCGGCAGCCGAGAGCGTGACTCAGCCGCGCCGAGGGCCAGCGCACGGAGCAGGGAAAAGCAAACACCGGCAGCTCAAGCTGTGCCCAAATGGCAGATCCCACGTCCCCAGGGCCAGGGACAAACCCCAGCTGCATCTGGTGGGGAAAGAAATGAAAAGCAGGAAGAGAAATGCAAGATCTTTATTGCCAGGTTGCCCCAGCGGAGATAAAGATAAGCCCTCTTTGCTCATGGAAAGGCTTTTGATAGGCATCACCAATCCCTGCCCTGAACCTGGCACAGGAGGAACACCCTGGGCAGGGGAAGGGTTGGCAAAGGAAAGGAAATTCCCCTGAGATCATCTCCACCTCTGGGCGCTTTTCTCTGGGCTCACAGGGGCCACAGCCCACACGGACAGTATATTTTCTTTTTTCTTTTTCTTTTAATGACCCCAAAGGTGTGACGTGAACCCCTGGGAAGGCTCCAGGTGCCGGGGAGAGCACAGAGTTGGGAGTCTCAGGGGGAAACCTCCCCCCTGCACTGCAGCTGGGGGAGTTCCCGCTGCCCAAGCAGGTGCACGAGGCTGAAACACTGATTTTGTGGGGTTTTATGAGGAATGGAGGTGTAAATTACCCAGCGGTGTATCTGCAAAATTCCTGCTGAAGGTCTATGGGGACATTACTGTCCCTGCCTTCACCCAAGACCCTGCTGCAAACCACACTATTCCCCAGCCCACCCACCCCTACCCCC
>VZTM01030360.1:133304-156131 GCA_013400555.1 Jacana jacana | reverse complement strand
CCCACCCCTACCCCCAACTCCTCCCGAGAATAACGATTTTAAGGGTAAAAAGCAGAAAAACTGAGCCATGCCGAGAGCAACGACCAGCTGGGTTGGTTGGTTGGTTGGAGGCTGCTGCCTGCAGAAAACCTTTCCTGGGGAAGCAAGAAGTTTCCTTAACGGGGAAGGCGAGGAGGGTGCAGAACCAGGGCAAGGCTTGTCTCAGGAGTTTTATTTAGGTGGCAGAGAAGTGTGAGGGCAACAGAAAAGAGGTGGAAAAACAAACAGGTGTGTCCAGCAGCAAAAGGGCCGTAGCTATAGCAATGGGACAGGCCCTGTTGACAAAAGGCTGCACAAAGGACCTTCTTTAGAGATTAAAAGTGGTTTATGAGCTGGCAGAGCTCCCTGGGAAGGCGCCGGGGCTGCCACAGGACACAGGAGCTGAAAAAGCAGGATGAGGCAATGTGCACGGGGCACAAATCAGCATGCCCCAGGCCCTGAGCTGGGGTGGGATTCCTCGGCGGGGCGGTCAGTGGAAATGGGGCGGTCGTGCACAGGGCTGCTCCACCGCTGCCAGCAAGGTCTCAGCTCTCCACCCCAAAAGGTTGGTTTATGTTGGGGATCCCCCTGCCCCTAGCTCTACTCAACCAGGATGCTGCCCTTCCAGCATCACCGTTGGCGGCCACAGCCTGGGGCTAGTGCTTGCTGGCTTGTGAAGGTCTCTGAAGGTTGCCTTGGGATTTTAAGTGCTCTGCCTGATGCCTTCATTGGCTGCTCCCCTGGAGTCTCCCTCCTTTGTCAGACACCTGCGGTGGGAGGGACAAAATGCTCCCACAGGGCTATGGGAGTCTTGCCAAGGCCATGCGAGTGTCTGTCCTTCTCTGAAGAGGAGGAAAAGTCTTAAAGGTAAAAAGAGAAGCCAGCGGCTGCCTTGGGCAGATGAGGGGACAGCAGGACTCAGCAGTCCGTGGTGGCATCGTGGCTGTGTTGTCAGGTCAATAAAATGGCTGGTGGGTCACTCGTGTGTGGGGAGCCACATCCCACAGTGTGGAAGGAACCGGCCAGGAGCCCATGTCGGGCCAGTGCTCCTGTGTGGGGCACAGCACCCTGGGGTGAGGCGAGGAGAAGCAAGCTGCTTCCTGGAGGAAAACCAGAGCAGGAGAGAGTTCCCCTTGCCCAGGAGCCCAGGAATAAACCCACGTATTGCAAAGGGCAGGGCTGTCCTGGCGGTGACACAGACAGGGTTTGCACCTCAGAGGAGCTGTAAAGCTGCTTTTAGCCACAGGAGCTGGCACATCTGCAGCAGGTCACAGACCCATGCTTGGCCCTCCCAGCCCCCCAGGTAGCTCAGGTGGGCACCCAACTTTTCCTGCAGTGGCCCACGGGCAGCGGCGTCAGGCAGAGCTAGCAGCCTGCCCCCAGCACTGCTGGCAGCCGCCGCGGGGGCGGGTAGCCCTGCAGGGGCCGTATGCCACCATCGTCACCGTATCCAGAACAGTCGCTTCCCTGTCCCCGCAGCAGGACACGCTGTTCCCAGCTGGCGAAGGGTCGGGATGTGCTTGAAGCAAGGAGCTGGGAAGTAAGAGCATGAATATTTAGTATTTGATTTTTTTTCTTGCGGAATAAGCCCTCTAACGGCAGCAGCCGCTCTCCCTGCCAGCTCTTAACGCCATGCTGCTGCCCTGCAGCCTTTGCTGGCCCGGGGAGGGGGGCACAAAGGCTTATCGAGCACTGGAAAGAAAGCAGGGATTAAAAAAAAAAACAACTAGGGAGCTGGAGGGATCTTCCTCGTGTTCTTCTAACACTGAATTTGGCCAGGAGACCTTGTGGAGCAGCTCAGTGTCTCTAATTCCCATAGTGCACAGCAAGGGGGACACACACGGGGACATCCACCCCCCTGTCCCCCCCACCCTGCCTCTGTGCAGAATTAATTAAAGAAAAGCTATAACCTCTCAGCAGCAGTCTCTGCTGGCTTTAAGCACTAGTAGCGCTAAACTCGCGAGGGAGTTGCTTTCCTTTGAGGTTCTGGTAAATAAAGCAATTATTTTTGGCTCCTGGGGTCCTGCCTCCGCAGGAGATTGGCTTCCCATCATCCAAAGGGAGAGGCAGAAGCTGCAGCGGGGAGTGGGCACCCTGGGGAGGGCAGCAAGTGAGGAGCGCAGCCTCCAAGACACCGCTAGCTTCATACAATCATAGAGTCATTCAGGTTGGAAGAGACCCTCGGGATCATCAAGTCCAACCATCAGCCCCACTCTACGAAGTTCTCCCCTACACCAGATGCCCCAACACCACATCTCATCGACTCTGAAACACAGTCAGGGATGGGGACTCCACTCTCTCCCTGGGCAGCCCATTCCAGGCTCTGACCACTTTCAAAGAAGCTGAGACACCCTCTGCAGAAAAACAGAAGGTGCCAAAAGGTCAAACGCATCACGGGGTGTGTTTGGAGAGGGGCAGGCGAGTGGAGGAAAAACACGAGAAGAACAATTACTGAAGGCAGCTCGGTGTCATTTAAAATCCATCAGCGTATCCGAAATTGACCCCACAGATGATGAAACGCTCTTTTCTCTTTAAACATTACAACTCACAGTAGGAAGGAACAAAAACAAATTTATGAAAAAAAAAATAGAAAAAATACAATTGGTGGTGAGAAAAAACCTTGCTACTCTGAGGAACATAAACCCCAAGGTGTGTGTGTGTGGGGAGGGGGGGTGAGGTTCTGTGAAACCATTGACATTTTTGATCAATGAGCTTTCTGTGGGTGGTTCATGTAAAGGAGGCGGGTAAGAAGTGCAGACACGACTTATTCTCAAGCAAAGGTCTCCTGACTCAACGCTTCTCCCGACTCGGGAAGTCATCTTTTTGTTTTCTCCCTCTGCGGATTTTGCTGGGTGCAGGA
Organism: Jacana jacana; assembly: GCA_013400555.1. Taxonomy (NCBI): domain Eukaryota; kingdom Metazoa; phylum Chordata; class Aves; order Charadriiformes; family Jacanidae; genus Jacana; species Jacana jacana. The sequence continues at coordinate 153,253 of VZTM01030360.1, read as the reverse complement.
GAAAGCTGTAATTTGTGAACTTCCTCTCAACAGCGGGGTCTGTTTATGCTCCAAGGCAGCAAAACCAATTTAAAGCCTACCTTCCAATGCTTAACTAGATGTGCTTGAGATTACACCTTAATTACAGATTTAGTTTCATCTAAGATAAGCACGATGATGAACTGAAGCCCTAATAAACGTCTAGCTCCACACACATACCGTCCTCCTCGCTGTAAGTCCCCCTATTCTAGGTATCGTACCACAGGAGACAACGTATTGGAGTGAAAAACCTGCTTTTAATGATCAGAAGGTATGAAGTCATGAAGGGAAGCATTTCCTGTCATCCCTTGGGCATTAACATGCGATGTCACCCAGCAAGTCAGAGAGAGCTCCAGCAACCCGCGGTCAATGGCAGCACCAGAACAGGGCAACATTCATCAGCCATCCAACAGCACCAAAATTACTGTCACACACTGGCTGTGGCTAAAAACACATGGGAAATATATTTATATAAAATAATTCACCAAACCGCTGCACTTTTCACTTTCCCTCTCATTTGTCCACCTTCCTGCTGCAGCAGCAGCACCACTAAAGGCGCAGAACAGCAGCTCCTTTGGGAGTCCAATAAATTGATTTGTTAGTTCCTGGGAATTTCATGTGGCTGAGGAGGTTAAAACCTTTGGGTGCCTGAAAGGCAGCAAGGTGTGAGCTGAGCTCCCAGCCCACCTCCACGAGGGTGCATTAAAAATAAGGGGAATGACTCATTAGAAAGAATTCGGCGTGCGAGGGTGTTCAGCACGGAGGAGCAAGAAGGTGGGATGTTTAGCACCGAGCTGGCCAGTACCTCCTTGGAAGAGAGCAGCAAAAGGGCTGTCTTCATAAAACCACCAGCAGCCGGGTGCCAGTTCTCCCTGGATCCCCTGGGAAATGCCGCAGGTCTTGTCTCTGCCAACTGAAGGAGCTGCAAAACCTGGGAAGGTCGCAGAGAAGCCCAGAGATGCACCAAAGCTGGTCGCAGGGACTGCCCAGAGCCAGCGGAGGAGAGAATGCAATTAAACTCACCACAACTGAACACAGAATGCAGTTAAGCTCACCAAACCCCAGACTTTGGGAGGTCGGGATGGGGAGTGCTCCCCAGGGCACTTGTGAAGAGATGAGAAGGCTGGTCACTGCTGCCACAGTCCACCCCGTGCATATGGAATGGAGCTTCTCATCGTTTTATATGGAAAGGGTTCTTAAGTCTTGGACTGGGCTGCCCAGGGAAGAGGTTGAGGCACCGTCCCTGGAGGTATTCAAAAGCCAGACTGACATGGTGCTGAGGGACATGGGTTAGTGATGGGTTATCACAGTTAGGTTGATGGTTGGACTTGATGATCTTAAAGGTCCCTTCCAACCCAGACAATTCCCTGATCCCCTGCAGCACTCACTGGTGCACACGCAGGTATCAAAATGGCTCAGAGGAAGCACGTTTGAGGACACAGGCGCTTGCAAAGAGCTTTGGAAATAAGCCTGTGAGAGAAGGTCCCGCTGACAAATACTGGCAGGTGCTTCCATTTTACATTGCTTTAGTTTTCATAAAATTGACTTTTTTTCCACACAACACAAACTTAAATATTTGTGACTCGCACTGCAAACGTAAAATAAAAAATGTGGTAAGGTTTACAGGAAGACAGACAGAGGGGGATGGAAGCAAGAAACAAGTTGTAACTTGTTGGGGTTTTGGCTTTGTTTTTAAATCAATCATTAGTTCTCAATGAAGCATCAATAAGAGGAACTCCCCAGCAAACTGCCTGACACTTCAGTGGCCAGAGCCTGTCCCCAGAGCCTGTCCCCAGAGCCTGTCCCCGCTTCGTTTCCTGCATTCCCTAAATCCAAACATTCTCAACCCTTGAATAGAAAAAGAACAAATCTCTAAAAGGGAAGGAGCACTACACATCGGTCTGAGATTGCCATCGATTTATCAGAGTCCTCGTTGATGTTTTCGGTTGGAGGAAATAAGGTTGAGAGGTTTTTTAAAACGTTTTCCTCCCGAGACAGCACTTCCATTTATGAGCCCCACCACAATGGTGACCTGGGTACCAACTTTGTATTACTCACAATCATAGAATGGTTAGAGTTGGAAGGGACCTTAAAGACCATCTGGTTCCAACCCCCTGCCCTGGGCAGGGACACCTCCCACCAGACCAGGTTGCTCCAAGCCCCATCCAGCCTGGCCTTGAGCCCCTCCAGGGATGGGGCAGCCACAGCTTCTCTGGACAACCTGGGTCAGGTTCTCACCACCCTCACAGCAAAGAATTTCTTTCTGGTAACTAATCTCCATCTCCCCTCTTCCAATTTAAAGCCATTACCCCTTGTCCTGTCACTCCACTCCCTGACAGCGTCCCTCCCCAGCTCTCCTGTAGTCCCTTCAGATACTGGAAGGCTGCTCTAAGGTCTCTCCAGAGCTTTCTCTTCCCCAGGCTGAACAACCCCAGCTCCCTCTGCTGTGAAGAGGTGCTCCATCCCTCTGATCATCTTTGTGGCCCTCCGCTGGACCCATTCCAACAGGTCCATGTCCCTTCTATGTTGAGGACTCCAGAGCTGGACACAGTGCTCCAGGTGGGGTCTCACAAGAACAGAGGGGTAGAATCACCTCCCATGACCTGCTTGCCATGGTGCTTTTCATGCAGCCCAGGATGGGGTTGTCTTTCTGGGCAGTGTGCACTGCTGGCTCATGAGCAGCTTCTCCTCCACCAGCACTCCCAGGTCTTTCTCAGGGCTGCTCTCCAGCCACTCTCTACCCAAGGTGAAGGACTCTGCCCTTGGCTTTGTTGAACTTCATTTGATCTGCACTAGCCCAGCTCTCCAGCCTGTCCAGGTTCCTCTGGATGCCACCCCTAGGCTTCCTTAGGTAAAAAATCCAGAGAGATTGCTGCAGAACAGACCTGATTAACTTGTACCTGACCATCATGGAAAGAAGGAGCTTTAATCTCACTTCCCTCACCCTTTACTTAATTCTTTCCCTATTCACAGTGGATTTCTCTCCTATTCACTTGAATGGGAATTGACAACTTTTGCTTTCATTTGGGAGGTGGGCCAGATTTCTGTTTTCCCCTAAAGAGCCCAGTACATTTCCTGTTTTTCCAGCCCATTTTACCAAGACGCAGTCTTTGTTCCAATTATTACCCAGCCTGAGCTCCCACAGATGAACTGGCAGAATGGTTAAAAGTAATCTCTTTACATACATTAATCTGTTTCCCCACATTTTAGTAGCTTTGCCTGAGGTCATGCTTTTTATAGGCTCCTCTGGTTGTGGTGGTTGGTTGTTCCCTGAAAAAAAACACAGAATCATTCAGGTTGGAAAAGACCCTTGGGATCATCGAGTCCAACCATCAGCCCCACTCTACAAAGTTCTCCCCTACACCAGATCCCCCAACACCACATCTCATCCACTCTGAAACAGTCAGGGATGGGGACTCCACCCCCTCCCTGGGCAGCACATTCCAGGGTCTGACCACTCCTACTGGGAAGAATTTTTTCCTAATGTTCAGCCTAACCCTACCCTGCTGCAGCTTGAAGCCGTTCCCTCTCCTTCTATTGCTAATTCCCTGTGAGAAGAGACCAGCACCAACCTCTCCACAATGTCCTTTCAAGCAGTTGTAGAGAGTGATGAGGTCTCCCCTCAGCCTCCTCTTCCTCAAACTAAACAGTCCCCGCTCCCTCAATTTTTCATCATGCACCACTCACTTCTGGTTGCAAGAAACCGCATTCACCATCAGGAAGCACCAAATCGGATTATTTGCCCTTCTTCTGCTCCAACATGCCCAGAATTTATAGCAGGGAATTGCAGAGGGGCACTCCAGATCTAAAACGGTATGAAAGGGCAGGTTTCGCCCTAAGGTTTGAGGAGATAGATACACAACACACTGGAAGTGTGACATCTGAGGTCAGTTGGGAGAACTCAGGGCACTTGGGCCAGTTCTGGATTTAGACAGATTTAAACCTTCTCCTGAAGGTAGGTTAAGAAAGGTCACCCCTATATAAGTTTGCCTGCAGCCCAATTTTCATCTCTTGGAATTAAAAAATTAAAACACCCTTAATAAACTTGATCTGAAAAACAGTGGTTCCCAAAACCATCACAGTTGTCACCTCTGATACATTCCAGTGCCTGGGCCACCAGTAAATTTAACATCAGGTTAAAATTTGTTAGATTTATCACTTTGCTTTCATTGGCTAAATCCTCACACCCGGCTGTCTCAGGGAACTCCCCCACTCTCCCATGACTTCCTAATCATACTATTTAGGTATATTTAATGAAATTACTTCTCAGACCATTCTCTGAGCACAAGGAACCTTTAGGTAGATACAGAAAGATGTTGACTTCCTCACTTGGGCTTCCCTGAGCCGCCCTTTCCTCCAGCCAAGCCCAAGGTAAATAAGCTTTTTCTGGACGAAGCCCATTGGACCAGGCAGGAACGAGTGTCTTCGCTGATAAACACCCCCAATTAGGATCAAGAGATCCCAAGACAGATCTCAGCTTCACATGAGACAGCTGGGGACCCACATGTGCGTTTTGGGTCTGAAAGTGAACACACAGAGGTGCTGAAAGCAATGGGTATCCAAGGGAAAGCTGCTTTTTTGGGATAAGGGCACTAGAGTGTAAACAGCAGGGCTGGAATTTAAGACATACTCCAGAAGTATGTCTGTGCCCAGATAGATACAATATCAGAGAAATATATATAATTACACACACACAGACACACACCGACCCATGAGGAAAAGCAAGTTTCTCACAGGCATTGAAAATGAAGATTGGTAAAAAAAAACCCCAGATCTCACTGCAAATGCAAGCGTTTACCATCTGCGAGGAGGGAAGCAAAGCAAACAAACAACAGACACCGTGTTGTACTTCTTTGTTTTTATAGAATTTTTACAATATATTTCTCTTCATTTGCATATTTTACCCACTTCTGTAGCTTTCTTTTTACATGATGAACTGGTCTGGAATAAATCTAAAGGTCTGAGATATTTTAAAACAACTGATAAAAACTGCAAAGTAGTAAACCCGTAAGAAAAGAAATTATAAAACTCTCCTTTTGAAGTGTTTAATGAAAGCAAGTCAAATGTCTCACTAGGAACAGCGTGGCTTGTTTAAAACATATCATAGGTGATTCAGGCAGGGCAACTTTTTTTGTTGGTTTGGTTTGTTTGTTTTATATTAGGCACATATCTTTTTTTTCGGCGTACCTGTTTGCCAGACAGTTTCACACCATTCAACAGTAGCATCCGCATCCATTTGGAACCACTGGAGGATTTTCCACGAGGTGATTGATCACGAATATTCATTCCTGGCATTCTCTTCTTTTCTTTCTTTAAAACTATCAGGAGAAAAAGGAAAAAAAAAAAACAAAAAACAAAAAAACAACAACAGAAAAGAAAACCCCAAACAAAAACCCGATCAGCGTCTCCTTCTTTCTCTTAAAAACTCTGTAATGAATGGTTTGAGTCGTAAGGCAGCAACAGATTCAGTGTCAACTCAGGTCACAGTCCTTCAGTTCCATCTAGTGGGTAGAAATTAGATGTAGTGGACACTGTTCCTCGACAGTCCCCTTCAGGGCACGCTGGGTGACTCACGAGGCCAGTTACTGCTGGTAGAGTAAGTGAAGTGGTACGCCCAGTAAGGAACACTGGCCGCTCCTGTGGCATCCTAGCAGCCTCACAGTCTTCAGAGAGCAAAAAGACAGTCCGATGGGGGGGGAAAAACCACCCAGTGAATATGATAGAGCCGTGACAGGTTCTATGAATGGTTTATTTACAGTCCTTGTCCCTGATGTGGAAAAAAAGGGGGAAAAAAACCCAAAAAGCCTTCTTTGAGTAAAGCAGGCAGGTCTCAGCAGCATGCGGCACACCTTAGCAAATCAGCCCATTGCGCATCCTCCACTGCTCGGCCCCGGCTTCACCCGGCGGCAAGTGACCAGAAAGTCCTGCTGCTGAGGAAGAGCAGTTGCCAAATGCTCGCCCATCCTTCCACCCCACTCCCTAAAGTAGCCTTAAGAACATCTCACTTTGGTGAAGCAACTCCCTGCACTCAGAGTCCGCTGGTGCCGTTGGAAAGCGCGGAGCAGTCGGCTCCTCGGGGATCTCCCCGACACCCTGCAGCGAGACAGCAAACTCGGAGGCATTACTGGGGTGCGGGAACGACACGATCTGGGTGTTAAAGATGAGCCATGGCTTTGGTAATTCCCTTCCCATCGTGATCTTGTTGAGGAAGGAAGGAGGGCTTTACCCTTCAACTACAGTACGCTGGAGGAGGGGTTTCAGAGAAGTATCTCTCTGCTTCCTTTCAGTTTTTGATCAATAGTACATTTTTCCTGAATCCTGGCATTCTCGTTTGCTAAGAGGGCCACTCCATTCCTGAGGGCAACGGCTTCAACGAGGTGCTTCTCGGCCTTAAGTCTTTCCGGCAGAATAATCACATTCTGATTCAACCTCGTCCCCTGAAGCAGCATTCCCTTTGCACTCACCTGGCTGAACAGAAGTCAAAGCATCTTTAACTACAGCACCAGAGGCCATCAACAAAAAAATAAAAGAAAAAAAAAAAAAGGGGTGGGGGGGGGATGTATTACTGCACGTTTTCCTCTCCCATGGAAACTGGACCACCCTCAAAACTCCAGTCCCAGCTGGTGAGACCATCAATTCCTCAGTCACCCCCCACCAGCGGTGCTGTGTGCTCTCTGCACAGTGCTGCTCAGGCACCACTCACCTCCTGCACAAACAAGGGGAATAAGCAAGCTCCCTTCTGACAGAGCCACTGCCTTGGCACAGCTCACGTTAAGCTACTACCGGAGCATTGGGTCGCCTTTTTTTCAATATTCTAATGTTGAGGGTGAGGAAGGGAAGAAGAAAATAATGAGCGTAAAATGTTCTCCGAATTCCTACTTGACAAGACCAGCTCTAAATCGTGTAAAATGGCATCTAAAATACACCTCCAAATCCTTCTATGTTCTTTTTAACTCTTCCAAAAGGGAATAATAAGTGTAGCTGAGCAGGAATAAAGGCAACTTATTTCAACATAGAAGGTCTGCAATTCATTCCATGTTCACTAAGAGTAATGAAGTTATTGCTCCATAAGGTAAGACTGGATTGATCATAAACCCCCACCCTGAGTGCTGGGAGCCCAGGTTCCCCACATCGCTGAGAAGGACCACCTCAGCCACTGGCATCGAAATAATGAAAAGAAGAAAAAGCCTTTTAAAGATGCAATCTTCAAGAGATGTTGTTAAGTTCCTCGGTTCTTCATACTAGCACTGCTTTGTGCTCTTTGCTCTCTGCAAAGACAGCGGAGATAAATTACAGTCAGAACAGATGATCCAGACGATCAAATCAAAGAACAGGAGGAACATTAACCTCTTGCACGAGGATGCTGTAAAACTGGAGTCCTTTTAACTACTATGCAAATCACCCAGAATTTGTTTTACAACCTATAGTTTAGTAAGAATTAAAGTTCTTTTCCTTGGGTAGTAGCCTTCAAAACAAAAGCAAACATGGCAGGATTCAAGCATGGCCCATTTCCACAGCAGCCCACTAGGTTTGGGTTTGCCTATTTCACTTCAATGATCTACAACAGATGCTGCCGAGGGTATCGCTCTGAGTCCAGCAGCGTTTTCAAAGCTGGCACCTTCCATCAGTCAAGTTTCCTCGGGAGCAGCTGATACCAACACGGAGGGGCCTTCCATTCTCATACTTCAGCTACACCTTCCTTTCATTTACTTCCTCTGAATAAAAAATAATAATAATAATATCGTTCTCTTTACTCTAACATGCTACAATATGTGCATACATAACTGTAGGCGACGCGTGAGTTACTTCAAGATGTGCTTTTTCATTGAAGTGCGCTTTTACTTTTACAAATTCTACATCAAGGTGGGAGGAAGGAAGGCTGCAGAGTGCTCATACACTGAAGCTGAAGGAACTTTTCCTGAACGGAGTTAAGGTGTTTGTTTGTTCCAAAGTTCCTACGGATAAACTACTCTATCCCATGCACTCCGGCCTTGGCCAGTATTAAACATTCCAGAAACTTGTTGATTTGTTCGGATAGTTAATGGCAAGGCTGATAGCAGCAATGTTTTTCAGGGCCTGGAAGAGAGAAGGAAGAACAGAGTCACGTCAAAGACGCTCCCCAATCCAAAAGCATAAAGAAATCCTCCAATTAAATTAAACAGAAAGAGAGAAATAACTGTCCTGTTTCTACCTGGTCGTCTCCTGGTAGTGCAGTAACTGTCACGCATCCAGGCAGTTCCAGCAAGAGAACTGCATTTCCAGTGCCTGAAAGACCAGCCCCTTCCCCATTTTCATGTTTTGGCAGTTGAGAGATGAAATCGGTAAAACGGATAGACCCGATTCCACCCGGCAGCCAGTTTGTGGCGTGCATGCTGACTACTAAAGGGGAACAGCACTTGCATGTAGCTCCTGCCCAAATTTCAGAGGGCTCTCACAGTACTGTAAAGCCCTAGTACCTTCATATGTATTTTATCAAACTCCACTGGGCAATGAGAAATCATTCATTATCTCTACCTGCCAGAAAAAATACGACAAGCCCACCCATCTCTGTGTGCACTGTTATTACCTGCGCTGTGCAGCGATGAAGATGATCTTCGGTATTTAAGGCAAGCAAGTACTCCTGTAGAGATCCAAGCTCCTGCAGCCAGAAAGCATTCAAGGAACACCAATGTTTCTCCCAGAGATATCATGCGACTAATTGTTAAAATGCTGATCAATAGAGCAGTACCCAAGAAGCAAAGGTACCAGAACAACACACAACTCTCTCCTGGACACAGTTTGTGACCACAGCAATCAGTTCATTGCAGACTGCTCATGTGTAATGTCCAAATCAACTCATGCAGAATCCCATTGAAATACCTTTAAATTAATTATTAAAGCAGCACTTCTCTTGGAATAAAGAGTGGGTTTCGGCCCTACTGCCCTTGTCACAGAAGGAAGAGTCCTGACTATTCCTTAAGGTCCTATAGTGGACGCCCCTCTATCACAACTTGCTCCCAGACTCCTCAAGAGCAAGTTATTAATGTTTCTGAAGCATTTAATGTTTCTAAAGCTCTGAAAAACTTTGGGAAGACAAAGGAAAAATGCATTTAGTTTACCACGGAGCTACGTATAATTCCCAGCACCGGTGGGAGTAGGGACACAGCTACAGGAACTGCTTACAGTAACTCTGTTTTCCGTGACAAAGAAGAGTTCCGCAAGGGCTCGATGGAGAGGAAGGAGAATTCCAGGCTTGGCCACATCGTGACACAAATTGTTTTCCATATGGGTGAAAAGCTGCCAAAGTGGCTTCAGCAAGGTGAGGTCACAGTCCCTGAAAAAAGTAATTCAAATGAGATAGTGAGTAACCACAATCTTACACCCGTTTCAGGGAGGGGAAAAAAAAAAAACCATGCAAATAAATGTAAGAGAATAAAACCATGCAGTTTTGACAGTTAAATACATAAATAAAGGAAGAAACACAAGAAGCATTTCCACATCTAAATTGAGTCAAGTGTTTTGGCACAATGAACTTCATTCTGAATCAGTGAAGTGGAGAGGACCTTATATCCATGAACATGTCTAAATGACTTCTCCAAAACCGACTGGCCATCAAAATGAAGACTTTAAAAAAAACCACCTAAAAGCTATACACATCACTTTGCTAAATGCTGTAGCTCCACTGCCCGAAAAACATACAACACCAAACCACAGCCCTGCGCAGGTGATGCCCTTGTTTAGGGCAGACAGACAAAAACTGATATATAGCTTTGAAAACAATTCCACCCCTGCCTCCTTCCTACTCCTGAGTTAAAGCCAGCAGCTAATCCCAATGTCACTTGACTTGTCACACAAATATCACTCAATAGGGGAGAAAGAGGGGGAAACTCAATTTCAGAATCCATCATCATATTAACACAAGATAAATATTAAACATTATAAGCACAACAGAGACTTGATCTTTTAGCAATTAAATTTGCTGTTCACATGACAAAACAGGCATTTTCTGATGAAAAAAAAAAAAACCCTAAGGGAAGTTGAAAATATAATAAATGAGTGATTACAAGTAATATCAAAATCATTTTTTCAGACTTGGATGTAGATTGGTGTATCTAAGCAGTGGTTCTATGTAATCATCCCTTTTTACTACTATATGTGGATATACTTTTTGACTTCTCCTAATCTATATAAACTGGTAGGATGCTTTTGTTTTCATGAGTTTGCTTGTTCTGAACTGAAAGGAAGTAACAGAGATAAACATCAGCATTCCAGCACTTCTGCCTTTCTGTTGAGTTACCGTGACGTGACCATACACATTTGCAAGACACTATCAAGGCTCAACGCTTTTTGGGGATGTCTGTTTTCACAAGAAATATCCAGGCCATACATACTTGAGCATTAGCACAGCTATACCTTCTGAAACTCAGAGGCTAAATGGTACAACTTAAAATAGTAATTTAAAAGTTATTTACTTTATAGAGAAACAGACCATCATTTCACCAGTTTATTATTCCATTCTCTCCTTAATTCTGAGGTACAATTAATACAAAAAGAATACATTTCTAGAAAATTAATTTCAATCTATCTTTTGTCCTGGTTTGGTGAGATTATTTTTTTTTTCTTTATCTGAATTCATCAGACCTTTTTTAAAAGCCACAGAAGAAGAGAGAGCGTTTTCAAAAAAACCCCTTCTAACAAGTTTCTGCTATTAAGGCACCACAAAGTGTATGTGAAAGGCAAATTACTTCAAATCATGGTTTTCTGTTTTCAAAATATGGCTTAGCTTTGTCACTTTTTCTTCTCCTGCCCTCTGCCTTTTAGTGTAGGAGGGAGAAGAGTGTACTCACCTCTGGGCACTGCACTGCACTATCTTCAAGAGCAGGTGGATAGCCTTCAAGCGCTGGTGGCCCGTCTGGCGACACGCTACCCCCACCTGCCATTCCCAGATTTTGGCCAGCGGGAGGTGAGGAACTACCCTGTCCTCAGATAGCATCTGCTTTAGAATTTCAAACCCTGGGGGGAAAAAAAAATATTCAAACAGCTGTTACTTTAGTAGGGACCCATTCTCTTTCTCTATATAATAAATGTGGTTTTGGCAAGTAAGGAATATCAAACAAAAATATATATAAAATAATAATAATAATTCTGAGATAGTTCTAGATTCCATCCTGACATCACAAGCCTTTTCTGGGGCAAAGAACTTAGAAAGAATCCTATCTGAGATAAAAGTTTGCCTAAATAAGGCAAGCAAAACAGGTCCTTGCTATTGTGTGATTTGCTGTAGTTTTGCTGATTATGAGTCCTCCACCAGCTTCAATTTCATTAAAAATATTTAAGCTCTAAAGTAAACTAACAAAAGCTTTCATGCTCTGTTGAGAAATTGGATCCAGAAGCAGCCTATTCTAATGGATAACTACTTTTTAAAAACACAATTACAATTACTTCAGTTTCCAATTACAGCCCCTTGGAGTGTTTACTAAATCCTGTGTGTAATTACTGTCATATAATGAGACTTTGAATGTAAAAAGACATTATTATAATTGTTACCTCCAAGCCCCTGAGAAGATTTGGTATTTCCAGCATAAAGTTACAGCAAATAAGAGACATTAGTGAAGCTTTAACTTGAACAAAACTAATCACATTATTTCCAAAACACTGGAGAAAGCAAATTCTAAAGGAAAAAAAAAAGGGATCAAAAAAAAAAGTGTATGAAAGCTTGGTAAAATAACTTGAAAAAGTCCTTTCCCATGCATTCTGCGTGGTGCTTACCTGTCTGAAACCTTCCCAGATGACCTGCTGTCACTGTAAACTTGTAACCCCACTCGGTGTTACTCATGTCAGAAGTAAATCGGTAATAGAGTGTGTCCCCTGGGTGCGAGGGAAGGAAGAAAATCCATGGTATTGCCTTCAAGTTAGTTTTGCCATGACTAATACAACGCCAGTGAAAAGCCTGTCATAAATTAATCCTAGATATTGTCATTGAAGAGAAGTGAGCTTCTGCTTTTTGGTAATTATGAACGGCATGATAAACAGGAGACTGAAGCAAAACACAGAACGGTTTCCAGTGTATAAAGAGGGTTACCAGGATAATGCCTCTTACACTTCTGTCAACTACATAGAAGAGGGAGTTAAAGAAACTCTATACTGTACATAATTAAACTTAGAAATCATAGAAACACATGGTTGGAAAAGACCTACAAGATCACCTAGTCCAACTGCCGTCCTGTCCCCAATCCTACCCACTGAGCTACTAAATCAAGTCTCACAGCACCTCATCCAGACACTTCTTGAACACCAGCAGGGACGGTGACACCACCCCCTCCCTGGGCGAAAGATTTTTTCCTGCCATCTCATCTACATCTCCCCTGGCACAACTTGTGGCCATTCCCTCCAGTCCTGTCATTAGTTCTCTGGGAGAAGAGGCCTACCCCCTCCTCTTCACAACCTCCCTTCAGGAAGTTGTAGAGTGCCATGAGGTCTCCCCTGAGCCTCCTCTTCTCCAGACTAAACAATCTCAGCTCCCTCAGCTGTTCCTCATGGGACTTGTGCTCTAAACCCCTCACCAGTTGTGTTGCCCTTCTCTGGACAAGTTCCAGGGCCTCGATGTCTTTCTTGGAGTGAGGGGCCCAAAACTGAACACAGCGCTTGAGATGTGGCCTCAGCAGAGCCGAGCACAGGGGGGTGATCACTTCCCTGCTCCTGCTGCCTACACCATTCCTGATGCAGGCCAGGATGAAAAGATGAAAACTCCACCTTTGTGTTACACTTCAGTTAGAATTTATGAAAAAAGACCCTCTACACAGCCAACTTCACAGCCCNACCCACTGAGCTACTAAATCAAGTCTCACAGCACCTCATCCAGACACTTCTTGAACACCAGCAGGGACGGTGACACCACCACCTCCCTGGGCGAAAGATTTTTTCCTGCCATCTCATCTACATCTCCCCTGGCACAACTTGTGGCCATTCCCTCCAGTCCTGTCATTAGTTCTCTGGGAGAAGAGGCCTACCCCCTCCTCTTCACAACCTCCCTTCAGGAAGTTGTAGAGTGCCATTAGGTCTCCCCTGAGCCTCCTCTTCTCCAGACTAAACAATCCCAGCTCCCTCAGCCCTTCCTCACAGGACTTGTGCTCCAGACCCCTCACCAGTTGTGTTGCCCTTCTCTGGACAAGTTCCAGGGCCTCGATGTCTTTCTTGGAGTGAGGGGCCCAAAACTGAACACAGCGCTTGAGATGTGGCCTCAGCAGAGCCGAGCACAGGGGGGTGATCACTTCCCTGCTCCTGCTGCCTACACCATTCCTGATGCAGGCCAGGATGAAAAGATGAAAACTCCACCTTTGTGTTACACTTCAGTTAGAATTTATGAAAAAAGACCCTCTACACAGCCAACTTCACAGCCCTTTAAGCAAAAGTTTAAAAAAAAAAAGAAAAAAACCATGAAAGTGAAGTTGCGCTGCTTTTACCTTTCAGAAAATAACACTGTGCAGTGGTACCCTAGGGAAAAAAAATTGCTAAACTTAGCCACTTAGAAGTGGAAGAACTACCAAGATGTTTGACCATTTTACAATCAGGAAGTGGAACATTCAAGAAGTTCTTGTCATTGTAGCACCTACAGCTTCAGAGATAAACACTGGCAGTTACTGTAATGCTAAACAAAACATACTCTTTCCTATGGTGCTCTGTAGTATTACATCTGGTTAAAACTTGGAATATCCTTCTGTCTCATGAAACACCCTCTCACCCTGGGACAGGCATGCTGGTTTTCAGTGGGAAGCAGAACTTTCAAAGTTTCACAAAGAAGAAAAACTTCAAAGATGTTTTTTAGGATAGAAAGAAAATAATAATGATAATAAAAAAAATTAAAAACCGGTTCTCCTTCCCATCATGAAATGGAGCCATTTCTTTCTCCTACTCCTGGGAGCCTTGAGGAAGCCCTGCCATCAAGTGAAAAGCCCAGAAGCTTTCAAATGCCTGGTTTCAGCTAACACCTGCTGAGTGAAATCAAAAGCCTTAACCCAGAGAGCCTTGGCTGGAAATAAAAGTTCCACGAGGTGAAACTCAAGTTTTGCAGCCAAGGCTGCTCCAAAACAATGGCCTTCAAAGTTCAGCTCCTTGGCAAACCTCTGCAACTCTCTGGGAGGAAAGGGAGGACAGTAAGGAGTTCATAAAAATCTCAAAATAATTCTCACCAGCACACTTTGTAACCCAAACTGGTTGCTAAGGAAGTTCCTAAACCTATTGGCAGCTGCTGATGGTACTCAAATTTTAAAGCTTCCTGCAACGCAGCAGTGCTCAAGGGGTTAAAACAGCTTCACAGGGGACCACGCAGCCCTTCAGCATTTGCTGCCTGTGCCATCAAAAATGCGTTTAGAAAACACAGTTTGAGGTTGTCAGTCAAATGACAGTTTTTTCAGCTTCTCTCTGTGGCAACAGCTGGAGCCATGGCATTGGCACAGCCTTGTTATTTGGTCTGAGCACAGAGGCAAGAGATAAGCCTATACGGTGGTGGGGCTTTTTTTTTTTTTTTTTAGCTTTCTTCTTTTAAATAAATAATAATTTTTAAAAAGTGCTTCCTGTGGAAAGTAAGACAAGGCAGAAACAATGTAAGTGAATATTGTGCAGAACAAGGACAGCGTTGGAACAGAATCAAGATTAAAATTTGTTTCCAGTAGCTAAGTGCATGCTTCGACTTGAGGCGTAGAAAAAAAAGGTCAAGAAGGCAGAAGAAGAGATAAGCCTACTTTTAAGAAACAGATGCAAAAGCAGAACGGCAGAGCAAACAGACCAGGACAAGAAAAGGAGTATTTTTTTCCCCCACATCTCAGGAACTTCCCCATTTAAATGCCATCTTTCGGTAGTTTCTCTCAAGAGTCCTGGATCCCGTCAATCCCCCCCACATTTGCACACTCAAACACTGCATATTCACCTGGAAGCTCAAAATCATTCCATTTCTGCGGAGACCCGCTGAAGCTGTGCCGATCCTGCTGGAAATCGCTGCTGCTGGACATGAGCAACTCATCACAGCCTTCTTCTGTGTTACACTGAGAGTCAAATTTGATTGAGAGGTAGATAGCACCAGGAATGTGAACTTTATCCTGAGAAATAAATACACGATCTTTGGATACTGTAATACCCATTTTGCCATCAAGCTACTTGACTTTCAAACCGTGAACAAGGGAGATATCACAAACAGTTCAGCATCTCCAGGAGAAAAAAAAAAACACCCCTCTTTTGTTAAATTCACCCCTAAAAAAAAAAAAAATCACAATGTAAAGCACATCCCATTTTTTGCATTAGCTATTAAGTGGAAAAATGAATTGCCAGTAATGCTTTGATTTTTTTTAAAAGCAGTAATCATTGTGGATATTGGTCTCATTGCCATATCCTAAAGGGTTATGCACATTTTTAAAATGAAAATCAGAAGGGTAAGAGCTGCAGGGAAAAAAAATAATCCCAAGACTGCCCAGAGGCTATAATTATTTAACTATATACAATAGAATAATGCTTTCATCAAACAGTCGCAAAAAAAGGAAATCAGAACCTGTTTGTATCAGGAGAAGACAGTTTAAAATGAGGAAGGCAAGAAAGAAAGACTCCACTCCTTGTTTCTACCAGCACAAGGAGGTGCAGATGAAGCAGACCTCTTGAAGAAAGGGTAGAAATATTTGCTCATTAGGGCCGTAAAACCATTTAAGTACATGATCTGCTTCAAACAGACCTGTGACAAAACCATTTAACTTACGTGCTTTTTGCATGATTGAATTAGGACTCCATTAAAGTGTCTTATTGAGTGAATTTCTTTATGGGGCAAGGCCTCAGTCATTTGGCATCAGCCTCTTCAAAAGCAAGACTGAAGAGGTATTTCCAAGGTGTTTCGAGTGTAGAAGTCTCCTGGGTGTCTGCGTGGGACGCTGGCAGACACCGCTCCAACCACCAAGATGGGTGACAACTAGTCTTCAAAGCACGCAAACCCACCTCCCACTGCAAAACACACAAAACTTACCTCAAAATTAGTATTGTTGTTATAAGGATGTTTGGATTCACGCATCTGGACGGCCATTCCAGGCTCCTCCATGAACTGGCAGGCTGTCAGCGCCATCATCCCCAGCATGCTCTCACTGCATCCCTGCAGCACTTTCTGGAGGATCTGGGGAGACGCAACACGGCACGTAAATACCATTGGCTATAGGTCACCAGCATTTACGGTACCATTGGCTATAGGTCACCAAACCAGCATGTACAGACCTGCGTGCTGGTGACTGACATGACTCATTTCTAGCCACATTAATGTTTCAGAAGAGAGAATCAAGCTACTAGCAAGAAACTACACAAATTCAAAAATAAAGTCTAGAAGCATCATCTCCATAAGTGCAGTTTGAACTCTGTCCTCTGCTCCAGATCTTACAGTCTTTAGCTGATAACAGGAGACATCTTATCTACATCTCCTTCCACAAATGTTAGAATCAAGGCTAACCCATAACGTAATCAGCAGTAAACTAAAGCGTAAACAAGGAAGATCAACAACTTTTTTAACATACTAAAGAGTACTTCTACACCTACAGGTTTTGATTTGACTAGAATACATCATATGTTTCAGCCTTCAAAATACACAACTTGGTGTAGAAGGAATGATTAAGTATCAGTTAAGCGGCTGCAGTGTTTGAAAGCACTACATGCAAGAGCTGTGTCTCTAAAAATACAACTAAAGGCCATTTAGTCTATTAGGACACACTAAATGACTCAGAACAACCTGAGACTCCATTTTTTCCTTACTTTTTAAACATGAACAAAAGCTTTGAGTCAGTGTCCTGCTACTCAGGGCCCTTTACAGGTCATTGCAGCAACCTACAGGTTGCAGTTCTTCACCTGCAATATTCTAACTCCTCCCACGAAACCTAACGCAAGCTCAGACCAAAAGCTTCATCTCCAAATCACCTCAAAATTGTTTTCTGGGGGAAAAGGAGTTTGAAAACTAAAGGCAGGAAGGTAGCACAGTTCCCTGAGCACACTCTCTGCCTCCGCACACTGGCAGAATAGCTGAAGGCAAAGGCTACGCTTTGGAATTTAATGCGCCTCAACAGGTTTTTATTCTATGGGTTCACCCTGTCACTTTCTGAACCTACACAAACACCCTGCGGCAGCAATTTCAATGACACTGTGTCAGGAGCCAGTTCTTTTTGGTTTGTTTTGGACCTGCCACTTGTTACCTTAATCTGACACTCCTTTGTTTTCTTACTGGGAGGGCTGAGGAATAATACTTGCTGTTAACTCTTCTGTCTGCTGAGTGTTTTAGATCTACACAGGAGGAGGAACAGGCTTTTTCATTTCACCTCCTCCTCCCGCCACCACCCCACAGGGCAAGGATGCGGGGTGAAGCAAACTAGCTGGTTCCTTATATTGGAGTTATGCCACAGCTATAATTCCATTCGCTCTTCTCCAAACTTCTTCCAGTTGTACTGCATCATCTTTTTCTTTTTTCATTATTTTTTTGAAATGAGATGAAGGAGCCAGGTCACATGCTGAAGCCCAGGTGAGAGCACACTACAGGTTTACTGTCATACCAATGCCTTCGGGTTTATTTTAGAATTCCTTCTGTGAAGATTCCCAGCACTTTATTTGCTTCAATTGCTGTGAAGCGTTGAGCTGACACTTCCATTACAATATTCTACTGTAATTCCAAGATCACTTCCACTGGGGTATCAGTCAGCTCATCAATAGAGTAGCAGGTGTGACAACACACATGTGGAGATTTAACACAAAGCAGCTTTCAAAACGGACTGCCAATCTTACCAATTGCTCTATAAGATTTATTTTCCCATCTATCTCTTTCCTGACTGAGAGCTGTCTCCACAAAGCCAGTTTTCCCATTTTCTGTCAACGAAATGAGTACATTAAGACACTGACAGATTCCAAATGCTTTTTCAGAATGCATTTAACATTTCAGAGTTTCGATTTAGTTTAAAAAAGGAACTGCAAGTAATTTTTGTTAGTCATAGTCCCATGGCGTGTAGGCAGAGGGCTTGTTTGCATGCATAGGTGAAATCCACTTACTTTTTCCCACAGCTGCTTCTCCTCCAGCTGCATAAGCATGTCCAGGATGTACGTCATATGCGCTGGGCCACTGAGATCTAGGATTTCCTCATTTATGGCCACATCATCCGGCCACTCGGCTAACAACGAGGCCAGCACGTGCCTGGCGTAAAGAACGGCAGTCGCCTCATTGACACGATACAGATAGTCCCTCACAGCTTTTTTACTTCTTGAGTCCAGCTCCTTGTGCAAGAGGATTGAGCTCTTGGTGCGGCGCTGCTTGGCATAACTCAGCTGGAGATCGCTCTCAGTGTTGGTTATCAGTTTCTGGGCGACAGGATTGGTTTCTTCTGTGGCTTTAGCACAGAGCGCAGGCTTTGACTGNAAAACAAACAAACAAACAAACAAAACAGAAAGAACAGAAAAATTCAAGTTTGAAAACAGGCTCCCAACGATTTACTTTCCTCTGTTTGGATACTGGACCAGTCCATCGTGCTGTGAGCTCAATTTACAAATCAATTTGTCTTTCACATACTGAAAATCAGGTGCATCAAAGAATACAGAAGTGTGATCCCTCAGGCCCCCACGAGGACAGAATTCCTCAAAAAGACTTTTTATGTCCACAGACTTCACCATCCTCTGATACATTCATGACTGTACGCACCACTGGAACCAGCCGTTAGAATTGTAACCAGGATCGTTAATTTAAATTGACCTACAGAGGGAAAGCAGCAAAGTGCCATCCTATTTGTGACATAGACTGAGGCCAGTTGGGAGGGAACTTTGGAGATCATTTGGTCCAAATCCGACTTAAAGCTGAGTCAACTTCAAAAATCAAGGCTTTGTCCAGTTAAGTTTGGAGGATTTCCAGGGGTGGATATTTCATAGCCTCTCCATCCCTTGTTGTAAGGCCTTTTCTTTTCTTTTTAATTAAAATAAAGTGAAACAACTTGAGGAAGCCCTTGGTTCACTTCGCCCAAGGACCCACTTCCACTTGGTCCTTAGTGGTACCGCACAGCCAGGAATTGGCCCCCAAAATAAAGCAAAGAGCTGTGGGACCAGGCTATCGAATGCAAAGCCTAAAGCCAGCAAGTGTAGAGTCTACTTTACAAGCCAAATTCATCGCTTGCTTCCTCATCCTGCTGAAATTACTGCAAGGTAATAGTAATACCAGTAACCAGTAACACTGAGGGCATAAACGTACAGTAATCAGATACAATCTCTCTTGTAGAAGGACAGGAAATGACAGCAATCACAACTTGTTCTCCTGACCTGAGAATCAAGTTCTCTGACAGGTTTGAAGATACTAAACAAAACTGAAGTTACTCAATGCCTGGATTAATTATTTCCCAACTGCTCGTTTTGGTGGAGACGTACGTACCAAGCAGGGTAAGATGATCATGTCTGTATCCACGGCTTTGGAACTGTGCTCCTCCAGCCTCAGCCGCTTGCTGGGCTGCCATTTCTGAGCCAGTGTTCGGATCCTCTCGTCTGTTGTAATTTCATCTCCATCAAACCTTAAAAGAGGCAAAAGGGGAAAAAAACAAAACACACATATAAGTTTCGAAAGAAATGTAAGCTAAATTAGTGGAATTAAATGCAAATTAAATCTTATTCAACAACAGCAAGTGCAGGGTTCTGCATCTGGGATGGAACAATCCTCACTCTCAATACATACCAGGGGATGAGGTGTTAGAAAGCAGCCCTGAGGAAAGAGACTTGGGGGTGCTGATGGAGAAGAAGCTGGCTATGAGCAGGCAAGTGTGCTCTCGCAGCCCAGAAGGCCAATCCCATCCTGGGCTGCATCGAAAGGTGCGTTGCCAGCAGATCCAGAGAGGGGATTCTGCCACTTTGCTCTGCTCTGGTGACACCTCACCTGGAGTCCTGTGTGCAGGTCTGGAGCCCTCAAGAGAGGAAGGACA
>VZTM01030360.1:79966-133227 GCA_013400555.1 Jacana jacana | reverse complement strand
CAGGCTGAGGGAGCTGGGGTTGTTCAGCCTGGAGAAGAGGAGGCTCCAGGAAGACCTCAGAGCAGCCTTCCAGTACCTGAAGGGGCTACAGGAAGACTGGGGAGGGTCTGTTTCCAAAGGCCTGCAGGGACAGGACGAGGGGCAATGGCTTCAAGATGGAGAAGAGCAGATGTAGATTGGATATGAGGAATAGGTTCTTTACCCTGGGAGTGGTGGGACACGTTACCCAGGGAGGTGGTTGAGGCCCCTTCCCTGGAGATCTTCAAGGGGAGGCTGGAGGAGGCCCTCGGCAACCTGGTCTAGTTGGGGGTGTCCCTGCTGACTGTGGGGAGGTTGGACTAGATGACCCTAGAGGTCCCTCCTGGCCTGGACCATTCTATGATTCTTCCCACCTTCTGTTTTAGAAAGATTCATTAAACTCTACCTACTTTTATCATATTATGTTAACTAGCTGCCCTGTTCTAACAAGTCAAAGGTTTTAAATGTCATAAAATTGCTCATCTCTGTGGGAACGCGGTGGTTCCACGACACGCTCCAATTACTAGAAGCCACATGTGAGCTCCCCATTCTTCCTCAGTAAGGAGCATTCAGAGACGTAGTAGATCTTCATCTGGGAGTTGTCATATTGAAAAGAACACGCAATGTATCTCAGAAGATGGTGACTGGTTTCCATAAATACAACGCAGTAGGAGTTTCTTTCCTTACTTTTTCACACATGAAAACCAAATCACACTCCTTGGAACAATTTCTATTCAGCACCTATAGATCTTAGAACACCACCCACAGGCAGTAACTTCGGTTTTCTGCTGGGCCCAGTCTTTCACATACCTCTTTTGAACTTCCAGGAAAAAAGAATCAGTTCTTTTCATTTGCAATTCATACATGGCTCGAAGAATATGGAGAGGGGCATTAAGTGCATCGTGTGTCATCTGAGCAAGGAGGCAAGAAAAAAAAAGATTAGGGAAAAAAAGAAAAAGGACATTATAGGGGGGAAAAAAAGATGAGTTTTTTTCAGAAGGATCTATTTTCCCACTTATTGTATAGGTAGAGAATGAATGAGTTTAGTATCAGGATTAGAAAAGATGAAAAGCAATTTAGCAAAAAGCTTTATAATGATTTTATAATATTCGCTACAGTAGTTCTAGTTCATTTCTTTTAAGTAATGATACACTGAAACCATAACCCCATAATCTGTAAATTCAGAAGAAACCCAGCCATATAAACTACCAAACATTTTATGCAACTAGCAAATTCACAGTAACTTAAAAGATGGTAAAATTAAGTTTAAGTACCAAGAAGCATATTTTGGTGGCTTCATCCAAACCCTCCAGAGGATCGAGTTTGTTCTGCTCTAAATCAACAGGACCAACAACGGGTTGCTCCACATCTTGATCTTGTTCCCTTTGTTCCAGTTCAGTATCCTCCCGTTCAGCCAGGGAACTGATCTCTTTCTTTGAGGAATACAGCATTATTGACAAAATCTGCACAGAAAAAAGGTAGCATATGTTGGGACAGCTATAAATATTAGTGTACCTGAAATCAGCATTTCGTAAGAACATTGTAAGACTTGGACAGTGGTTAGTTAACACTTGCTATTCTAAAAAGAAGCAGTGCCTAAAAAAAGAAAAAAAAGGCAAACCAACACACAAAATTGAATCATTTCCCACTTTATGCGTGAGTTACACCTTCCAGGCTGCTACAAAGACAACTTGAGTTGAGCTAGAAGTGTAAAAAATTAAGAAAATAAGTTATTTAACCATTTCAGTACATCAAAGGCTGGAGGATTCCTAGACAAGGACAGAGCAAGAGGTGACTATCACCAAAAAGCCTGCGATGCCCCTACACGTTCTTCTCCTTTGAAAACACCCCTTTGGCTTCAGCACAGTCAATGCTAGAACTCGTAACAGGAAGAAAATAACGTCACACACTTCCCAGGTCCTCCAATTTCTGCCATCCTCAGTTCTGAGGAGTGATGCAGGCGGAGCTCTGGCAAGACACCACAGTGCCCAGGGCAGACCATTCACCCGGCAGGATACTGGGATGGGGCTTCGAGCAACCTGGTCTGGTGGGAGGTGACCCTGCCCAGGGCAGGAGGTTGGAACTGGACGGTCTTTAAGGTCCCTTCCAACCCAAACCATTTCATGATTCTATGAGGTGGGACACCCCTCAGAGTCACGACTGCCTCTGGCTGCAGGGCAGGAGGCAGCAAGATCCCACAGGCCAGATCTGATTCTGTAGCATTTCCAACCAACCACTTGGGGCAACTTCTCAGAATTCCAGGCCCTTACTCTTTTCTCTTGCTATTGCTATAGTCCTAAGTATTAATTAACCCAATTCTTGCCTATGATAAAACATAATGATCAGTTGAGCCACACTTATCTTCCAACAGTTAATGAACCTGCAGAAAAAATGTGTTCACATGCATATCAGTCTGCCCATATTGCTCTGCAGTAATACCTTGTACATGTATGGGAGTAATGCAAGCAACCATTTTCTTTGAGATTAATTATTACTTTAATTGAAGAATGGAATTTTCAAGAACAGTCTAAATAGAATTCATAAAAGAATCTGAGTAGCTGATTTAAAGCGAGAGCTGATTTTAACTAATCTGATTGCATTTGAAAGAAGTAGACTACTATTTACAAAACTACGATTAACAGAGGAAGGCAGATTCACGGATACAGTTAAGTGAACATCTTTATAAAGAATAATTAGAAGGACTCTTGGGACTTTCTTCACAAAGGGGAAGTGCAGGGCCATAAGCTTTCATGCCACCCTGCAAAGTCTGACTTTACACAAAACAACCCTTCTTACCTCCAAGTCTCTGAGAAGCCAGGTCTTGCTGAAGCCAGTTCCTTTGCTACATTTCTTCACTAGAAGTTTGAGTAAACCAGACTGAAGAAAGGCAGCTTGGATCTCCTTAAAACCATGGATCTACACGCACAGATAAATAAGTAGGAAGGGAACAACGCATCACAATGCTTGCAAGGCCTTAGCACACAGCCCCAGATAAATTTCCTGCCCAGATGAACTACATTGGGAATCTTTTTATGTCTCTAAAAAACTCCAAAATACGAATCTCTACTGCAAATGCCTTAAGAGTATCACCTGTGACTCACACACACAGTAGTCACTGGTTATCTGTTTTGCTCTGACAGTCCAAAAAAGCACAAATCCCCTCTTTGAGTACTTCAGGAGTAAGAAAAAGTGCAAGTGAGCTTCACTCCATACATTTCCTATCCCTATAAATGTCTTCTTCAGTTTTCACGAATGGTCAGCCCCCCCCGCCCAGCCCTGCCAGGGCAGAAGTGATGCAGCTTTCAACTCAGACTCACAAATGCTACTTAAAGCCCAGCAACATTTTCTTCCCCCTACAGACAGGGGTTAAATAGGACCAGCTGAGAGAGCAATGCACTTGTGTTGGTTCCCCTAAGCACTTAGGCAAGCTCCTGCTCTACCCAAGTTCCTCTAGCGCGAGGTAGAATACAGACTCTCATTTATCTTCTATGTTTTTGGAGGAAGGGAAAAGATACCTTCAGCGTTCTGTAAAGCCCCTTTAGAGCGAGCGACAAGACCCATGTTGCTTCCACTGCCTCAGCATAGCTACTGTCCATGCTGGTCTGCAGGAGGTGTGTGGATATAAGCACAAAGTGCTGGAGGTACTGTCTCAGCTGGGTCTGGGAGCCACTGCCCTCTGGTCCACACTTCTGAATCAGCTGGTAGTCTTTCACTAAAAAATGAAAAAACACAATTCACTAGGTTTGTCTTAAAATGCTGTGAAATCACCTCTTCTCAGTACATAAGAGTAGACTGGGAGACCAACACCATCCATACACAAAAGTATGGTCTTGTACTGAAGTTCTCCCAGATTCATGGAATGGGCAAGAAAATATTTCATTTTTCAGTGCAAGCTAAAATAATCCCAGGTGACTTCTGGAACAGCTGATTGTCTGCACATATCCCTTCCAAAACAGCACAGCACACAGAGCAGCGCACATTGTACGTTACAGTTAAAATGGGGAAAACACTGGCCTGCACTTAATATGGTGAAAGAAATCTTGCTGCTCTTAGCATTTAAAATACCAACATTAAACAACCCCCCCAAAAGGGCTTCTATATTCAAATCTTCACTTTCAAAAAGCAGTTTAGTCTGTTGATTGTTCCAAGTGTCTTTTAAACAACTTCAATTGTCAAATCCTAGGACAACCTTTGCTTTACTACCTTCAGGATATTAAGTCACATGTGCCAAAGCTGAAAGCCCTGGCTCCTAGAAATCCAACCGATTCGTTGTGCGTTAAATATTTCACTTGAGTAACTTTTAAACAAGGTGAAGTACAGGAAGAAACCTCTCTCTGGTACAATGAATGGGACCCAGCAGCACCATCTATCGCTATGGTTTTGTTGTTTTCTCGTGGGTTTTCTTGGTGGTGATTTTTTGATGCCTTTAGACACCATAAACAATACATTCCACCGACATGCCCTAGAACAGATTTTTCTAAAATATCCAGACACATTTCATGGAGTGAAATATGCTGTAAAACTCTGTTTCATTTTTGTCTCAAATTTTAGGGGTATCCAAACTCTTCTGAAAAGTTCTTCCAGACAGGAGGAAAGCAGAGAAGGCAAGACTCCTGATGTTTTATAAAGCCCATGATTATAGAAGTTAGGCCTGTCCTTATGGCATGCTTTTTTACAAGGCCAGGACCAAACAGCCACCAGAGCATCATTTCAGAAGCAATCAATTGATGATGGGTATGTTTATGTTTGTTCTTGGTCTTCATTTGCCCGTTGGCAGCACACCTTGCCCACAGTGGAAACAGGCACTTCATAAAAACGCAGAGTATTTTTGGAGCAACAAAACGGACTGTCCCCAAAATGCTCAGGCTCCTTTATACCTTTCCTTTATACAGCAGCATTTGAGTACACGGAGGCAGCATGTACATTTTTAGATTTGTAACTGTTTAAAAACATTAAGCCCATGTTTGTAAAGAGTAAGACACAAGCAGTAAGCAAATCTCAAACCAGAAACAACTGCTTAATCAAAAGCTTGTTTCTGACATCCCCTCATTAATAAAATGGTCTCAACAGTTTCCTAAATCCTTTTCTGAATATAAATAAATGTCAGAGTTTTAAAAACAAAAACTAAAAGCAGAATTGGAATTCAAACTCTGCAGACCTGTACCAAGTGGTCTAGTTATAATACGCTTTCAGGTATCTGTAAGAAAGCGTAAGGAAATTCCTTGATAAAATAAAACATGTCACAGAACCTGTTTTTCGCTTTCGGGTTTTGATGTCTACAACAACTGCCCTGTTTTTCTCAGTGAAATGCTTCAGGATGATCACATTGTGAGGCTCATTAGCGTTGTCCATGTACACAGACCGAGTCCCCATACACAGCACCTGGAATTGCAGCGGAAGCTTCAGTTATCATTTGGAATACTTAATTATAAACACACGGTCACCTTTTATATTGGTTACATTTGCTTATATCATGGAATCATAGAATCATTCAGGTTGGAAGAGACCCTTGGGATCATTGAGTCCAACCACCAGCCCCACTCTACAAAGCTCTCCCCTACACCAGATCCCTCAACACCACATCTAATCAACTCTGAAACACAGTCAGGGGTGGGGACTCCACCCCCTCCCTGGGCAGCCCATTCCAGGGTCTAACCACTCTTGCTGGGAAAAATTCTTTCTTAATGTTAATCCTAAACCTACCCTGCTGCAGCTTGAAGCCATTCCCTCTCGTTCTATATGTGGTATTGTATTTTTTAGCTGAACAATCTCCTAACTGCCAGGTATTTGCCAATCTTTAGAAAAATAGCAGTTCACTTGTATGAAAATCCCAAATGCCTACAACAACCAAAGTAATTCTACAAAGGCGATGTATCAGAGTTATTACTATCAAGAGTGAGACTGGCTTGTTTTGCCTCTATAAAAAGCCCTTTGTGATACTCAAACGCGCTAAGCTGGTTTAGTGATAGTTATAAGCAAGCCCTCGGAGAAATGCAAGGCACAACCAGCTAGAGTATTCCTCATCAGATAAACATTAATTGTGCACAAGTGGAAAGATGAGAACTCTGGCACACACCGTGTTTTGACAGTTCAGAACAGACGTCCCCAGTTGATAAAATCTGCAGTATTTAGAAACAGAAACCTAAAACCTCTAATCAATTTAGTTTCCTTTAGTATCGATAGGCCACTTACCTCAGGAAACCCAACCAGGACCAATAAAGTAAAGATATTGGTGTGCTTTAGCTGGAAGGGCAGTTGCTTAATGCAGTGGTCGGTGAAAGTAGCGATCACATTATGCCACTGTGCAGAAGAGTTCAAAGATCGCAGAATATCTGCCATGGAGCTTGCCCAGTCCAGACCTACACGACTGGAAAGCAAGAGCAGGCTGCATTAGGAGGGCTGACAACAGACTTACCTGAAACTGGTTTTCCTCCAGCAGGCGTATCGCTGTTAATCTGTCATAGCTACAGCTTTCAAATAATTATGTAAATGTTTTTCCAAATATTTGAAGTTTTCACATCAGCTGACATATGAATTCTGGTTTGTTTTCCATCACTAGAGCACAAGTACTACTCTGTTTTCTTAACAGATTTACAGTCACAAATCAGTGTGCCTGAACACTGTCACCTTTAATTCCTAATTTTAGTTCATAGCTCAGAAGTTTTTTCTTTGCACAACAAGTGGTTCATTTCCCACATACAAGACTACCTGCTGTTTCTCTGTGAACCACACAATCTGAGACTGACTTCCTGGCTCTAAAGTTTAGCCTTTCTGCCTCTAAAATTCATATGCTTTTCCATTTGCTTATGGACCCTCCCTTTAAAACATAGCTACAACGAGAAACAACACTATCGTATTTAATAAGCATGATATTAATGTTAGAATGCTTGAGAGCCTTTTCAAGATCTTCCACATGGGACGTCTGTCCTGGCTGTTCCCAGTGCAATTTTACTACACAAAAACATCTCTCTCTAACACTCTTAGACAAAAGGGCCAGATCCAGAACTCAGCACCGGTGACAATACCACATGGACACGCTCTCCTACTTTCCCAAGTTACCCAAGAGAGGGGTAACTCACGGGAGAGAATTAATGTCATATAAAAAGGATAGGACTGTTTTCCTCAAAGTTTCAAACCCTTATTTCTTCCACCATAGCATGCTACTTGGGTCAGCCCAGAAAAAGAACCTCTCTCTTCAACAGACAGCCTTCTTTTGGGAGGAAATAACGAGATTCTCACTGCAACAAGAGCTGCAGATACAAGCCAGGGTACAGATTTAATAAGCTTTCTATTAAAAAGCCTCTGTGCCTGAGGCACATGTGAAAGACAATTAGTAAGAGTCATCAGAGAGCAACTAAGAGGTTTAAAGTAAAAAGCACCTGTCTAAACACACAGCCCCCAGACTGAACAGAAGATGAGTTGTCTTCCAGCCTTCTGGCACCGCAGACCCATCTCCCGCAGCAAACAGGTTGTGTTTGGCTGAAAGGACTTTAGCCACAGCAGCATCCACCTCTGCAGGCATCAGTCTCAGGATTAACTGGCCCAGAAGGCCCAACGTTAAATGATAAGTTTCATTTAGGTGGCCAGCATTTGAGATCACAACCTGAAACATCAGTGGAAGTATTTGCTCCAGGTTAATCAAAGACATTGTGGAGCCCTATGGAAAAAGAAAAACCTCCATAAGGCCGGGAAGAAAACAAGACTTTTGGTCAAAGTCACAGCACATACAAAAATCTTCGGTTCTAATGCTCTTTCAAAGGGAACAAAGGGAAATAAGAAACTAAGTTCTGCTTCTGTTGTTGACCTGTCAGGATGACCTGACAGGCAAATCTAAGCTGATGCCTTAAGCTCATCAGATGTTGAAGCGTTAAGATAGACTGCTGTAGAGATAAATTAAAATCCCCTTTCCTTCCCTCTCCCCATGCAAGAATGAGCTCTAACGTTCCCTAGTAATGGGAAATAGCTTAAGACATTCTGATTCACATTTTATAACATGTAAGGAACAAGAGCCCAACTCCCACATTTAATTTGCTATGGATTTTGTTCATGTTATTTGTGATATCTAGAAAACTACAGATTGAAAGTAAAAAGAACTAACTGATTTGAAAGGGGGTAACATAGCTGCCAGCAATCCTAGAATCCTCTTCTGAGAGCATTCAGCAAACACTTGTTCCTGGCTTGGTATTAAAACCTTCTCTGCGTGCTTCTGCATGGAATCTTCCGAGATGCAGTCATCTGCTTTTTATATTAAAACAAAAGAAGAGAATAAAAATAAAAGAAGAGAAATAAAAAAATTAAAAATAAAAATTAAAAAAAAACCCACCAAAAAACCCAACAACAAACAAACCAACCAATAGCTTAACTTTTATAATTACAATCCAAGGATAAAAATCCCTTTTAAAAATGTTGCTAGAATTTGAAAAGCAATTCTTTACAAAAGTGTATAAAATAGTAGGTAAAGAGATTGACACCACCTATTCGGTAATGTCTTGGGCAGATCCATTTTACTATTCTAAGTCTAACAAGACCAGTCTTTAACAGAATAAGACACTTAACTTTTGGTTCCCAGTGTGAAAGAATTCAGAAGTATAGCGTTAGACTAACAGGAACTATAATCTCTATAACAAAGATAGAGATCAGCGGAATTCTCCTCTGTGAGGTAGCATTTGTTCCAAGCTGCTTGCTTGGCAGGTTTGTACGGAAGAGACAACTCACTTCCATTAAAGACATTTGCAAATACACAAAAATGGGTTAGGAACAAAACCTGCAGCTGTTTGCTTTGCACATGAATGGATATTTCTGTGACAGGGAAAATGAGAAACAATCTTTTACCTGTCGGAGAAACATTATCATCCGCAGACAAGTCTGACTCTTGTCTCGAAACAGCTTTCTTTGCAAAGACAGCTTTGCTTTCACTTCCTTGTTTTCCTACTTTATCTTCAGCAGGAGACTGGATTTCACTGCGAGTACCTCCTTTTCCCTAAAAATAAAACAAAGACACTAAAAGATTAAAACAAAATCTAATACCTGCAGAAAGAGCCGTGGGATAAGAGCCACCAGTCACCTGCATTTGACAAACATTTTTCATTGAATATCCAAACCTTTTATTCATTAAGAACTTCTTGATATATATATGTCTTATGCTTCCATACAGTGAAAATAGCATTTTTCTATTTCGCTCGAATCTCTATGAAAACAATTACTGCACTGTCATGGTGTTATACACTTCATAAAACTGTAGGAAACTTCTTCTCCTACCTAAAGAGTGCTAACTACTAGGAGAAATGTCAGCCCTCTCAGAAAGGATGATCTTTGCCCCTTCCCTCCAACACTTTTGTGAAACAGATGTCTGCAAGACCGTAAGGTGATGCCTTTCTCTTTGAACAGCTGGATCTAATAAAAAACAAACCAAACAACAACTGTTCCCTTGTCCCCCCGACTTTTACCCACAAGCTAAATCATGGCTATCCATTATTTCAGTTATGTATCCAGAATAGGGCGTTTAAGCTTCTGAAAAAGGCATTAATTGAGTCTAATTGATATCGAGGGTTCTGTAAATAACAGATACTCACATTATAATGCATCAAAGAGCCTGTGCTTGGTTTCTCGTCTCTTCCCTTCGCTGCTTTCTCACCAGTATGACTTTTTGGAGCACCATCTGTGGGAGGACTGACTGGAAGAGTGTCATTCTCTGAGAAGGATTCGCCTTCTGGTAACATGCAGAGAAGAGCTAAATTTTTCA
This sequence comes from Jacana jacana, assembly GCA_013400555.1. Lineage (NCBI taxonomy): Eukaryota > Metazoa > Chordata > Aves > Charadriiformes > Jacanidae > Jacana > Jacana jacana. The sequence continues at coordinate 123,467 of VZTM01030360.1, read as the reverse complement.
GGCCTGAAAGGAACAAAGTTACAAAAGCCATTTAGTTGTTGAGGGGCGAGAGAGGCAAAAGCCAGCACTGAAACGTTTTGGAAGAGAACTGCAAAATTCCCCTCACACACTTCTTTTGAGTATCAACTCCATGAAAAATATGTTCCCCATCATCCTCACTTAATTATGTAGTTCCACTAAAAAAGAGAGGTGATGCTTTCCACCTCAAACATACCATCAGGGCAGAAGACTTAATTAAATGAAAAAAGTGTTAGATACATCTCCCAACAGCATAACTTATCAGAGGTAAATTGAATTTGTCATAGCCTTTCATCTTCTGACCACCTAAGTATCTATACAATACAATCATATAAAAACCAAACAGATTAAATAATGAATATGCATAGGTTTGTGCTGGTGCTGGTATTCCAGCTGATTGGAACTGCTCAAAAAAACCTACCAGAAAACGTATTTGACCTCGAGTCTGGAACTTTTGTTACATTCCACAAAGGTCTCTATTGTATCACTCTGTTTTCTGTAGCAGGTCTTAGTTCACAGAAATCCTTATTTCCAGGCAAACGGACATCATCCCATCATCCCCAGAAACTTATCTCATGGCACACATAAGGTTAAAACGTTCTTGCCAAGAGATGCAGAACAAAAAACATTTTCCACCAAGTTATTTGCTTTCCTTCAAGTCCTTCAGTTGCCAGTAAGACGTTAGTAACAGAACACACGGCTATATTGATTGATCCCTTTACAACATCTAAGATGGAAAAAAAAACAACCCTAGAGCTGCCAAGTTGTCTTCAATATTTATGTAAGCATAAAATTAATTTTCTCAAGCGCCCTATTTTCCATGTTCCAGTGACCCTGAATGACACTCGTTCTACATTTGCTTTCAACATAAACAGTTATTCTCAGTGAAGTACACAGTAGCTTCCCCTTTCCTTTGGAAACTTCCAAGTGAATAATCACAGATTTTTCTGACACTTGCTAGAAACCATTGTTTGGGTGGAGGAGCAGCTGAGTCACCTTTTCCGTGCTGGGCTTTCATCAGGCAGTCTCCGATGAGCTGGATGCACTGATTTTGAAGAACCCTGGCGTGACTGAGGACCTGCGAATCCAGTTTCTCTCCTTCTACTTCCTCCCCATTCGCCAGATCTGCGCTGTAGAGAGTCAAAGCTGCAAACAACAGCCAGGAATAATTGTGGACGTAGGGCTGGATGAGCCTCTGCCGGTCACTGATTCGAATGGTCACCATGGGGTACACTGTGATGCTGTGGGTGGGCAAGTGACTGAAAGAAAAAGGTGCATAATTTTGAAATGCAGCCACTTTCTTGCTGACCAACGCAATTTGTAACACACCACACCTTTACAAGAAAGTTATGAAAAACACAACTCATTGCAGAGTTTCAAACTGTAGACCTTCAAGCGTGGTAAATTGCCAGAGCCTCGCTGAGTTCAGTAGGGCTCATTTAACAGAGCCTGAATTGTCACAAGAGCTCCTGCTCCCAAGAAATTAAATTTTTTGAGAGCTTTGGAGTCAAGAACTGAAACCTGTGTTGTCTCACCACAGCACTGTTCAGGAAAACTCTCCTGCATCTTTTGCAGCCATGCCTAGAAAACAATCCCTTCCAAGTTATTTCAGAGGTTGGGGCAGGTTTCCAAACGGCAAAAATTTTGCTGAATGGGTCTTATATTTGTTATGTTTCCCTGAAGGACACCAAATAGATGCTCCGAGATCAGACACAACCTTGTGTCGTGAGAATAACAGGCTGTACTTAGTTACATATACAGATTGGGCAGAGCAGGTGGAGAGCAGCCCTGAGGAGAAGGACCTGGGAGTGCTGGTGGATGAGAAATCACCACGAGCTGGCAGTGATTTCTGAGGAAAGCCAACCCCATCCTAGGCTGCATCAAAAGAAGTGTGGCCAGCAGGGCGAGGGAGGTGATTGTACCTCTCAATTCTGCACTCGTGAAACCCCACCTGGAGCACTGTGTCCAGCTCTGGTGTCCTCAACATAGAAAGATCGTGGACCTGTTGGAACGGGTCCAGCAGGGGGCCACAAAGATGATCAGAGGGATGGAACATCTCTGCTATGAATACAGGCTGAGGGAGCTGGGCTTGTTCAGCCTGGAGAACAGAAGGTTCCAGGGAGACCTTAGTGTAGCCTTCCAGTATCTGAAGGGGCTACAGGAGAGCTGGGGAAGGACTCTTTACCAGTAAGTGGAGTGACAGGACAAGGGGTAACGGCTTTAAATTGGAAGAGGGGAGATTGAGATTAGATACCAGAAAGAAATTCTTTGCTGAATTTCTAACATACCATACAGGGTGGTTAGACCCTGGCCCAGGTTGTCCAGAGAAGCTGTGGCTGCCCCATTCCTGGAGGGGTTCAAGGCCAGGCTGGATGGGGCTTGGAGCAACCTGGTGTGATGGGAGGTGTCCCTGCCCAGGGCAGGGGGTTGGAACTGGATGATCTTTAAGGTCCCTTCCAACTCTAACCATCCTATGATTCTATGATATTACAGCTTTTCTGTCACCTGGGGGAATAAAAGCACGTATTTAATACCTGTCAGAGTATTTCTTTGCGGAATAGCATCCATAGCAAAGGTCAAAGTCATCACAGACGTTGCAGTTCATTCTCCGACCTATGATAACTCCTTGGCAGTGATCACAGGCATACTCCATGTTAACCATTTCGTGGTCATCCTCATGTCCTTCAGGTTTAACTCCACCTGGAAAGAAATATTTCCCTGTAATATCATTTTTGATAAAGGATCTTTCTTAATTTCAAGTTCAGTTTAGGAAAAGAAAAGCTTGTCATTTCTAAAATATCCCGACACAAAGGCTTTCACTTTTTTAACGTATAATTTACAAGATACTAGTTTGCCTTCGAGTACAGGTTTTTGAGTATTTATTTATTTTAAATGATTCTTACCAAGAAAACAAGTTTTACACAGATCCATGTCGTTGCACTGCAGACAGCGGTAGCGGTGCCATGGTGCAATTTCATCACAGCCATCGCAGGATATGTCCACATTTAACAGGTCACAGTAACGAGCCACAAACATGTGCATCTAGAGCAACACATGGACACAATTTACTTGAGTATTATTTTCTGACTTTGAGTAAGCTCTTCTTAGACAGAAAGCAGAACCCTTTCCCCTGCCAATAAAGGATGGCAATCTTTTCATCACTTCAGACCTTTAAAGGCCTAGAGGGAGTCAGGGATCCAACAAGTGACAAACAATCAGTTTAAGTCAGATTCCCTTCTCTCCTTTATGCTTTTAAAAGTCTCCCAATTACCCCTTCTGCAAATAGATAAGCAAAACATGAGGTCACCTTTCTCTGCTTCTCTGGGTCAGCTTGAGCTATCTTTTCATACCAGGTCTCAAACATTACGTCCTGACATTCATCCATCCACTCACAGTTTTGCTTGTAGTCAGCAATTTCATCTTCTTCACTCCACTGACTAAAAGAAAAGCAAGCTCAAAATTAAGCTGTAATGCAATATAATATAGCTCAGGATAATTTTATTATCTTTTTTTAAATAAAACCAGAATCGTGAGAACCCCAATTCACTTGGTTAATGACTGACCACACAGACACCTACTTGCCTGCATGTCAAGTTCTTAAATACATATGGGGAGCACAATGCCAAAATCAGAAAAATCCACTTACAAACCCACTTTTGTTAATCCTGGCAAATCAGATGAGAAATTTAAATGCTTTTTGGCCTTTTGCATTTACTCACGTGTAAGAAGTACAACGACCATAAAAATGAAAGATGCGGGAGTTCAAACATCCGATATTTATCAAGACAAAGAAACAGAGGATCTACCTCCTGCTACACTGCTGAAAGGTTCCAGCAGCAAGCAGGTTAAAGATAAAACATTGATCCTTTTTTTGCACTAGTAACGCTGCAAAAGTTTTCAAATACTTCAGCCAAGCCCTTGGAACTGGGTCAGAATTTTGTCATACTTGTTAGGAGTATTTTTACTGCTTGTTCCAGCGCGGAGTTCAGGAGCCTTTCTCGGTAAAATTGGTATCAACCGTCGGTACCGTGTGAAAGTCGCGCTTTTTCAGACTCACCAAATGACACTGTCGTGAATACTGATGTTTTCCTGTGACGTGCTCATAAGAAGATGTGGCAGCTGAATCTCAAGGAAGAAGGAAAGATCACTCGGTTCCCAGCTCATATCCAAGAGGTGCAGGAGAGTTGTCTGCACACATGATAAGGCAGGAAGCAACGATCTACATAAGACACGAGACAACAAAAAATACGAGTGCTCCAACCTAAAGCTGAAATTGCATATTTGGAGATTAAGAGGGGGAAAATTACCGTACATCAATTTCCAGGCCTTACTCTGTGGCACAAACTCCAGGTTTGAATGCACAAACTTACACAATTTAGCAAGAAGCACAAGCCAATGCAATTTGAAATAAAGATGGTGTATTTTATGGATTTATTTGAGACAGAGCTTATGCTATCGCCTAAGCGTTAGCAAGAGGGTCTGTCTGTACACACATCTGTAGGAACTTGCTCTCTTTGAAACCTTTGCTTTTGTTGAATGGTCAGTTGAAACTGGACAGAGAACTTGGAAGTTATTGAGAGGGAAACGGACATTACAGTCAGAATCCTCATTTCTTTAGGACACCTGGGCTATAAATCCCAACACTTCTAACGAGGATGCCACCAAAAGCTGAGCTGTAAACATTAATGTGTGGTTGCAGAATTGCGATATTTATGGTGGCACTACTCTTGCCAAAGTATTCCACAATAAATTTGCTATTTCTAATACTTTATTATTAAGCTTCAGAAACACATTGCAGTTATACCAACAAAACGCAGTAATAAGTTAAAGTTTTACAATTGATAATTTATTGTGCTTTCCTGGATAGTACTAATAATAAGGTCACTTTTTACTAATGCTATCACAAGTACCTTATTTAGCTCTGTAAATAATGTGAAGTACAGGCAAACTGAATTAAGACACTAAACAAGCAATACCAAGTGACAAGGGCAGAGGTGAGGAAGAACAGAGAAGAAAATCTCACATGAGTAACACATGTAATGTACCATACCTGTCATTAATAGCACTAAATCCCTTCACAGAATTTACCAGGAACAAGACAAGCTGATAGTAGGACTCTCGAATCTCTTTGTGTAGCTCGGCACCACAGCCTTCCAAGTTCCCAAAGTAGCTAGAAATTAAAGACTTGGTTTAGTAGTCTAGAATTCACTGCTGCACTTTAGGCAGCCTGTTTTGTGCAAATTTTACAAAGAGACCAGGAAGGATGTTAGTTTGGTTTAAAATGCGGTCTGCCACTTTCAAAGAAAAGTAAAGGAATCTTGTAGCAGGAATCAGAAGTTAAGAAGAGGGGCAAAGAGAATTTTCTCATGGCACTAACAAAAGAATATTCTTTCTTTGAGGGTGGCAGGGCCCTGGCAGAGGCTGCCCAGGGAGGGTGAGGAATCCCCGTTTCTGGACACCTTCCAGCCCCACCTGGATGCTGTCCTGAGTGACATGCTCTGGACAACCCTGCTTTAGCAGGGGAGTTGGACTGGATCATCTCTAGAAGTTTCTTCCAATTCCGACAATTCCCTGATTCCTCGAAATTAAAAAGGCGCTTTACAAAAATCTAATCGAGATCTCAAAGGAAATCAGTGCACTGCAAGGTGAGAATAAAAAGCTTTTGACAAACAAGAAACCAAGTGACTCATCTCAGGCAGTGCTGGCCAGAGACACAAGAGAAATCAGACCCAAATTCATGAACCAGGACAGCACAGTATGAGCTCCTGCTTTGAGACAGTGCTTCCTAGTTGTACATAAAATTTGAAATGTCTTCCAAATTATCTATCTTCACTTAGAACAATTGCACATGCCCATAATCTGTATGATCTTTTCTGTGGGCGTGTAGGTGCACACCCTACAACTGGGAGCCTGCACTGCAGACCCACGCTGGCAGGTCCATCGCTTTAGCCTCTGGCACCCAAGGTATCACCCCACAATGTGTCTTGTCCCAGTAACACAACCAAAGCTATGAAAGTTCATGAACAAGCAAATGCTTGACTAACAAGACACAACGTGCACCATTCTTGGAAGTTAGTTCCTCTGCCAGATAGGTATTGCCTTGATTCACAAAGGAGGTTCACGAAAATTATACAGAGGCAGCGCTGCATAAGTACAAGTTCAATGGGTTAGATCACTGCAGCTTTACTGGAGGAGAAAGAAACCCATCTAGAATTAGACAGGAACTTAAATTAAAGCAATAACTGAAGACTCTACAATTTTTTTGGAGTCTGTTTTGATCTGGTTGCAACTATAGAGTTGTTTCTAGTTATCCCTGCTGTGATTCTACCAGACGATACCCACTGGTATGAACTGCTGCACAACTAAGTCCCACTTGAAAATAACGCTGAATTTTTTAAATGAAGCATGCAAGATATGCACAGTTGCCTACAAACTAATCCTCAGGTCATATTTTTATTATCCACATGGATAATGGAAACTTTCTACTGTTTTCAATAGACATGACTGGCACAAGGACTAAGACATATTCAATGACATGGCTGAGAGTTGTCTAAATAATTACTTACTTTGTAAAATCTTTCTGACAGGCTAGAAGTTCTAAGAGAAAAAGTACACAGGGTGGATGAAAGCAGTGTGGCTGCCCAAGTGAGTCTAGGCACTGGCGGATAGTCTCGAGCACTTCCATAATATTCTGCCCTTGGGATTTTCTCAAAGCAAGAACCTTTAAAACACTAAGAGCAAAAAAACATCTGTGAGGACTTGAATACATTGTGCTTAAAATCACCCAAGTAAATCACAGTGCAAGAAGTACTTGACTAGTTAAACAAGAGTTTGGTATCTGCTCTGCCCTGGTGAGATCGCATCTGGAATACTGTGCCCAGTTCTGGGCCCCTCAATTCCTGCTTGCGAGACTGCTTGAGAGAGTCCAGTGCAGAGCCATGGGGATGATGAAGGGAGTGGAGCATCTCCCATAGGAGGAAAGGCTGAGGGAGCTGGGTTTCTTGAGCTTGGAGGAGACTGAGGGGTCACCTCATTGTTTACAAATATGTAAAGGGTGAGTGTCAGGAGGACGGAGCCAGGCTCTTCTCAGACATGTCCAATGACAGGACATGGGGCAATGGCTGCAAGCTGGAACAGAGAAGGTTCCACTTAAATACGAGGAAAAACTTTGTCAGGGTGAGGGAACACTGGCAGGGGCTGCCCAGGGAGGTTGTGGAGTCTCCTTCTCTGGAGACATTCCAAATTCGCCTGAACGCGTTCCTGTGTGACCTGCTCCAGGTGTTCCTGCTCCGGCAGCGGGATTGGACTAGATGACCTTTCAAGGTCCCTTCCAATCCCTGATATTCTGTGATTCTGTAAGTCTTCAATCGTATTTCATGGCAGTTGGAGAGAGTGACAAAGCTTCAACTAGAATCCAGGACTTCCTGCCCCACTCCAAATTTTAGAGCCTTAAATAGACAAACTGAGAACTGGAAATCTTTCTTTTGATTTACATTTTCAGAATATCAAGTCATTTCATGAGAGATGCAACTATTCTGCATCTGCTCGAGTATTTCCTGTATTTTCACCATTTGTTGATAAGCAACAAAACATCACAGCAGACTGATCTGAGGAAGCAAGACAAGAAACAGCCGAATAATCATTCTCCACACTCTGAAGTTCTACATGATAGAAGTGAATCAAAGGAAATAATACTCTTTACAAGACCCTACGTGGTTGTGAATAACTGAGGTTTGGTAAATAAATCTGACATCTATTTATGTGCAATGTGATTTTCAGTGCTCTCTTGCAGCTTAAAAATGTTTGATTCCACCCAAAGACAAGTTTCCGTATTTCACAATTGGCAGCGTTTTCAATTTACTTACCTTTCATGTGAAAGTGACTGATCCTTAATAAAATCCAACGTGTTTTTCAATATAGGATATTTCTCCTTGATGGTAGGCACAGGTCTTGGCTCTTCCATTGATCTGAAGGACAGGAGCCTTAGCCTTCCACGGCTGACCTGAGACTTGCGCGTAGGAGTGGAGGGAGGCGATGCTGTATCTTCTTGCTGGGAAACGGCGTTCTCGGCAGGCTTACTGGGAAATGCAGGTGCTGCTTCTGTTTGGAGGGGGTCTGATACTTGTTTAACCTTTGTATCGGATTGCGCCGTTTGGTCCCCCTCTTTTGAAACAGGACAAGTCACTCCATAGAAAGGCGAGTGTGCCGCCTGGAAGTCTGTGTCCACAACAGAACCTTTTCTTTGGCATTCATATCTGACAGGCTGGTGGACATCATCAGTATCTTGGGCTTCCAAACTCTCTGAAGCAGAATCTTTCGTCTTTGCTCTTACAGGCAAAAAATTCAGTAGCAAAAGGCTCTTCTGCATACAAAGTTTTGCTGCAGCATAAAAATGTGGAGAGTTACAATTATGGCAACAGAACACCAAAGCCGCTATCTCCTGCTTAGGGAGAAAGTGATTTATCTTGCTTCTTTGGAGCAAAGACAGGTATGAAACACTGTTTTTTCTATATGATGCTGTCGGTTACTTAGTTCAACATCCAAATGCTAAATTTGAATAATCACCCTGAACCACACGGTGCACACTACAGTCAAGGAGAGCACATTTTATTCTAATAACAGTATTTCTGCTATTCTACCATCAGTCAGTTGTGATAGCAAGTATCTGCAAAAATAGATGAACTGGAGTTCAGAACCCGGAGATCCACAGGAGAGGTCACTCCCTGAAGAATTTTCTCACATGCTATTTTCTGCAAGGAATAGCAGAACATGATCCCACACAGTTCACGTAAGGCATACCAGTTTAACTCTTAGGTATTAAGAAGTAACCCCGGTTGTTAACTTACCCTGTACAGCAAAAATAATAACTGAGATTTACAAGGCAATGCTTTACCAAACTACCTGGAATGCTTCTAGATTTGGAAAGACAACACTTACCAAGGGTTTCTGGGTTCACCTCACTGGCTTCTGTGTTCTGCTTCTCCTCAGTATCATTTCCCCTACTCATCAGGGATTTCTGCTTCATTTCCAACTGCAGACACGACGTTACAACAGTTAAAATACGTTAAAATAGCCCCCTGTATATCCATACAGCAAGGCGGTACAAAGACACTGCATCACATTAAAGGAATTCAATCTCAGGAAGAGATGAGAGTATTTACTACCCCCTACTGCAGAATAAAACACTCAGTAGTCTAAAAAATCAACACCTAAACTATCACAGCAGGGAGCGCAGCCTCATACCAAGATGTTTAGGGTTTGTAGGCTGACACCTTTCCCTGTCGGGTGACTGGAAGTGTATCAGCCCTCCAAGAAAAAGAAGGCTTCCTCTTTATCCCCACCACTCAGGAAATTATATACACCTAGTCATGAGATAAGATTCTTCAAAAGGCATCATGTCATCTATTGTGTACTGTCAGATGTAAACATCACCTGTCAGGCAACAGGTACAATGAAATTACTCATCGTAACATCCATCTGTGCCCACTGCACCCCCAGAGTACCAAACTGCCGGGAGTTCTTGCAGGCAGGAGAGGAAGGAGGAGCTCCCAAAGTACCAGAACAGTTTGTTTGGCTGGCCCACATCTGAAGGGCCCACAGAGTAGCAGAAAAGTGGGCCATAGACTGAATTAGCTGGTCTTGAAGACCACACAGTTGTTAGCAATCAGAATTTCCTGCAGACTAGTGAAATCTAAATGAATTTTGGCTCTCTGCACCGGCGGGTGATGATGCAGACACCTCTCACCAGGTTGTGAGCTGGTGACACCAGCTATAAGGTGTACATTTCAAGGAAAATTACATGCAAAAACCATACTCTGAACCAAAGCCAGTTACCTGCTTGTCAAAGAAGCAATTATTTCCCTTTCTGTTAGCACTGCATTACTGTCAGAATGATGCTTGAGATGGATTTCTTGTTATGCTATACCTCAAAAAAACTCCACCCACTATGTAACATAGATAGTATCTTCCTAATTAACAACACACATTCTTGCTGAAAAGTAATGCCAATTTAACTGATTTTTGAGTCAAATTGAGTCCTAAATACTCATGATGACACATCAAGGGCTGAGTGAAGGAGGGGAGTGCTAGAATGCGTTTCACTGTTTAAGTTCTAAGTTTAGAAGTGAATACATGTTCTTCTCAAGCAAAACCAGTTAACCTAAAATCAATGAAGGAAAACAGGGTTCCACCCTACCCCACAACATTGCATTGTGAAATATTAAGGTAAAAGACATTAATAGACATCCGCCTGAGCGATCTTACCATCCAGATTCTAATGGAATCAGCCAGGGAATACACTCGTGCAAACTCCTCACTCAAAGGTACCTTTCCTCCACTATTGACTGGAAAAGAGAGGAAGAAGAGTCCTGTTAATTTACAGCCCCACCGTTACACAACTTAACTACTTCACTACAATTGTGCTACAGTCTTCCCTTTGTCTCTTAGTCAATGCTTGGAATGACGCCTGTAAGAAAAATAGTGAACAAAACCTGCCAACTTTCACAGGCCTTACACACATAAACTGCACCTTGACTGAATTATTTGCAAAGTTAAACTATTAATTTTTCTCGTTTCCTCCCCAAATTGATGCCTGCACTCATGGAAAATAAAAACCTCTCCCTAGACATGCTAATACCACTAATGCAACCTGACAGCAGAATAATCAAGAAATACTTAGTATTCAGTTAAAGCTCTAAAGCTCTACTTAGTTATCAATTCCCCACCCCACCCCTTTTTGTTTTACATTATGAATTTCCGGAATGGACTTTCAAGATCAATTTACAAAAAAATAAAGACCTGACAACATGGTTTCCATCAACTCTGGCTTGGAGATAAAGACATTCCTATGCAAGGCCCTCCCTTTCCCATTCCTCATTTTTTTTATATTTTACTTTTCCTTTCTTTTCAGCACCACTTGCACACACTGTACGTGGCAGAGGTCAATAGGGCTCCTGAAATTAGTCTGCACCAGCAAGACCCACAGACAGAGCTATTAACGTAACTATAGGATGGAAATCTTACCCACTTGCTAATACTTTCCTGGGGAACAACTGGTTTCAGTCTTAGTCAGAAATTTAGATCAACCATCATACATTGACCAAATGACTAAAGGCAATAACCACTTCAGTCATATCAGTCTTTGTGTCAATCATTTCTACCCATAACTTTATAGCTCAAAATGTAAGATGTTTTTTGACAGAAAGTGAAAGCCTCCAATGAAACCCTTCAAAAGCCAGTAATTCCTTAATATCCAATACTACATACTTATCAATAAGCTTAAGGGAAGTTAAAAAGTTGTTCATTTTTCCTACTGAAAATATTTACATTGTAATACAATGGAGATTATACAATTTAAAAGCAAAACATTTTCTTTTACTAAAAAAAAAGAATTTAAAGAAAATATGTATTTTGGGGATGCCCAGGTGAGTTTCCACAGTGTAACAGTTTGGGAGGTAATTCACACCTCCTCCAACACAGCATTCAAAAACATATTTAAGTCGGTGCTGGCTTGTTGGAAAAGATACAATGAGAGTGGAAAATGATTTAAGAATCAGTAACCACTGGGAGTCACATTGTTGTGAATTTAAAACCCGGAGGCCATCCCGGCTCTCCTCGGGTATATCCGTGTACGGCTTAGTCAGTTGCTTATCATGGCCATTAATATTTGGACAGAACTCTGAAGGTAAAAGCTCACATTAATAATAAGAAATAAACATTCTAGAGATAAGGTTTACCCATTTTACCTAAATGATGACCTCTTTATGCAGAACATCTTTGTATAAACTGTCACACTAAACTGATTTTTCCAAAGTTTATAAACTGAACTATAAGATAGCCTTTTACAAACTTTAAGTCTTCATTATTAAGATAGTCTAATATTAGAGTTACCATATTTTTGAAGGTTCTCATATAACTCTGGAGTGAGATACACCAAAGCAGCAAATGTTGAGTTCACAGCTTGATCAACAGTGGAACCAGCAACTATATCTGTCTTTGGGGTCTGTTTTTTACATGCCTGTATAAGTCCTTTGAAAAGTTCAGATTTTTGCCCACTGAAGTCCTGGGCAGGATCTGATTTTGCAAAGTCGATAAGAAAGTTACGGCAGTCATCTTGGTGAGAGCTCCTAGCCTGCAGAGAATGTTAGAGAACATTTCCTTTAACATTGTCAGAAAAATCGTTGCAGCTCAATTTGAATGTGACAAATGTAATTTAACAATTAAGTCAAGTCGCAGAACCTCTACTGCAGCTCAGCAACCTCATCTAATGAAAGATCTCTTTAAACTGAGAGAGAGGAGATTGAGATGAGATCTCAGGAAGAACTTTGCTGTGAGGGTGGTGAGGCACTGGCACAGGTTGCCCAGAGAAGCTGTGGCTGCCCCATCCCTGGAAGGGTTCAAGGCCAGGCTGGATGGGGCTTCGAGCAACCTGGTCTGGTGGGAGGTGTCCCTGCCCAGGGCAGGGGTTGGAACTGGATGATCTTTATGGTCCCTTCCAGCCCAAACCAGTCTATGATTTTATGTCCCTGCCCATGGCAGAGAGGGGAATTAAATAATCTTTGATGGTCCCTCCCTCCCATTCTAAGATTCTGGGAAAATGGAAAGTAATAAAAGGCAAAGGACAACAGCTTCTTTCCTCCTTGATATCTGAACTAAAACAGCACAAGTGATAACTTTAGCACAGCAGCATATGCTTAAGGACGTAGTGACTAATTAAGCCTGAGTGAAACTATGTGATACACAAGGATTTCATGCCAATGGAAGACAAGCCATGGTGTAAGTACCTCTATTTTATCCCAGTGTGTTCTACTGCTCTGAGCGGCTCCCAGCAGCGCCTCAGGACACATCTGGTGCCTGAAGACAGGTTTCCACAAAGGAGAATTAAGAACCGATGTTACTTTCAAAGGAGGCAAATCTGCTTCACTACCTAATTCTGCAAGGAATTCAGAACAGACCTCTCAGTTACTAAACATTTTCATTCATTTTTAGAGATTAACAAAAATAGCAAATATTAAACATGCAGTAGGGGGAAATAGGTAACACAAAAGACTGAACAAGTAATTTAACAACATTCTCTAATTTCTGTTTCTCTAATATGGTGCAGAAAACTGACGTGCCCTTTCTGTAATGATAGCATCAATAGCTTACCGTATAGTGAGATACGTTACACTACGTAGGAAGGAATTAAAATTAAACATTTTCGCTGTACTTACGGCCACGGAAATTTGCCAATTTGCAAGAGAGTTTAAAAGCTTTTTCTCTGAATAAAGACATAATGATTTGCTCTCTGTAAGCTCATGTTAAGAAAAGAAGCAAATATTCTAAAATAAGAACATTCCAATTAGTTCCCTAATTCCACCGTTAAGTACTTGCTTAATTTTCCCAGGTAAGTACCGACCACCCAATTGCAGCAAGAACTCTTGAACCTTGTTTAATTTCTCCAAAGTGGTAAATGAATTGATAGAATCATAGAATCATTTTGGTTGGAAGAGACCCTCGGGATCATCAAGTCCAACCATCAGCCCCACTCCACAAGTTCTCCCGTACACCAGATCCCTCAACACCACATCTCATCGACCCTGAAACACAGTCAGGGATGGGGACTCCACCACCTCCCTGGGCAGCCCATTCCAGGCTCTGACCACTCTTGCTGGGAAGAATTCTTTCCTAATGTCCAGCCTAACCCTACCCTGCTGCAGCTTGAAGCCATCCCCTCTTGCTCCATCACTAATTGCCTGTGAGAAGAGACCAGCACCAACCTCTCCACAATGTCCTTTCAAGCAGTTGTAGAGAGTGATGAGGTCTCCCCTCAGCCTCCTCTTCCTCCAACTAAACAGTCCCAGCTCCCTCAATTGTTCCTCATAAGATTTATTCTCCAGGCCCTTCACCAGTTTTATTAGTGTACTTAACGTCTGGAATAAACCAAATTTCACTTGTTACATTCAAATTTAAATCGATACCAAACGCCCACGTGGAACTTTCTACATGGTTTGCGTTCTGTGCTCTGTATCTTTTGTGGTTTGCTGGCTCCACATTCACACCACACTACAAGGTGGATTGCAGCACTAGGGAACAACTTTAAAAGGAGAAAAAGAACAGGAGGTTGGGCAAACTCTGGTATTACTTCCTAAATGTAATTCAGCTTATGATGATGATAATTTCCAGGAGTCCACGTCTTCCTAACGCTGGCTTCTGACCCCTGTGACACTCTCTGCCCAGCATGAACAGCGGCGAGAGTGGTCACAAATTGGGGGTTACAGTTCAGCGACCACACTATGGGAAGCAGCAACACATCAAGTCTTCCCCCTTCAGTCCAGAGGGAAATACCAAAGGAACTATATTTCCATAGTGGATTCAAAACGTTAAGGTCCTCATACCTCCTCTCTGCATGGCAACACAACTTCTGGAGCCGTCAAACGCACTCACCTCGTAGAGATTTCAGTGCCATGCTTCGGGAAGCCAAGCGCCCCATCAACCGGGAGACAAGAAGCTGTAAATCCAAGCCCCAAGAAACGGCAACATCTGGGAGGCCGTAAGCAGTGACGGAAAACTTGTAGCCCCACTCATTATTACTGCTGTCAGAGTGAAAGAGAAACTGCAGCCGTGGGCCAGCCTTAAAGGTCACTTTCTACAGAGCAACAAAACAGTCATTTTGCCAAATGTAGATGACAGGAAGACGTTTCAGGGTAATGAATTCCCTTCAGCAACTCTGGCTTTTCAGTATTACGTTCTGTCCATAACAGATCTAATTCGCCCCACCGTCGGAATAAGAGACCCACAACATTAAGCAGGTAAAATGTCTAGTCCATAGCTTAATGAGACATTTTACAGATGATTGAGCTTTAGAAACGGGAGCCATGAAACACTAGAGAAGCAACTCATTTGAGTAGAGGCCACTAAAGAAAGGGGGTAGCCACAGGAAGCACTACACCCATCTCATGATTTAAAGAATTGTGAGGGCAGAGTGCCAAGGAGTCAGTTTTACCCAGTAAAACTGGGCAAAGTAAGTTGCCCCGTGGCAGTTCGACACCATTATTACTTTTCATTTTGGCTCCTTTGATACCAGCAATAAAGAGGGATTCTTTACTCATTCTCTCCTTTTATCTGCATCATTGCAGACTTTCTTCCCCACCTCCTCCCCCCCACCTTAGACGACAGGTTTTCCATAAGAATCATAAACATTTCCTAAAGTTGGATCAATCACTTGGTTCAGAATTTTAAAGATGCTCACCTTAGGCCACTTCTCAGTGCCAACCTTTGTATCGTAACGAGTTTTTGCACCTCTGGCATCAGTAAACTCCAGGTAATCATACCTGTGAAAATTGCAATTCATTACTTCCATATTTACCTTTTCAGCTTTGGGGGAAAACGTTTGCTTTTGGGTTTTCACAAATGCTGCATCTCAGAATGCCCTGTCACATCTTTCTGAACCACACCTGCATCTCTTCGTGTGATGGCTAAAGCATTTAATTCACGTTTCAAACACAGACCTCAGAACTTCCCCGACCTTTCAGAATCAGTAACGGGTGCCAATTTTAACATCTGGAACACGCCTTAAACTAAGCAGTAGCCTGATATGTTCCCAGGAGAAACCAAGCCAAGAGTTTTGCCTAAAGAGGGCAAAATAAATACCAAAAGCACAAACTGGGGAGGTCACAGCAATATTACAAAACAGATCAAGGCCAAAGGAAGCAAAATTCATACGAACAGCACGCCTGTATGTCTGCCAAAAGCAGCTTTCAGCATGTGAATTCATTCAAAATAACACACTGTGTATTGCACAGGACAATGAGGAAATTGAAACAGCATGCTCAGAAGTATCATCACACATTATAACATGCCCTCCAAGAATAGATGTTGGAATCTAACAGCGCAGAAGATTAATTTACCTCCTTTCAGTTTCACATTTTTCATCAAATTCCACCTCAAAGTAAGTTGCCCCGTGGCACAGGAAGACTGACACCTCATGGCAATTGTTCTCATAATTATGAGGAGACTCCATTGTCCACGTTCGCAATACCACAGGCTGTTCCTGCTGCCAGCTTTCCATTTCCATCTGTAGAATGAAAATACATTCTTGAGGAAGTAAAGCATTTAAAAAAAAATAAAATAACTACACTAGATTTTTGTGTCTGTACTTCAAACTTGCCAGATTACGTACAAGGTGGAATTAAAAAGGCTAGAGCACTGAATTACACCTAAACTAGTAATAAAGGGACCCTTGATAACCGTATTAGAGAAGCATTTCTAAAGTAATTTTATAATCAGAGTTGTGTAGGTCGGAAGGGACCTTTGAGATCACCTAGTCCAACCATCAGCCTCACTGATAAAAAAACCTCACTAAACTACATCTCTAAGCACTATGTCAACCTGTCTTTTGAATACCTCCAGGGATGGGGCCTCAACCACCCTGGGCAGCCCGTTCCAACACTTGATAGCCCTTTCCATGTAAAAATTTGTCCTAATATCCAATCTGAACCTCCCCTGGTACAACTTGAGGCCATTTCCTCTTGTCCCATCACCTGTGACTTGGGAGAAGAGACCGACCTCCCCTGGCTACACCCTCCTTTCAGGGAGTTGTAGAGAGTGAGAAGGTCTCCCCTCAGCATCCTCTTCTCCAGGCTGAACACCCCCAGCTCCCTCAGTTTCTCCTCATAAGGCTGACTCTCCAGACCCCTCAGCAGCTCCATTGCCCTTCTCTGGACCCACTCCAGCCCCTCAATGTCTCTTTTGCGGTGAGGGGCTCAAATTCCTCTAGTCTACTGGGGGAGAAGACAGTCACACCCCAGAAGAGTCTACAAGTCTCCAACAATAACAAAAGAGAGTCTGGGTGAGTAATGCAGATTTAAGCATCTCCATACAGGCATATAGACCATTAGCTTTACCACAAGCAACAAAGCTAAAAATGTTAAATACATCCTATTTTTAATTGCCCTTTTTCATTTTCAGAATCCCTCCTCCTTTCTGCTCTCCAGACTTCTCGTTCCAGTTGCAGTTTCTGGTCACTTTGCTCATCACCAGTACCAGTACAGACATATTCCCCCAGTTCTTCATTACAGGTTTCATTTCATTACACATCCCATACTCATGGAAGCTTTCCAGATCCTTTCAAACACTTATCAATTGAACCAACTGAGATGTCTTTCCTGCAGTTTTGTTACCCTAGACTTGATAGTGCCTGTATCTTTAGTTACCTTATGAGGCTCGCTACAGAGGCTTTTCAGTGGTTCTATCAAAGTGCTGAATCCCTGTAGCAGAGTACAGCACGGAATGTCTAAAGTGCAAAAATCCAACAAGAAGATGACCTAGGAGAAAATACAGGTCTCATGAAAACACAGGTACCCACAGCCATAATCCCGGGGAATAGTACAAAATCCCAAGGGGCACTTACCAGCTGACGAGTGGCCATAGCAAAGACAGAGTTACTTATTTTTTCTACTATTGTTTTGCCACTATATTGAGATAAAAGTGACTGCAAAATCGTTCTGATATTTGACAGGAACTGGCCCACATCTAAAGAGAAAAAAAACCCTTAATAGCCACCTTAAGGATTTGCTACCACAACCTGCTTTATCAAACACCTAAGTGCGTGGTGATGTGCACAAGAAGACAGCAGGAAAGGCATCTGCTGCCCCAAGGCAGTGACACCCAACAGCCACAACAGTTCAGAGAAGTTTTCTGTGACATTTCTATCATGGAAACAAGTTAAGTTTATCAACGACATAATAAAATTTAAAAAAAAACAACCCAAGAAAAGCCCAAAACCAAAATGGAGTGATGAGTAATTTAATCAAACACTCCAAGATTGCTGAAACAACAGTCTATTGTATCAGTAGCCTCCTCTCCATATAAACTCACATTTTAAACTTAAAGTAATAAATAAGGCTAATAATTTTTAGCTGTAGCCCTGCTCCATTTTAAAATGTAAGAAAGGAAGACAACAAACTTATTTATACACAATTAACATAATATGAATATATAATGTATGTAATATAACATGAACATAATATGAAGTGATTTCACATAAATTTACATCTCTGTTAAGTACTTGGCCCAATAAACTACTCAATACTGAGCTGCTGCTCAGTAAAAAAGCCAACAAACAAAAAAACCACAAAAACCCTCTACAAAGCAAAACACTCCTTACAAGTGTCCAGCTTAAGTTCCTTTCTTCTTGCTATTACAAACATCTAGGAAAAAGTACATACCACCACACAGAAGCTTATCAAAATAAGAGAAATTTAAAGAAACTAGAATGTTCAAATGAAAGTCTGTAACAGAATTTCCCCCCTTTCTACATACAGCCCCCCACATCTTCCCCCCCCCAGTATTAGACATTGAAAGCTTACTAAAATTATCAACATGGATAAAATTCACATGCAATTCACTATGCAATTCCATCCTAGAGAGACTGGAAATGCTATGATAGTTATGGGAAGGCCTCAGGCAACCACTGGGGAAGGCTTATTACACCACTAATTGAGAAATGACATTTTAAAGCCCTGTATTCCAGCACATTTAATTCTGTATTCAACCCCAGCACTTACAGTTTTTAAGTATTCCTACAGCAAGATCCTTGGCTGAGTTATCGCTACCCTTAAGTTGCAGGTAGCACCACGAAAGGAGGCTACCTTGAACCGACCAGAATAAGGAAGACAAGACCGTGCCACTCTCTTGCTGTGCGACATCCAGCATCATCATTTCACACTGAAAAATAAAGAATGTAAGGAAAGGATAACCTCTTCTGCTGCAGAATGACATACACCATGTACTAAAAAAAACATGATGGACATTATTACCCCAACCACCCCCCCAAAAAAAAGACTGAATGTGACTGACAAGCAGCAAATAACACTAGGAAGCAATTAATGTATTTTGTCTTGATAAATCACAATTTTAAGTAGGAACAGCTACGTCTGAGTCACTCGGTGTTCTCAGCATATTTTTTTTCTGCACATGGAAATGACTCTCCTCCATTTACACCTCCTTTATGGCATGACCAATTCTAACCTCTCAATATGGGATGATATACTTCTGTTTCCTCGTGTTGATAGGCTGCCAGAAAGTCTTTTCAATGCTACAGAAAAATTCCTCATCTTATACATCACCGACTCTAGTATTATGAAATGTAATGTTTAAAGGGAAATATTCCCATCAGTTTGAAAACCTAATCCTACAGAACTGAACAGCCATCAATGGTTTTATCCAGAAGAACAGGGAAGTTAATTCTTTTGCACAGGTCTCAGGCATGCAGCATGTGTTTGAATGCATAGAAAAATCAGGGCAGAGAAGGAGGAAGAGAAGCAGTGCAGAGACAGTTACCTCTCTTGCTGCCACTAGCAGAAGAGTTTCCATGACTGACAGCACTTCGCTTATGTCAAGATTTGCAGAAACTCCTTTCTCTGGCAATAATAAGAGTCCTCCTGGGTCTTGATCACTACAAAACAAAGATCTTCTTACTAACCAACCAGTAGCACAGGTCCAAAAGATAGATTTATTTATCTTTAGTTATTTAGTTGATTCCAGTTAAATATGAGGAAAAATTTCTTCACAGTGAGAGTGACTGAACACTGGAAGGGGCTGCCCAGGAAGGCTGTGGACTCTCCTTCTCTGGAGACATTCAAAACTCGCCTGGACGCGTTCCTGAGTGATCTGCTCTAGGTGTTCCTGCTCCGGCAGGGGGATTGGACTGGAGATCTTTCAAGGTCCCTTCCAACCCCTGAGATTCTGGGATTTTGTGATGCCTGAGATAAACCTGTAGAGATCCTACTGCATCATTACTAGGAAAGGGTTCTGATGACTGTAGACTGATTAAATCAACACCAACTGTCACGATGGACAAACAACCACTTAAGAATTGGAGGACAGTCGAGGAGAAGTCTAAGAGCCAGATACTGCAATTTCAGCACCAACCTTGGACAACGTTTTACAGAGTTACTCAGTTAATAAACACATTAAGTAGGAGGATTCTCCTTTCCAAAGCAAACTCAGTTGATCATTTTTGAGAACTATTTTCCAGGGGAAGGTAATTTCTAAAAAGGATTAAATGTGAACTTATTAACAGACGTGGGGTAGCAGACAATGATTTTCCATTTCAGGGCCCTTACCTGAAGTGGGTACACAAGGATCTGAAGGCAAGATGTACAGATTGCTTATGTTCCTGCTCTGTGATGTTTTTCTAGAAAAGGAAAAAGATTTATTTGTATGCTATTGGCTGTTTCCCCTCCTCTGTGAGAAAGAATTCTAATTTCTGCATTCTACTATTCATGTTTGGTAAGAAAGGCAGGGTTAGGTCCTCTTTCTTTGGATAAGCTGCAGAGAGAGAGAAGGGGGAGGGTAACAAGAGGCAAAGAAAAAAAAAAAAAAGGTTTTTTAAATCAATGGGACAAAGTATACATTGTTTGACATCAATCACTCAGACCTGTCCTCTTTTCTGCATAAAGAAAGCAGGTACTACACAATCAATTTCTCATGTAAAGGTTTACCATCATGGTGAAGAGCTGCTGTCGCCTGGTCTGCCTGTCCGGGAAGAAGACCGCTGCTCCGCTGAGTAAGGTGTTCTTAACTTCCTCCTTCAGCATTTTCATTGGCGTGAAGTTACTGTCCCCCATATCCACTACTGCTCAGACGAGAGGGAAACAAAGTTACAGGTTCAAATTAAACTCCATCTGATATGTTAGAGGCATAACGGAATTAAGCGGGTTAATTTGCACAATTTCAAGCCCTTGCAATCCCTTTAAACACACACAAAACGAGGGGAAACCTTTTGACTTCTAGCAAGAAAGATTTTTCTCAGGATATATTTATTCACTGAGAAAATTAATTCTAAAAATGTTAAGATTTGACAACTATCTCAGCTAATAAAGCTTTCAGGATGTGACAGAGTCCATATAAACTGGTTTCTCTCTAGCTTGCTTTTCAAGAGATTGTTGGAAAATGAACAAAAAATATACTTGAATAAAAAGGATATCCTCCAACTTCCAATGAAATCTACAGTAGAACTCCCATTCTCTTCACCAGCTCCAGAATCTTCCCTGTGCTTCTGTAAACCTTACAGGCTCTTTGTCAGATCATTTATATGAAATACCAGAAAGAAACGAACCCCAGTAACACTGCATTTAAAGAATCACATTCCCTGATGGTTGAACGTTCATATGACAAGTCTGGAAGAAGTTTTCTATTGCAGCTGTTGTCAGAAAGTCTACAAAACCATTTCAGAGGGTCAAGGAAAGTTTCACTGTGATAGACTAATTAGCACACTCTGAAGAGAAAACAAAGGAAGAAGAGCTGACTTGGCCTCTAGGAATAAATATCTTTTCTCAACTTGTAGGTGTTGTAGCACATTTGTAAGCCACAGCAGAGAAAAGGGTTA
This sequence comes from Jacana jacana, assembly GCA_013400555.1. Classification (NCBI taxonomy): domain Eukaryota; kingdom Metazoa; phylum Chordata; class Aves; order Charadriiformes; family Jacanidae; genus Jacana; species Jacana jacana. The sequence goes on along the minus strand of VZTM01030360.1, from coordinate 102,079 downwards.
GTGTATTCAATATAAATTACCTTCACACAAATGTCTATAAAGTTCTTCTGCAGCTTCTGTGTTACCAGATGTTTTGATCTGAGCAGCTTCTTGAGGTTTAGGTATTTTATTGTCTCCAGTAAGCACAGAGAAGCAGCTCTGGAGAAGTTGCAATAGCAGTGTTTGAGCAGAGATGCATTCTTCCTTTGGGCTAGAAGAAGGCATAAAACAAACAGAAGTAAAAACTAGGAAAGAAGTTCTTTTGCATCAAATAGATGATGCTATGAAAGTCCCTACCTCAGCTGGATAAAATACACTGAATACAATGCACATAGAGAAAAAAAAGTATAGCTACCAGCTAAATTAATCTACATCTCAAGCTTCTTTGTAATGCTATGGTTTAAAACACATAAGGCAGCAGTAGGAAAACGTAATTTATGTAAATAATGTAGGTTAGGAAGAAGGAACTGCTACAACTAAACAAAGCACACTTTGTTTACGCACACACACACACACATTAGTGCTTCACCATGCAGTAACAAAGTGACTTACTTTTGGTGAAGTTTATTGTAAAAGTTCCAGAACAGCTGTAAGTCAAGGCCTGTGAAATCTAAAAACAACTTGTATTTTAACCCACTCTCCTTCTGATGAACCTTAAAAAGGCAAAGAAAAAGGCAGGATTGAAAAATTAACTTTATACAGTACGTTTATAAAAAGTAAATCCCTGAATGCTGGGCTTAAAGTATCTTAACATGAATTCCAGTATAGGTTCTTTCATGGATATTCCAGAGTCTGAATTGGATGGTTCATGCTGAAACCTTCTCCTTCACAGAACTCCAAAGACTTTCTCTCCTCTTTCCAGATGTCTAGTCCCTGTCACCCACAACTAAAGGACTTTACAACCTCCAGCTCTTCACCTAATTCGACCGAAAGTAAGTCACAGCCAAAATGAGACTGTCCATCGTTCAGAATCGAAGCTGAAAGGGCACAGATGTGAGCACTGTGTGAATAAAACACAATTTTGATACATATCCTCACAAGGAGGGTACATCAGGCTGATGTACATCAGCACACAAACACCCATCTCTCTTAACAGTACATGTCTCAACCTAGGCATTCACAGAATTACTTCAGCTAAAAGAGGGCATGCTTTCATCTATGCAATTTTTCTAGCTACCTCTCTAGCACTTTTCCCTGGTGCTTGCTTCAGAAAAAAACACATTTTCTGGACCCAAAGAGTCCATATTCCTCCTCAATGTCAGTAAACGTACACAGAAGGATATTTTTCAGAAACCATTTTTTCCTTCCACAGCATGGTTTGAACAGTCACTAGTACCTCATCCATTCGCAGTTCCTATTGGCATAGTCTTGCTACTCCTAGCATGGTAAATACAAGCTTAGTCAAACTTGAACTAAGGAAAAATACCAGGTCCTGTGCCAGCTGCTGGATGAAATGAAGCGTCTTCAGGAGAAGAGTTGTGCCACAGATGGTCTCATCATCACTCTTTCTGCACTTCAAGCAGTTCATGCTCCTGTTGGGCTCGTCTCGCATAGGCCGAAGATAGCCAAGAACGTTCAGGCCTTGAACCCCGAGCCGTTCTGCCGTGTCTTGTCTGGTGCACAAGAACTTTATCATCAAGTACTGGAAGGACATAAGCACAAGGTTTGTTTTAAAAATTAGTGCAAACTTAGCTTTCGAAAGACATAAGCACATACATGAGGAGACTGTGGGGCACGGGGGGAAAGCCTTATTCCCCATCAATCAACCCCAGAAGCTTAAAATAGTGAGCCTGACATTCAGGCTAAGCTTGAACACTCTTCCCCACGTCTCCAGAAAGTCACAGCAATGGCTCTGTGACCTCTACGAGCATCTGCAAGGTTAGTGAATTCATTATCATTCCATTCATTCTGCATACTCCATTCTGTGGCTTGCCGCGGCCAGGAGCAGTCGAGCCCGACGCAATCAATCAGGAAGCCATCAATCCGCCATTCCAGCCAGCACCCGAATCCGGAAGCGCACCCAGGAGGCACTTCTCTCAGGAAGCACACACAGTCGGGAAGCACATATTCAGGAAGCACCCCCAGGAAGTGCACATAGTCGGGAAGCACACACATCGTTCTACAGTTACAGGTCCTCATTCGCTAAGCACTACATTTCGGATAGGGAGAGGGATATTGTCCACGAGCTTTCCACACACTTTCCACAGGCTTAAAGTTGCCCCATGATTGGCTACAACATTTGTGTCATTTGCTGTTTCCCACACTTTGTTTCGCCTTCACTATACTTCGTTTCGCTTACTTCCACTTATTTGCATATGTGCCCTTTCAGTAACTCCCTCTTAAAGGGCCTGCTCTCAACAGTGGCTCTACAGTGAGAGCATTTTTTCCAGGTTAAAAAATTATTAGCCCCATTTCAAAGCGAGCAGAGGATCAATATGTAATACTGAAAACATACTTTTATGCCATCTGTCCACGGTGAGGTACAGAATGCAAAGCTGAAGGGAACAGCAAGTTCTGCCACCCAAATTTACGTAGTAACTGCACACTCCTATGCCTCAGTGACTGGGGGTTACAGGGACAACAGCGACTCTTAGCGAGTGACAGGTTTAGAAACATTCCCAGTTCACATATAACTGCACAACACTTCTGCTCCTGTTTCCACAGGACAAAAGAGGATCGGGGAACTACGCAACAGCTGACTCCAGAAACAAGATAAACACAGGGTCTGAGAAGCAAAAGTTTCCCACTTAAGCACCACAAATCAAACCTCATAGTTCTGCCACTCTTGAAACACAAAAGTCCCACATTCTTCAAGGAAATCAGCAGAACTGATGGAACTGCTTAGTTAAATTTTGTGGCCCTTAAAACAAGGGTAGAGCAGAATCTGGCTTTGAAAGAATAAATGCTATAACTATGCAGTAGTTAATTCACTTATATATTAGAATAAAGCAACAATTGGCCTCATGTTAAAACCACTGATGATTATTTCCTCATGATAAAACCACTAGCCTGTGCATCGGCATGTAATTTTGCATTATTTTTGATCCCGAAGGATCATTTAACTACAACAATCTATGTGTGCATAGAGACCAAAAGGATAAAGCTCCCAGGACAGAAATTGAATCATTCACATTTAACCTATTGATTTTTCCCTTTACCCAGAAAAATTCCCTTTGCCCAAAAGAAAAGGTAGGTTTATTTCAACTGTCATTGCAACAAAGCCCAGGGATGAGCCTCTGCTCACCGGGACTGGCCAAGAGGGATTTTCACTGTTTCTTACTTGGGAAATTCTGCATTGTTGCATTTTGACATCAACTTCGTCCCATTCTTCTTCCACTTCAAACCAGCCAATAGGATCATCATCTCCCAAATCATCACACGAACAACTGCTTCTACGTATAAAAGAGTGTAACAAACTTTGGTAAAACAATAAAAAGACAAAAAAACTTTACTCTGGGGGTGGTGGGACACTGGGACAGGTTGCCCAGGGAGGTGGTTGAGGCCTCTTCCCTGGAGATCTTCAAGGGGAGGCTGGAGGAGGCCCTGGGCAATCTGGTCTAGTTGGGGGTGTCCCTGCTGACTGCAGGGAGGTCGGACTAGATGACCCTAGAGGTCCCTTCTGGCCTGGACCATTCTACGATTCTATGAAAAAAACAAGAGTTTAAAAAACTGCAAAGGTGCTCTATTCTACCAAAGTATTTTTAGCCAAGTTCTGGCTATAAAGCTGAAATGAGAGACAATAGAAGCTTTCACAAACCCAAACCCTATCACATGCAAAGTAAGAAAATTAAGGAGATCTTTTTAGTCAGGGTCCCCAACCTCCCCTCACTCCTAAGCAACCGTTCTGAGAAAGTAATGTAATAAAAGCAAATTAATATATGATCTTCCTATGAACTGTTTCTGTAACCAGTGACCTGCACCTCGAGTAGGAAGTTGGTTTTGTTATATTCCTTTTTAAACAGGTCTTTAAATCAAGGGTTGAAAACAACAGCTATATACTTATTTCTTCAAACACATCAAATTAAGGCTCATTAAAATCAAACAAGTAACAATTAAATGATGTGTCATTTTTAAGTCATAGAATCATAGAATCATAGAATCGTTTAGGTTGGAAGAGACCCCTGGGATCATCAAGTCCAACCATCAGCCCTACTCTACAAGTTCTCCTCTACACCAGATCCCTCAACACCACATCCAATCTACTCTTAAACACAGTCAGGGATGGGGACTCCACCACCTCCCTGGGCAGCTGATTCCACTGACTGACCACTCTCTCCGTGAAAAATTTTTTCCTAATGTCCAGCCTAACCCTACCCTGCTGCAGCTTGCAGCCATTCCCTCTTGTCCTGTCGCTCATTGCCCGTGAGAAGAGACCAGCACCAATCTCTCTACAGTGCCCTTTCAAGCAGTTGTAGAGAGTGATGAGGTCTCCCCTCAGCCTCCTCTTCCTCAAACTAAACAACCCCAACTCCCTCAATCGATCCTCATAAGCCTTATTCTCCAGGCCTCTCACCAGCTTTGTTGCCCTCCTCTGTACTCGTTCCAGCACCTCGATATCTGTCTTGTGCTGAGGTGCCCAGAACTGGACACAATACTCAAGGTGCGGTCTCACCAGTGCTGAGTACAGGGGGACAATCACCTCCCTACTGCTGCTGGTCACACTATTCTTTATGCAAGCCAGGATGAAGTCATTTGAGGCAATCCTCAGTAGTTCAAGTGACATTGCAAAACCATCTCATACAGCATTTATTTTCCATGTGTTCATTAGCAGAGAAGTCCAGGTATACCTGTCTTTTAAAAATTGTTTGAATTCCCGCAGCTTCCACTTGTCATAGCTCTCAAACCTTCTGAAGTGTTCCTCTGCGTGGAACTTCTCTGAAGGACTATTATACGCGAACACCAGCCCGCACTGGGCCCCGATGGCACCTCTTCGCACCTCAAAGAACAAATCCAGAGCCATCAGTATTAAAAAACTGACAAGGAAAGAAGGTGTTGCTTTCATGGAGAAAGAAATACATTTAGAGAATGAAATACAATTGGAGAAATGCTATGAAAACTTTTGTAAATCACTGAATCAGGATCACGAACCTGGTAAATATTTGTTACATTTATCACTCTAACAGCCCAGCATTGACTACGCTCCATATATTAATTCTAATTTTGTATATTTTTTTAATGTAAAAATCCCCAAACCAAACCCAAACCAAAATGATACATCCCAGTATCACTATGCTGTAAACCAGCTGAGCTGCCTCTCCAGTTCCAATTGGAATTTACTGGTCACAAGTCCCTCTGTGTGTAATTCTCTTCAACGCTGAAAGACCTATCCTTGTTCCAGAAATTAAACGACTGTTTTGTCTTAAATAAACAAACAAATAAATCCAGCTGCAGAAATCTCACTGAAGTTTTATCACAATATTTTTCTTTCAAACCATGTGTCCTGGTTTGAGGTAAAACAAACCAGTTTTCTGTTCAGTAATTTTACTTTTTTAGCTGGGCCCCTTCTAGCTCACTAAAGTCTGAAAAGAACAGCAGATTTTCAGAAACTGTTCCCTCTGAGGGTGCTCAGACCTGATCACCCCAAGGGATGGTGCAGAGAAGCCCTGGCTTGTACTCATTGTTGGAACAGCCAAGGGCATGGAATTCCGTTATTTGCCCCATTGGAGGGTGGGAAGTGGAAAAACGTCAAGGGGTCACCCCTGCTGGGAGGAGAAAACAGGACAGGGGACCCCAAACTGACCAACTGGGGTATTCCATCCCATCCATATCGTGCTCAGTGTAAAAGCTGAGGGATCAAAGGGTCACCTCTCTTCCTTCAATGGCCAATGTCCAAGGAGGATCCTGTCTGTTCATCTGCCTTTGATCCTGATGCCAGCATCCCTGACTCCAGAGCCGGAATCCAGCTCCTGTTGGTCACCCAGTCCAGTCTGGGACTTTTCCTCATGCTGCTGGTGATGTGACTGTCATCCTGGGAGACTAATACGGTTTTGTATATACTGTATACTTGGGTTTTTTCCTTTCTTTTATACTTTTTAATTTTTCTTTTTATTATATTATTATTATTTATATTTTCATTAAAGTGGTTTAGTTTTTTCTCTAACCCCTTAAATCTCTTTAATCCCTTCCTCTCCTCTCTTTTTCTTGGCAGGGGGTGGGAGGGAGGGGTCATCATCTGTCTGACTGGTCAAAACCACAAAACCAGGTAAAATTGCACTAAGTGTTCAAATACACTGATGTCTCTAAAAAGAATGTGAAAGGTCTGAGATTTAATCAGAACTCACATGGTATTTATCTTGAAATCTGCTATTCACAGAATATGGTATATAGTCCTACAAATAAATCCATACTCTTTAGAAAGAAACCACGCACCTAAAGCTCGCTGGCTTGAGTATATTACAAGAGAGAGACACAAGCAACAGAAAAATAGATGTGTTTACTACATGCTTGTGGTTCCCTGAAACAGTTGAAGACCTGCATTTCCTTAAGCTCCCTGTGACTTACATAAAACTGCAAACTAACACCACTGCACAACTAATTTAAAATTTGGGTTCATACCAAATTAAAAAAAAAAAAAAATTCTAATTCAACTCCACCATATGGGAAAAGCACAAACCTTCACTTGAAAAGCACAGAGGAACTACATACCTTTATTCTAATTTGTGTCACTTGAAAGGAAGATTCAGTTCCAGTAGAAAGAATGATACTTGCTCTGGTCTTTCCAGTTTCAGTAAGAAAACCTAAAGCAGGAGTGGGAACAGAATGAGGTTGGAAGGACTGTTAGGGCACGGTGCTTGAAAGAGAATTTCAAGGTGCAAGGCTGTGGATTGAAGGGGGAAAACAGAAGCACGATGCTTTTCTATTGAAATGCTCATTAAGAAATGCTTCTAAAGGCAAGTAAAAAGACTGTATCATGTTGTTATATACTCTCACAGATCATACACTGATCTCCGAGCCAGTGCCTCTCTCTGAGCTGCAGTATCCTCAGACTGTTTTCCCATTAAAATTTATTAATAACTCCCAAATATTACTTTGGCTCATGGCTCTGTTCACTGATTCACTGAGACAATTCACTGTTCCCCAAACCATGATCCATAAAACACCAGAAGACAATCCACAAAATAACTAAAGAATAAGAATCAAACACTACACCCAGGCAAACGAAGGGGTAAGAAGCATTCAGAGTGTGCCTGATTTTCTATCACAGTAACTTTCATTTCTCACTAGCACTGCAGGAGACAATACAGTTGGGTTTTTTTTGAAAAAGATGAAGTGGTATTTCACTAAAAAAGGAGGTCAAGAAGCACAAGCCTCTTTTTTTAGGTTGCATCCAAATAAAAACATTGCATTAGCAAAGACAGGCTTTAAAGGAGAATTAATAGTTACGTGCACTGAGCGAAAATTTCATTGATTTCTACCATCTCCCTCCATCAATATTTGGAAAATGGGCAGTGAATGATTCAAGACAGCAACCCACAAAATGTGCTCTAGTATCATTTTCTGTGGGACAGCTCATTGCTGACTTCCACAAAGAATATCAATAATTCTCCCCCAAATCCAGTCATTCCTTTGGTTTGCTATTACAATAAATTGGCTCCTGAGAAATCCCCCTTCTTGTAAAACAGAACTCAGATACGGTTGGGGAGGGGTAAATTAGTGGTGGTGTTTGGGGCCTTTATTAAAAGATCTTCCATATCATTAAACTATCAAGTAGCATCAAATAGAAATGAATATATATGCAAGAGCATCAGAGCCTTTTCAACAGCCTTTGGATCTGGTTGAATGTTCTGTATTTTTAATCCAGGCTCTTACCATCCCCAGTCCACGGCTCTACAAGGAGATTTTCAGGCCCTGATTTGTCTTCTTTTCCCTTTACGTCACATGCTTGCAGAGTCAGCCGTAACGGTTTTCCTAAGTAATAAAATAAACAGGTTTATCAAATTCACAAAATAGAAAGCCTCTTTTCCAGCTTATAGTCCTTCCCACAGAAAACAAATGAAAAAAAACCCTACAATACTATGAGCTTTTTACTGTTGTCAGATAAAAAAAAAGGAGGAATAAACTGGAGCATAAAAGATGGGGTAATCTATCAGAGCTAAAGCTTTAGAAATGGACAGAAGGACAATGAAAATCAAAGACAAAGAACATTCTCTCAAGTGTTTGCACACTCTGGAATGCACCACACAGAAAACACCACTCTTGTCTTGCAAAAAGCAGCAGCTACTCTGGGAAAAATGAAACCATTTTCAAACCTTTTGAAAGTAAATACTGACACTATAAACTGACTAATGTGCTCTTCAGCACAAGCCAAGGAGTCCTGGCAAAATCTACTAAAAGGCAAACAAAGGGAAACTCTCTTCAAGAGAGGGGCTAATGATAATCTCAGAAATTGGCATGTGAGGAAATAGAGATTTATCAAACAAGTACAGTCAATACAGCAAAATCTTACGCCCTGTGCCAGAGCCCTCATAGCTCTACACTCAGCTTGATTAATAAAAGATTGACTTACAAAAGATTGCTTTATAAATCTACATCCTCAGATTGTTTTATAAGAGTGCAAATAAAGAACTGTAAACAGATGCTAATGACATCATATTTAAAACACAAATTTTGCACATGTATATGCCTGCAAGAGAGACCACTTGCTGAGGGCTAAACACATAAGAGTTAAGTGTGTTACTGGAAAAATAAATACTTGATGTCATTTGCCTTTTGTACCACACAAACACAAACACCATCTCGATACAGGGGCCACTATCTACAAAGTTCACCCTCAAGGTGATGCAACCAGGTTCAATGCTTAGATCTCCAGAATCCCCTACATTTTGGCTGCATCTTCTTGCTGAGAGCTGTTCATTTTCATAGAATCATAGAATCATTGAGGTTAGAAGAGACCCCTGGGATCATCAAATCAAACCATCTGCCCTACTCTTCAAATTCTTCCCTACACCAGATCCCTCAACACCACATCCAATCTACTCTTAAACACAGTCAGGGATGGTGACTCCACCACTTCCCTGGGCAGCCCATTCCAGTGCCTGACCACTCTTTCTGTGAAGAATTTTTTCCTAATGTCAAGCCTAAAGTCCTCTATAACGTTAAAGCCCGGCAGGACAAGTAAAACACCTCAGAGCTGCACACTGTCTTATGTACGTACAGTAAAGGATCCAAAATTTATTCATTTACCATATTTATAGAGCAGGTTCTGTCTGACTGTTGCCATGGAAGCAATAAGAGATGAAGCTCTGTATGGAGTGTCCAGATGATCAGTGATGGTACAAAGGGAACTTAGCACTTTAGCAACACTCCCCCTGGCTAAGGCAAAGGCCAGGAGTGTAAGCTCCACCTCTGGAGTAGTGCAACAGCTGGGGAGGGAAGAGAAATACAACAGCGTGGGAAGAAAACCCAGGACACTTTGGTTTTAAATAAAGACAAATAATGCACAAATGGAAAAATCCATACACTGAACATACGGTGCCTGTTTCTTAATGTCTTTGAAGATACTTAAAGAAAGAACAAGCGAATAAAAATGAGATGCGTTTGCGACACAAATTCTTCTAAACCTTTTTCCACTACATCAAAATAGAATCATAGAATCATTTTGGTTGGAAGAGACCCTTGTGATCATCAAGTCCAACCATCAGCCCCACTCTACAAAGTTCTCCCCTACACCAGATCCCTCAACACCACATCTCATCAACTCTGAAACACAATCAGGGATGGGGACTCCACCCCCTCCCTGGGCAGCCCATTCCAGGCTCTGACCACTCCTGATGGGAAAAATTCTTTCCTAATGCCCAGCCTAACCCTACCCTGCTGCAGCTTGAAGCCATTCCCTCTCCTTCTATTGCCAATTACCTGTGAGAAGAGACCAGCACCAACCTCTCCACAATGGCCTTTCAAGCAGTTGTAGAGAGTGATGAGGTCTCCCCTCAGCCTCCTCTTCCTCACACTAAACAGTCCCAGCTCCCCCAATTATTCTCCATAAGATTGATTCTCCAGGCCCTTCCCCGGCTCCGTGTCCCTCCTCTGTACTCGCTCCAGCCCCTCCAGATGTCTCTTGTGTTGAGGTGCCCAGAACTGGACACAAGACTGTGTCCAGTTGGGGTGGCCTCACCAGTGCTGAGTACAGGGGGACAATCACCTCCCTACTTCTGCTGTTCACACTATTTCTGATACAAGCCAGGATGCCATTGCCCTTCCTCGCCACCTGGGCACACTGCTGGCTCATGCTCAGCCACTTGTTGACCAGCACCCCCAGGTCCTTTTCTGCCAGGCAGCTCCAGCCACACTGCCCCAAGTACATCAACATAATCTCACCTTGTTATTCTAATAAGGAAGCTATCGACTTCTTCCAAAACGTTTGGAGATAAGAAGCTTGAAAAATCTGTAGAGCTGGGCGTTAGGGATAGAGGTGGCATGTGTTGCAGTGCTTTCCTGGGGAAAAGGAGAGAATGTAACATCAGAAACCCAGACAGAATCAGAGAAAACAGCCTCATAAAACGACATAGACGCTTGAATCTTCACGCTTTCCATGAGCGGGTCTCTACAAATAGCTTCTGAATGCAGAAAATCTATTTAAGTGGGGAATCTGTTCAGAAGGTAAAACCAGTATTGCATTCTGGGTGGGGAAAGTCCAAGAAGCACCTGGGAATCTTGAATCTCAGCCTCATAATCTCAGATTTAATGAGACAAATACATCAAGGGGGTTGGAATTAAATTTATAACAGCATTAGAAATAACTTAGTGTCCAAGTATTGCTTCATTTTAAACACAATTGAGTAAAAGCTCAAAAATAAAGGGAAAATTGCCTTTAAGTTCTTTCAGAACAAGAAACCAAGAGAGAAAGCTAATTGTTTAAATGAGAATTCTTCTTTGATTTCCTAACATAATGTAATAATCCCTAAAAATAAAATTCTTAAGTGGTTTCAGTGTCATTCTATCCAATATTAAAGTTTGGGGTTTAGATTTATAATTCCAAACACTGAATTTGTAATTCCTGAATGTATATTTTTAAGTCAAGATTTCTTCTTCCTAACTTTTTTAGGCTTTATTAGCTCAAGATCCATACTATATTTCTAACAAATACCTAAGCTGTAGCATGACTGAAGGCTCTCGGTTTTAGCAAAGCTTGGAACTACAAACCTGCCTCAGATATGAGCACCTATAAAGTTATTTCAACTTTACAGAGGTTTAATAGATGACACAAATTAAGGATAGGCTTAAAGGACTTTGGCCTACAGTACTCATTAACCTTATGGCAGCTGGGCTCTTAACTGGTGGCATCATGATAACTGAGCTCTATAAAAGCTGATGTGGGTGTGGAGGGATTTTATTAGGATTCCAGTCCTTCAAGTCGTGGAGCAGAAGCGTTTGGCAGTCAAACAAGGAAATGTTACACAGAAAATGGTCGGTCACCACAAACAAACATCTCCACAGAGACGTTGCATATAATCAACTACATCCCCATGTAATGCAAGACAAGGTATTACACAAGCAATATTTGCTGAAAATTCAACCTAATTAAGCTCCTTTCATAAGCAAAAGCTCTCCAGTATTTATAACCGATGATGTTACCAGAGAAGATTAATTTTAGGTTTCTCCAAAATATTACAAGGACAGGTAAAAAACGTATTTTCCTGTGTCCTTTCAGTTGTGGTTTAACAACTAGATGAGATACAAGAGCAAGGAGAGTTACACTTGTTCTCATATATGCACATGGATAAAGAGAAATATCAAAATCTAAACCAGTGTTCTAGCTAAAAAGATGTTTAAACACTTCAGTGAAGGGAGCAGAAACCAGTTACACAAAGGAGATCGATTTACTAAGGCTGGAAGTATCAAACATACAAATAGATCAGTCACACACTGGAAATTCGGTACTTACTGGGTATTTTGTAAAATAGTGTGAACGAATGCTGGATTTGTTTCCATGGAAGCTGTTACCAGAGAGGTCAGCAGAGACCAGTACCAGATGGCTGAAGCATCACACACAGAGACGCCCACCTTCTTCACTCTTTTATACCCCATGGCCCGGAGGCCGTGGATTCTAGTGTCACATCCATCACTAAGGCAACGCTTTATGTTTATCTGTACATCTGTTAAAAGACAAAATAGACATGGGGTTTTCTTCCCATTTCTTCTGCTGGGTTAGGTTTAGAAGAATCCAGATATTCAAAACAATAATCACTGCAAAATCTCTTAGAAAAATAGCAGCAGATATGTAACAGATCTCCCACATACAGACAACTATGCATGTGTTCCTTCAACCTGCGCTCCAGGATCTGGAAAATTTAGCCTTCGAATGGCTTATGTGATCGATTACGTATTGCATGGCTAGAAATTAGGACAGAAATAGTAAGACACCCTCAAATAAATTAGAGATTATTTTACCAGTATCTTCCTACCCACATATGTAGGAAGTATCTTGGGAGTGGCAGTGGAAAAGAGTAAAGCCTAAAAGCCAAGCTTTAAGTTACATAAATTCTTGACCACAGCTAACATCGTCCTGGCTACTTTTAAGGAGCCCTCTTCTGTAGCAGTCAAAAGCTCAGCTTAGTGAAAAGCACCTGTTTGAGCAGAAATTATCTCAGGAAGGAACAGCTTTCCTCCAACTGATTCCAATATAGCACCCCCACACCTACCCGACTTAAAAATAACATTACTTAAAAATCCTTAGCATAAAACCTGCTTTACAAAAATCATCTGACCAACTTCAGAACTTTGCTAACAAAAAAGAAAGAAAAGTTGCTCAGAAGCAGATTTTTTGATAGATACTGTTATTTATCCAACATATGCTTCCACCATGCAAGCAAAGCTATTTTAAAATTGCCCAATGCCTTCAAATAGAGAGGCTAAACCGACATCTTTTGTCATTCCAACTCATCATCCCTTAGCCCGAGTTACATAGATGCCATCAGAAAGACTCAGAAGACTCTCTTACAGGCTTGAAATTCCATTGCAATTAAAACAATTTCTCCAAGCCAAGGATGGGATCAAAAGTTTCTGCTCTAACGACTGACATTTCAACACACCGTTCTACGATCTACCCCCCCAACCTTTCGCCTTCAAAGCAGCAGCAAACCAATACTCCAATGGTATCTAGTGACTCACACATCTGACTAATGTTAGCGTTTTCCAAGAGCGTTACGTAGCCAGTGATATTGCTGGGAATGTGAACATCTCGGACCTCCTGGAGACTGCTGGCATTCCTCCCCACTGCCACCGTAACCTGCTGTGGCATGTAACTCTGGTCACTGGCTGCCACCGCGATGGACAGATGTCTCAAAACAACATCTGGTTTCATCTTTAAACTGCAAAGAAAAGAAGATCAAACAGTTCTTGCAAAGGGAAGATAACTCAAGCATTTCACTTTTCAGTAAGCTTCACCCACACTTCTACAAACACACGAAAACCCCACTGGAAATTGCCTAACGCTTCACAGACGTTACCAATCCCGTAACGTGGTGGACAAGCTTTAAAACTTGTAATTGACCTAAAAGACAGTCACTCCTGATAATGAGAATGTAGAATTTTCTATTGTTGACTTCAGAGAACTCATTCCTCAAGATTAAAGGTATGATGTCAATAAGCATAGAATCACAGAATCATTCAAGTTGGAAAAGACCCTTGGGATCACCAAGTCCAACCATCAGCCCCACTCTACAAAGTTCTCCCCTACACCAGATCCCCCAACACCACATCTCAACACAGTCAGGGATGGGGACTCCACCCCCTCCCTGGGCAGCCCATTCCAGGCTCTGACCATTCCTGATGGGAAAAATTCTTTTCTAACATTCCACCTAACCCTACCCTGCTGCAGCTTGAAGCCATTCCCTGTCCTTCTATTGCCAATTACCTGTGAGAAGAGACCAGCACCAGCCTCTCCACAATGTCCTTTCAAGCAATTGCAGAGAGTGATGAGGTCTCCCCTCAGCCTCCTCTTCCTCCAACTAAACAGTCCCAGCTCCCTCAATCGCTCTCCATAAGTTTTATTCTCCAGGCCCTTCCCCAGCTCTGTGTCCCTCCTCTGCACTCGCTCCAGCGTAATAATGACCAAAATGAGTTGTGTTTGGTTGGTTGGGTTTTTTTAGAGTAAACATTTTATACATCCTACTGAAAAAACACTTCACATTTCTGTTCCAAGGAGCAGTAAACTTTCCAGAGGGTGGCAAACCTCTTCTATTCAAGTAGTAACCACTGCAGTTGGAAAGCTCAGCTACAAAACACGGGTATGCGTCAGCATGGAAGATGCACTCATTTCAGAGGTGAACTCTTTCACTTGGTGATTAGGCCTTTAAACTTTACGCAGAGATTAATGACTTCTGCTTTCAGCTCCATTCATCCGTCACTCGTTAATTACATGCCACTGGCTGTAAAACCTTAGGACTAACTCGCCCTCAACTCAGCCGCGTACCGCAGTGTCGCTCACCGTATCCAGTGAGAGCGAGCGCTTCCATCCGACTGCCAGAAGGAAGTAGTTTCTCCGTTCGTCATCTTGTCAATATCGGCAGAATTAGATGAGGTTTCTATGTGAGTGTAGCACTTCATGACAGACTTCACTTTGTCCAGCTCCTGGTTGCCGTTCAAGTCACTGGGATATTCTGCAGAGGTCAAATCACTCATAACATTCTTCTCCTGCTTTGAGAATTATAATACCTTTCTAATAATTATCTCATATCAATTAACTAATTGGCACAGAACACAGCTCCTGAAAAAAATGTTTCTGTTAGACCTAGAAGACAGCAAAGTTTCATTTCAGATGAAATCACAATAATCTCATCTCAATCTACTACCTGCAGTATGAAAACCCCTACCCCGCCTGGAGTTCAATAGCCTTTATCTCCTCTTGTCATTACTGGCCTCATCAGTGCTTTATCATCATCATTATTATTATTATTATTGTTGTTGTGCCAAAATGCAAACAGATGAGAGGAAAAAAAAATAAAATATGATGGAGAAAACTTCCATTCAGCTATTCTAGGGAAGGGATAAGGCAGACTGTTTCCCCAAGTAACTCTAGCTATTTCAGTAAAAGTGCAGAGATCTGAAAGCATCGAGTCAGACTGTGAAGAAAAGCACCTTCCCTCTGGAGAGGCCACCAGGACACTCCCATCTGAAATACAGTAAAAGGTTCACTACCTCCACCCCAAAACAATAAAGTATTTTTTAATGCTGAACAGTCAGCTTCAGAAAACGTTCACCTTTGCACAGAAAGTAAGCTTCCAGCAACTAGTAGAGATATTTGACTGAACAGAGAACATTGCAGATTAGTAATCATCGTTCTGAAACAGGTCAGGAGAGAGACAGAAAACATCCAAGTCCTTTACTCAGAGTAGGAGGTAGTTAGGAAAACAATTTAACTGCCACAGAAAACAAAAAAGAAGCCCACAGAAACACGCAGATCAACTTCATAAACTCACATCTGTAAAGATTAAACAGAAAAGAAAGTTTTTTATTTTATCTTCAAGTTAGGGTTACACTACCATCCTGGGGAAAAAAAAAAAAAAAAGAAAGGAAGATAGTACATACCCCTGTCTTTGAGGAGAAGTCGATCTAAAGAATCCTTCAACACAGAAGACCGCATGGTGCAGATGTTGTTGAAGTACTCCAACACCGGGTACGGGATGGCAGTACTAGAAATCCGGTTCCGGTGCAGGAATCTCAGTATCATTGAGGCATGAAGACTGAGACGCTCTTTCGATTCAGAAAATATATCAATAAAACCTAGAAAGAGACATTGATTCTATTTTTATTGCAACGTCTGACTTGACCAAGTCATCATTTCCCTCCTCCACATCTTATTACTAGGTAAATCTAAATTAAGCACAGGAGCCAATATCGGAACTACCTTCTGCCACACAAAGGATTTCAAATCTGCAGCTTTTACAGCAGGACTGTGAAAGGTACAGACATATTTTTTGCCTGAAGGTGCTCAAAACAATCACCAAAAACCTCAGATCCTATGTTGATTTTGCTGTCCAAAAAGTTTCAAAGTCTTACCTTCAATATCATAGAATCACTGAATCATTCAGGTTGGAAAAGACCCTTGGGATCATCAAGTCCAACCATCAGCCCCACTCTACAAAGTTCTCCCCTACACCAGATCCCTCAACACCACATCTCATCGACTCTGAAACACAATCAGGGATGGGGACTCCACCCCTTCCCTGGGCAGCCCATTCCAGGCTCTGACTACTCTTGCTGGGAAAAATTCTTTCCTAATGTCCAGCCTAACCCTACCCTGCTGCAGCTTCAAGCCATTCCCTCTCCTTCTATTGCCAATTACCTGTGAGAAGAGACCAGCAACAACCTCTCCACAATGGCCTTTCAAGCAGTTGTAGAGAGTGATGAGGTCTCCCCTCAGCCTCCTCTTCCTCACACTAAACAGCCCCAGCTCCCTCAATTATTCTCAATAAGATTGATTCTCCAGGCCCTTCCCCGGCTCCGTGTCCCTCCTCTGTGCTCGCTCCAACCCCTCCAGATCTCTCTTGTGTTGAGGTGCCCAGAACTGGACACAAGACTCAAGGGGTGGCCTCACCAGTGCTGAGTACAGGGGGACAATCATCTCCCTACTTCTGCTGTTCACACTATTTCTGATACAAGCCAGGATGCCATTGGCATCTGCCCAGGTGAAAGAGATGCTGCTGGGCGAAGGAGCTGATGTACTCGCATCACTCGTGTTGAGCTACACTAAGCTTTGGTGTCACAGATTATTCCCAAAGGGGCGTCTAATGCTTTCCACCAACTTCAGGAGAATTTCAGCTTCCACCAATTTCAGCTCCTGAACAGCAATACTCTGTTAACAGTTACAGTGAATTTAGATGCATAGAATACTACCCTGCAGTTCTCTGACTATTAGCCAATTCTAACACTTCTTGTCTGATCCTCTAAGGCAAATCCCCTTTAGCCACTTATCATCAAAAGCTTGAAAGGAAAGCCCATAACGGATACTTATCCCAGAAGTCAAATTCTGTAAACTGACACTTCCCAAACTATACATTATAAAATGTGAGTTATAATTTAGCAGGATTTCAAATGCTAAATAACAATATAACAATAATACTAAAGTATATGACTCATCACCTGAAACACACCAAGCAGAGGATTTATTCCTCCAGTTACCAAGTACAAGGCTCCCTTAGTTCAACACTCACCAAAATTTTGCAAGGAACTATTTTCTGTCTGTGAGATAAACCAAACAAGGATAAGAGGCTTCCCAGTCACTCAGAGAAAATATTGGGTATTTTATGAAATTAAGCTAGCTGATAGAATTACGGGACATTTTTAATTCACAGCAACTTTACCTGTTTGATACCAAAGAAGTGAGAACACCTTGGACCACGGTTTCAAGAAGATTAGGACAACCAATACTAAAGCAATTTATTGAAGCAGCTCTTGTTATATAGGGCAGGACTTGGGGAACCATTTTTCTCCCTCTGTCCTCGTACCTGGAACTAGCGAACAAGCTTGCAGTTGCCTGATGACATGGCTAAGCTCCCCTTGAAGATTAGCTCCACTGGAATTCTTGAGAGCCTCCAGCATATTCTCCACATCTACGGTGCCATCTCCTTCCGCATCAAATTGTGCGAAGGCCTGAAGAGGAACAAAACACGAACATTTATTTCAGCCTATTTACTTCAAGCAGAAATTCATGGAGTTTCATAGAAAGGATAGCAGTAAACACCAGAATGCCATTAAATAAAAATAAATAAATTGGTTTCCCCATAGTATTGGATTCATGGGAACAGGGAACTGGCTGGAACTCTGCAGTCTTTACCAAGTTTGAAGGTGTTTGCACTGCCTTCCTATAAAAGTCAACTGCCCTTTTTTTGCTCCGGTAGAGAGAGCACACCATCCATACCAGTGAACCAGCAGCATCTGCCTGCCCGATGGCGGTGACTACAAGCAAGGTCCTCACAAACCAACACTGAAAAGCGCTTCCGTTAAAAGCTGAGTTAGTTCTAACAGCCACACCATGGCTGTGACGGTCACAGCAGCATCCATCTCCTGCCCCATCTGCTCAAACTCTTTCAAGGTTTCCAATATTTGCTTTATTTAAGAAAGTGTCCTTAAAACCGGCATATTTTGTAAATGTGTATTTCCTTCCATGCACTGGCCTTCTACACAAAATATCAGTTTAACACAGTTTGTCAAAGGGTTTGTGAAAACAATAGACAGAGTTAGAAAAGATACGTTTTTTCTTATAGAAGGGAACCATCACCAGCTTTATTAACTTAACCTTTTAGATTTAAAACATATGTTAAGGTCAGTGTTGACCATGTATAAGAAGTAACTCACACAGCTATGCCCTTCACTTTCTGCAGAATCATGGAATCATTCAGGTTGGAAGAGACCCTTGGGATCATCGAGTCCAACCATCAGCCCTACTCTACAAAGTTCTCTCGTCCTCTCCTACACCAGATCCCTCAACACCACATCTAATTGGAACACTCTGAAGCAGTCAGGGATGAGGACTCCACCCCCTCCCTGGGCAACCCATTCCAGTGACATCTTTGCGCTAACAAACAGAGGAGGTATTTTTATTTAGCTACATCTATAAAACACAACCAAGCTCATAAATATAAATTGTTCTAACTAGCCACTTCAGAGAGCTCATGATGCAGTGACACTAGTAAAAAACCTAGCTATATTTTCACAATCATATTTCATTTTTAAACAAGCTTCTGTTTAATTGCTTGAAAACCAATTGAATGTACTCCCAAAAGGAATGCAGTAGTATCAGGAACATATGCCTCCCCCCCATATTTCTCTACAAGCAAGACTTCAGTCTCCCAGCCCTGAACTTGGGATTTCAAGTTCAGCTGTGGAGCCAAGCGCATTTGGCCTCTGAGAGCAGATCACCTTGCAAGTGTCGGACGGAGTCAAGCAATCCCTGCTCTTCGGGAGAAACCTTAAGCTTGAATCTCTTTGTTTGCTCCCTGATTATCAAACTTGATGTACCATTAAAAGCACTATCCTAGAGAGAAATAATCCAAAGCGATTAGATCAAAATAACCTGCCAATTAAGCATGACGCAACTACACCTCTTAAATGAGAGCAAAGTCCTCCGAAGAGAATGGAAATGCCGTATTTTCGCCGACTAAAGCTTCACCAGCAGTTCTGCAGCAAAGTGATGGATTTTAGCTTAGCACTTCTATAAACTCTTGTTAAACACACAGCTGAAGCCACACAGACAATGATTATAAGACTTATTCTTAGCAGCAAAGAGGACCAGCGCTGGGCACCCAGTACACGGGCAGTACAGAGTGACTGGGGCAGGGCAGCAGGCAGATACCGTAGCCAGAAACCAAGACCTTTGCTTGAGGGCAACAATACAGAGGGAAGTGGTTTGAACAAACCTAACTCAGTCACCAGAAAAATGTAAGGTACAGTTTCATACCATGCCATCCTTTGCCATTATGACTTTTTCTTCTCATTTTTTAAGGCAAACCGTGCAATTACTAAAAAAAAGGAGGCAAAGAAGCAAGTAAGGTTTGTGATGCTGTTAGTGAAAACAAACCGCACGCAAGATGACAGGGCTGGACTTGCTGATAGCTACTTTAAACCATTTCCTTATGTCTTCATGTGAGGAGAGGTTACATCCTTTCCTTCATATCTTAATGCAGTATTTTGTCACTTATTTTGCTATTTATTTTTAAACTCTTCCTATGATCTCAGGAGATCATACTGACCCTAGAACTCTGAAATTATTTTTTGACTATTCTGTATAACGTGAACTCTGTATTTATAGACACAAAACAATCAGAAGTGCTGCTGCTCAGACAAGCTGCCCTGCACAATGGGGGCATAAGCAAGAAAAGAAAGAAAAACAATAATAATCAGTATGCAAACCTGTACTCAGAGCTTTTCCATTGTGTTCAGGACTGGGACATGATACAAATGCAGTAGCAACTGCACTCTGCTCCTAAATAAAAGCACTAATTCCACACACTTCCTACCCAGTTCAAGCCTGAATGTGAAGAAATAAAAAAGAAAAATCTTTCCTGGGAAATGGGGAAGGCTAAAGTGTTCTCTGGGAAAAGCAGCACATGGAAAAACCACCCCCTGATCTCACAGACAATTCTGGAGTTGGACACTGTGACCAAATAGGTGAAATGTAATGTAGGAAAACTCCGTATTTCATCCTTTGCTCTCAGTAAAACTGCAGCATTAATGTTTCAAGAGAAAGATGGCTACACTATGGGACAGCTGCCAAAGCACTAATGAATAAAAAGAAAGGACTCAGAGGTTGAATTTATCTAGAAAATGGATTTTGCATGTAAACAGAGGTTCATTTTGTCCCTGAAGTATTCAAAGAACCTGGTTCACAAACCCCACGCTGGGAATAGGAGAACCTCCTGGGCAGACCAAAACTGAGTCTGTGTCAGACAGGATTGTGTAAATTCCCTAAAAAGTGAAATCTATTGACCTGCCACCCACAAACTAAACTTCTCATCGATACAAAATACATCCTGGAAATCTGAATTACTACAGCCCATGGGCCAGTGCCAGTTACAGCAACAATGACATCAAGGTTTTCCACACAACTCCCAGCATCTCTGCTTGATGGGACAGACTAGATGTGACCACGCATCCGTACCACGATAAATCCGTTGACAGGTTTTTTCCCCACTCCCGAGAACAGGGAAAAAAAAAAAAGAACTAAACCCCAAACCACACTATATTCTTCGTACAGAGGAGGATGTGCAAGCCTCAAAGTATTTCTGAAGCCCACAAAGATCAGTTGTTTGTATTAATAGAAATAACCCCGGTGGACTAATTTCCTCCTTACTGTAAGCGTTCTTTATTGGCTCCTGAAAAGGAACTGGAAATGGAGGCAGGATTTTAGCAAGCGACTTAAAACAGTCCAGTATGAACACGCGTATCTGTTCAACAAAATCAATCTCTTCTCCATTTCCCATAGCCTCCTTAATAAGTCAACACCCATTTCAAGAGGCGTATGTGTGATTTAACAGGTTACCAAGTTTTTCCACTACTCATGAACAGTACAAAGACAGAATGAATTCACTGGCCAGACTCAAGAACTGCAAGTAACAAATTCAGACACAACCCCTCTCTCAACTGCGTGTGAAATTCCCACCCGAGTATTTTATTGCAATTTTACACACCAGCTGGAGAGTAAAGTTAAAGCTTTTCTCTTCTATTTGCCCTTCCCATAGAAGAAAGGGAACTGTGCTCCCTTTGATCATTAAATCCTTACTTTCAGATTTTTAGTCTGCAGAGGGGGAAATTCTGCGACACCATTTCCTTCCCAAAGAGTTTTCCCAAAACTCTTACTTTATAACAAGTAACCAATGAAACACCTGCCAATGTCACTGCTGATTTCCAAAGACAACAGTAAAATTAAGCCTGGTAAACTTTGACTCGACAATAGCATCAAGAAGTACCTCAGAGGAATTACTTGTGCAGAATTCCCCTGCGCTGCTGGCCGCAACATCAGAGTGTTTTAAATCCCCGTTTTATTCACATTTACTCAGCAGCTGCTGAACACCATCACCGAAAACGTGCATAAAGAGAAAAAAAAAAGGATGTAGAAGTTGACAGCCTGCCTACAGCACCACCACACGCTTTTTCCACCTCGCTGAGGAACCCTTCGGCCTGGCCTTGCCACGGGGACCGGGAAGGAGTGACCGGGGTCTCCAGGGTAGTGTCAACATCCACGCCACCGGGAAGGGGGCCGCTGCCCACACCAGGGCCCGGGCAGCCCCCCAGGTCAGGAAACCCGACCCCCAGCAGCACCCTGCGCTTCCCACAGCTCCTACCTCTCACCGGGGCGGGCAGATCTCCCGGAAGGGAGATCTTTTTGGCCGGTTCTCCGCCCCGGCAGAGCCCACCCCGGCCCAGGCAGAGGCCTGGCCCCCTCCTATACGGCCCCCTCACCTCCTCGCTCTCGCCGCGAGAGCCGGCCGCCAAGCGGGAGACGCTCTCCAGAACCTCGCAGAACTGCTCCAGGCTGACGGCCTCGTCGCCGCGGCTGAGGCGCTCCTCCAGCCAGCGCACCAGCGTGCTGTGGTGTCGCGACACCAGCGACTCAGGCAGCGCCGCCTCTCGCAACCGCGCCGTGGCTTCCCGCAGCCGGGCCTGGTCCAGCAGCACCTCGGCCGGGGGCAGCGG
>VZTM01030360.1:40921-79834 GCA_013400555.1 Jacana jacana | reverse complement strand
GGCCGCGGCGCTGCTGTGCCTGGGGGCAGCCTGCCTGCTGTGCCGAGGGTTCGATCCCCGTGCCTGGCTGCTACTGATGCCCCGCGGCCGCCTGCTGAGCGCTGCCGAGCTGGCCCGGTATCGGGGGGCAGAGGGCGAGCCCGGCCTCTACCTCGCCGTGCTGGGCCGCGTCTTCGACGTAGAGCGCGGCCGCAAGCACTATGGCCCCGGCGGCGCCTACAGCGGTCTCGCAGGTAGTGCCCGAGGGGCAGGGTGGGGGAGCCTAGGGGCCCCGGGGGTTCGAGTCTCGGAGGGGCCTGGCAGGGCCCAGTGGGGTCTTGGCGGGGCTTGCTGGGGCCTGATAGGGCTCAAGGGAGCAGGCAGGGCCTAACGGGGTGTGACAGGGCTTGGAGGGGGATGGCAGGGCCTGGGCTCATGGCCTCTCTGCGGGTCTCACAGGGAGAGATGCTAGCCGAGCATTTGCCACTGGTGACTTCACGCCAGCGGGGCTGGTGGACGATGTCTCAGCACTGTCGCAGGGTGAGATGCTTGCCATCCTGAGCTGGCTGTCCTTCTATGGCGACAATTACGAGGCTGTGGGTGAGTGGTTTTGGTAAAGGAAATGGGGCGGGTGGGCCTGTGGCCGTGGCAGGTTGGGAGACACAGCTCTGCGTTTAATCCACAACATGTCGGCCGTGGTGAGGGTCCTTTGCCTGCACCGCTGGAGACTGGAATCCGTGGGCGACCAGCTGGAGCTGCTGCTAAACCAGACCGAGTGTAAGATCTGCTTTCCTCTGAGGTGAAGCTGAATGATTTTCCTCCCCTGGGCTGTCAGTTCTGCCCTGCTTTTATTCATCTGGGCTGAACAGCAGGCCTGGAGTCAGCGCTGTGAGCGCTGAAACCAGCAGGACTTGGGAGACTGTGGGAGCGGCGGTGCAGGAAAACTGTTATGAGGATTGAGGTGCATGGGCGAGAAGTACTTGTGGGGTCCCCACTGAAAGTGCCATTGACTTTCTGGTCTGGTCTTTGATGATTCTGTGCCTAAGCTTGTCCTGCATGGATTTATTAACATGGGTAAATTGCCGTGTGATGCAGGAATGGAGGGGATGTAAGCTCAGTTTGGTTTTAAAATTGAACCATGGTGAGATCCTTCTCTTTTTTTTGTGTGTCTTTAAACAACAAATTAAAAAAAAAAAAAAAAGAACAACCCAACCAACACTCAACAACACTCAGAACGCTATTAATTTTCCTTATGTGGAAACATGGGGGTCTTAATTGATCTTCTCTCCCAGGGAAGCTGGTGGGCAGATTCTATGATGAAAACGGGGCACCAACAGAAGCCTTAAGGCAGGCGGAGGCTGCAATTGAGGAAGCTCTGAAGTTCAAAGCCGAAAGTGAGCAGAGGAAGCAGCAGTTTCCACCCTGCAATTCTGAATGGAGCTCTGCTAAAGGCAGCAGATTCTGGTGCTCCAGTCAGAGGTAAACTCTCCCTTCCTGTCATCATGCTTGGTCCTGTTGGAACAGAGCATTTCTGCCCTTTTTTTATTTTTTATTTTTCTTTTGGAATCCCAGAGCTTTGTCGTTGCCTCCCCTGTCTGCATTCCTCAGATTGTGCTTTCTAACGGGCAGAAGGGCTGTTCCCTGCTCCAGTTTGAGCTGCTGCTGCTGTGTGAATCAGAGTCTCTAGATTTTTCTCTGCCAGTCCAGCAACCACTGGCAGCCTCCACCTACTCTGGGGTTGCATAGAGGTGTAGGGTGCGCTTCTGAAAGTCTTCTCCAGCGTCAGGTAGAGGAGGAGGACTCTGCTCACTGAGCTGGTGTGGTGCTAAAAGGAAAACAAAGTTTCATCCTGATTGTTAATCTGTTTAGGAACTTTATTTCTGAGCCTATAGCTCTGCCATTGCACTGGAATCAAAATCAGGTTTCAGAATGTGCCACTGCAGTTGCTCCTCCTGTTCTCAGGAAAACAGGACAGAAATCCCACTAGGACCATCTGCTGTGTTCAAACAGGTTTTCTCCTCCCTTGGGAATACAGGGATTAGCAGACAGTTTCACAGCCTGTCTCACAGGCTACTGCCACAATAGTTTCCACTTAAAACCACGTAAAAATGAGGTTGAGCTTTGAATAGTCATTTCCTACTTGGCCTATTTAATGGCATTCCCCTCACAGTTTAGGGACCAATTTATTTCAAGATGAAATAATTTCACAGCCCACATTGCAAAATACGTTGGCTTCATTTCGGTACAGCAGCAGCACCGCGATCCTTGGGGAATCTGCTTCTATGTGTGAAGGAGCTTGGGTGCAGCCTTGGGACTGGGTTTTCTGTAGGGTTAGGCTGGACATTAGGAAAGAATTCTTCCCATCAGGAGTGGTCAGAGCCTGGAATGGGCTGCCCAGGGAGGGGGTGGAGTCCCCATCCCTGACTGTGTTTCAGAGTCAATGAGATGTGGTGTTGGGGGATCTGGTGTAGGGGAGAACTTTGTAGAGTGGGGCTGATGGTTGGACTTGATGAGCCCAAGGGTCTCTTCCAACCAAAATGATTCTGTGATTGATTCTGACTCCCCCAGGTTGCCTTGGGTTTTATCTAATGAATCTCAATTTGCTGGAAGCACTGATTTGTAATTTTTTCTTTAAATTTTCCATTCTTAGTGGGGGAGTGAACAGAAACTGGGCTGGAGTCCCTCGGAAGCTGTACCAACCTGGTTCCAGGGAGAGTCACTGCGTGTGTGTGAGGACTTCTGGTCCCCAGTGGGGCCAGCCGGCCTCCACCCCGCACAGCGACAGGGGCGACCTGGATAACCCTCACCTGGAGGAATATGAGGGCTGCCACCCGCTGGCCCAGCAGTGTGTCCTTACGGGGACGTAGAGTCCTGCGCTTTGGGTGAGCAGCTCCGGCTTTATTCCCTTCCGTCTGCGCAAAGAGAGCGGGAACAATTTTGTGTTATTTGTGACTGTTTTTTTAACATGTGGAGATGGAGAGGAGGAGGAAATGCCTTAGCCAAGTTAGTGGCTAAAAAGATCAGCACTGGGCTGCTTGCTTTCTTAGTATTTTCCTCTGCTGTTTTTTTTACATCTGCAACAAACCCTAAGATGCGCAGCCTGAATTATATCTGAGAACTGATTTCTTGTGCAGGCAGGAAATAGATGCTTGTGTGCACGGTGGTGGGTACCAGCGTAGGAGCTGCTGCAATTCATGCTCACTCCTCCAGCCCTGCTCTTGTGCCAGCGCCCCTTCCCTGGCACCCCCTTTGCTCCCAGGAGTTTAAAGGCAGAAGCGTGAGTTTCTCCCACGCTGAAGGTACGCAGTATGTAGGGAGTTGGGCGGGTTATGCAGGAGCTTTGTTTATCAAATTCTCAGAGTCCAGAAGGCAAAGGCCGTAGCTGTATTTCCTCACGTGCTGTTTGTATTAGATACTGTGCAAAGAAGATACTGGAAGCCTCCTATGGGATCCTTGTCTTATGTTGACCTCGCCACCCTGCTGCTCTGATGCGTTACTTCCCAACTACCCTACTCAGACCAGGAACTGGCAGGTTTTTAAACGGGCGAGAACAGAAGCTGTGCTGCAACACGACCCCCTGCTGTAACCTATCTCCATCTTTGTGTACAGGCTCCCATCTGGTGGGTGTCCATCAGGGGATAAGCTAAGGCTGGATGTCTCCTCACAGGGCCCTGCTCCCCTCAAGACTTTCCTCACAGCACATCCAACTCCCCAAAACAGGACCGGTTATTACCAGTTCTGTGCTGGAAAGGGACAAAGGAATACCTGGGTAGGATCTAGGTGCTTGTAAACCCCACACCCCAGGGAAGCCGTTGCTGGTTTTTGTAGACTCTACCAGTAGAACTCAGTCTCCTGGTGCAACTGCAGCCTTGAGACACACACCACCCAGGTTACAGATCTGTGGTCAGCCAAGGTCAGGTCTTCTCCTTAAAGCAGCCACCACCGATTTACAAAGAGCCCAGAGGGCCTTATAAACTCATTAGTTCTGAGCTACTGCCACCTCTAAGGGAAGTCCCACAAAGCCTAGTTAATAATGATAATGTTATTAACTCACAATGAGCTATTAGTTAATAGTTAGTTAGTGAGGTTACCCAAGGCCTGAGAAAGTGGGAGCAGTGACCACTGCAGCAACAGCAGGATGTGGTACAGTACTTCCCACCTAGGGTGTTGAGCTGAGGCTGCAGCTCCCACAAGTGGGAGCCACATACAGCACTTGAAACCTGTACATTACTGAGAGAAACGTGTGTTTTATTCTGTTGGTCATTTGTTTTGTTTTGTTTTTTTAACCTGACTAGTGCGGTTTTATTCTACCATGATCTTGAAGGTAAGTCTTCCAAGGCAGTTCCAGGCAGATAGGCTGGTCAGTGGTGGCACCTGTACATGTGGCTGAGCTGCAGGGAAGCCATCACACACCATCAGGCTTTTAGGACCAAAAGGCTCAGCCCTGGGCTTGTGGCTGCTTTGGGATCACCTTGGGCTTACTCATTCCACATGTCAATCCTAACCACAGAGCTGTGCAAAGAGCTGTGCAGCAGGGCTCTGTTGTCTCTGCAACTCAGTGGCCATTACAAGGGTGAGCACACCCTTTGCTTTCAGACACATAACCTTTAACCAGAACTTTTATTTAGAAGCTCAACCATCCCCCCCAAAATCATTGACCACCATCTTTAGAAGGTTACTATGAATTCCAGATTATTAATATTATTCTGTAGTCTAATGCTCCCCAGGGGGAGGTCTCTCTTGCACTAGGCATAAGTCAGCTGTTAAAGCAGAGGAGGAGACTCCCTCACTGACCAAGAGTCTCTTGTTTCTACTGCAGTTCAAAAGCTGCCTGTGCAGCCATCTCAGGACAGGAAAGGGTGGGGAAAAAAAACAGTGCCCATTACACAGGTCAACAGAGCCGGTGCTCTAATGAAACTCAGAATCCAGCTGTAGTTTAAGTAAGTTTTATTAATAAAAGACTAACGCATCACAATCTCACCCAGACATTTCTGTTGGTTTTGCTATTGCACTGGAGCTGCCCTTTCCCTGCAGAGAAGCTGCCCATCACCTCCTCCAGGAGGCCACACTGCCCACCAGGCTACACCACTGCAGCCGAGCTGAGACCTGATTTATACCATGAACCAGCTCCAGCCTCAAGGCAGTGAGTTCTGCCTAAGAATGACTATAGCTGGAAAGCTCAAGTAAGGCATTCAAGATGACTTACACCAGACCCTGTCCACCAGAAGAACAGTTGCAGCAGTCCCACCATGAAGTGAACACTAGTATTTTAGAACAAAGACTAAAGTTGCCCCGCCCCATTTAGTGTTATGTCCCCTCTTTCCCTGGTGGCTCCTAAAGGAGAGCTTGGAGAGGGGCAGCCATCTCTGCAGGATAAGAGCCTTTCTTAACAGGGTTCCCACCTCACAATGCATTATCTAGTTAGGCATTTTATTACAAGTAGAATCATTACACAAAGTAATGCATATTGGAAAAATACATTTTTTTTACACTGACTCCAGACAAACATTGCAGATAAAACCCCATTGCTCTGAGACTTCCTTTTCTATTCCAGAGGGCGGGAGTAGGAGGTTCAGAGTTATTTCTCATCACTCCTACAAGCTTTGATTTTTCTGGAGATGAGTTCACTCAGTACCCAACTCTGCTGGTTACGGAAAAAGAGGACCTGCCTATTCACATTTGATCTACAACAAAACCCAGCCTCGGCCTCCCAAATTGTTGTGTGTTAATTTATAAGCGCTAAAGTGAGGAGTTGGACAAGCCCTGGGGCTCCAGCTCAAGAAGTCATTAAGGCATATGTCAGTTTTTCACCAGCAGCTTGCGAGGCGCAGTTAGTACCTTCAACACCACCCTTCTCACTCCACAAAGCAGTGAGAAACAGTGACTCCACCTTTTTTTTTTCAGATACATGAGTTAAAAACCTAAGCCAGACCCCATTCTGTGCTTGTGGAAGAGCATGGGATGACTGCAATTAAAAGGAATCGCAGTCCAGGAACAAAGCGTGCCAGTAAGAGCCACCTCCCCTGTGGCCCCACTGAAGTGCCTGAAGCCTGGTGCAACAGCAAGAAAACACCAAAACCACCCCAGAAGTTGGTTTTCCACACACCCTTTTGTTCCTCAAATTATTAGCTACGACCCAAAAGGCAGCAGGGGTAGGAGGGGTGAGGGTTTTGGTCACAAGTGTAACATGCTACAAAAAGGGAGTTGTTTGTGGAGTTAGAAATGCGTTGACCACCACTAGATTAGTAGTGCCCCCATTCACGTTTCTACCCTGAAGTGGAGCATTGCCAGCAAAACTCCCCCCAAAAAAGCAGAGGTGAGAGAGTTCAGACCAGTTCCGGGCAGAGGGCATCAAAGACCTGCCCCCACCAGTTGTTTGGCCTCTTTAGCTGAAGCTCTAGAAAAGAACTTGGGGTTTAGTTCAAGCTGTGAGCTTTTCCCCTTTAACTCTGGCAGGAGTCTATTTAGTGTTGGCTGGAAGGAAACTTATCTCCAAGGCACTTTAAAACCATCAAATTAGCTCAGTTTAGTGGCTTTACATTTCACACTTCAGGCTGTACGTGAGTTTATCAAGAATTTTCCTTTCAGACCTCAGGGCGCACTGGCTGTGAAGAGCACACTAGGAGCGTTCCATACAGCGTCCCAGGCTTATCCCCAGGGTCTCAGGCAGCTGTGATTTATATTCCCATTTAAAAAAAAAACCAACTAGCCAGCCTTAAGCCTGCCACTCATTTGAGCTTTCACAAGATCTACATTTTTCATCATTTAAAAGTTTGCTTATCCTGTTCACACCGAGCTCCCTGTTCCCTTGCCCCCTCCCCTCAGAGAGATCACTGAAAAAGTGATGTTTAAAAGCTTCAGCGGTGACATGGTGTGCAGTTTTCAATTTAGTAGAAGTCCATAGGCTGTGGCCTTGGAAGAAGCACTCCTCTACCAGGTACCCTTCAGTGTCCCGAGCACACACTCACCACTCCTTGGCATGGTGGCTCCAAACAAAGAGGGAAGGTCAACGTGATACCACAGGATACGCTACGGTCAACATCTCCTTTCACCAAGAAGCACCTCCTCTCTATTGTTCTCTTTCACCGCTCCAGACTTGCAGCCAGTGGTGCTCCAAAACATCTGGTCCACTGCTTTCTGAAGTACAGGGCTTTCCATCATCTGTTTCACTCAAAACAAAGGAAACTCCAACACAAGCAACCCCAAACTGTAGCTGCAGTTAATTGCTTCAGACATGATTATTTTCCACCCGTTCACCCAGAACAGAATGCCAGAGATGCCCCGTTTGTATTAACTGTGTTACAGAGACCAGTGGTGTCACCCAGGGCATTCCCTTGGCACAGGACAGCAGCAGACACCAGTGAGGTGAATTTGTATTCATCATCTATTACTCTTCTCTAGTGTTACAAGGGTGAGATTCCAGTTATAACATACTCGAAAGATCAAAGTGCAGATCGAGTGAGACTTGATGGGAAATTCACTGTGCAAATGTCAGCAATCACACCCTCTCCCATCCTTTTCTTGCACTAGTTGGAGAGGAACCTCAAGCAAGTGTCCCTCAGAAGCAGCAGTCCGGTTTTACTGTCACATCTTACTCCAAGACTGACACGTCACTGTTAAAAGGGTAACGTGTCACCAACCTGTCCCACCCTGGACGCCGGGGATAACAGTCTTTAAATCTGTGCACACCAGTTCATGGAGCACAGATGAGGAATACCGAGCTGAGTCTAACCTGGGTTTATCTCTTGGGATGAAAACAGCCCTAACACAGCATGTGGTTTTGCTTACGTACACCATTTTCTCTCCTGACTGAAGCCTTTGCCCACCAAACTAACTGTTTATCAGCAGGGTTTTATTCCTGTACTTGGACAACACGGTGTTAGATCTTTGCTGATTCAGCATGTCTGAGAGCATGACCAGCCTACATTAAGATCCTGCAGTTTAATCTAAATGCCTGGCACCGCTCTGCCCATTCAGAATCCTTCCTCAAAGGCTTTAGGTTAACGCCAAGCCTCCAAACACGCTCCCGCTCACCAGCAATCCTGCTGAAACTGGACCCAGTGCAAGACCCAGAGGCACAGCACACTTGATACTGGTAGGGTCACTGCCTCTCCTGCAGCAGTTCACCAGGGTCTTTAAACCAAAGGAAAAAGCTACTCCCCCCTCGTGGGGTTGATAATGCACTTCAGCATTTATTGCTGTATCGTGAGTTCAACTACATTTGACCAGGTTTAGTGTTTCTCCAGGCAGGAAATGCTGAGGCCTCTTCGTGCCCACACGGATGGGGAGGACTAGCAACAGAAATGCCAAAGTGCAGCGAAGACTGACAGCCCTGGGAGGTGTGAGCAAGAGTATTTACCAGCTAGAACAACCTTGCACTTCCCTTGAACATGCTAAAGCAAATGAGACGTTTACTGAGGAGGTATCAAGAGGTGGGTCTGCGATCCTGACTGCTTCGCATCAGATGTTGTAAAGCTTTCTGTTGTAAGGCCACAATTCTTGAGCTATGCTTAGAACCACCCCCACCCCCTGATTTGGAAGAGCTTCTCGAAATGAACAGCGGTTGCAACAGCTCAGTCCAGCTTCACAAAAAGTCTTCTCTAGGGAAAGGGAACTTTTAAGACAAAGCAAAAAAAGGATACCTGGTTACCCTGAAACTTAATGCCACCTCTACTAAGCAGCCTGAAAGCCACAGGACTTAATAGAGTTGCTCAGTGCAAAGCACCATGTCAAGGACAGACCTGTTTTATGTCAATTCAAACATCTGCTTAACAGTTTTCACTTCCATTCCCCACTGCAACTAGAAGAGGGTTCAAATTCTTTTGTCACACTTGGTTTCAACGATCCACTCGAATTCCTAGTGAAATCTATCACAGCCCAATACATTTACAGTCATACAAAGTCATTTATACCAGAATATATCATATCATAACAGGGTCCTTAATTAGTTCAGTCTATTGCAGAAGACATATATAGGCCTCCTCTTCCCTATCCAGAGGGCTTGTAAGCAGAGCTGCTGTCAGGAGCACTGACGGGGAATCCCTTGACTTCCACAGCGTCCTAGGAGACTCCTCCCAGAGTCAGGACATCAAAGCAGATGTTGCAAACTCGAACAGGCTTGTTCAGATCGAACTTTATGATTGGAATCTCCTTTGTTGAGCACTTATGGCAGAGCAGGCGTCCACAGTGTCGGCTGTTGGCAGAAGAGGGGTGGGAGAAAAGCGAGTTGACTCACAGCGAGCACCACCGTTTTACTGCCTGGCATTCTTCGAGGATAACAGTGCTAAAAAGGTTCAGTAGCAATTGAAATGCTACATTTTGCTTATCTCTCATGTAATCACTGGATACTAATGCCTAGAAACACAGGCTGCTTCTAAACTAGTGAGTCACCCAGCACTATAACTGGTGTGTGTGCAGTTTCTCTGGAACACTGGGCAGTCTCAGCTGCACTAAGAAAAAAATAAAAATAAGTTTAGTTTTAGCTCAACTTCCATCTAACCCAGTGTATTCTGGTTAAGAAAAGGCTGTTCTTGCCTCCACAAGAGCAACTCACTTAAGCACCTTCGGTCATTCACACATTACACACAGCACCTCTAACACCATCTGGCAGGGGCTGCCCAAATCCATTGCCTGTTCCAGAGCAAGTCAGCCCCACCACTGCAAGCAGGCACCAAATCCTCCATTCCTCTACTGGAACTTTGATTTCTTACTTCCAATGAATGAGAACATGAAAGGCACAAACAGCTTAAAATACAGCTTTAGTCAGATGAGAAGTTACTGATCTAGGAGCCAGAATGTTTCAGCTGGCTTACAGGTCATACACTATGGTAATAGGGAAGTTTCCTAAATAACCAGAAGGAACAAGCCTGGCTACATCTGGGAAAGGAATCCGTTTCCTTGTGAGCACAGCAAGATGTGTCATTACCAGTGATGCTTTCTTGTTGTGACTCCAAATTTGGCAGTGCACTCATAGCAGTTGGAGCCATCACACCAGGGAGGTTCTTTTGTCAGCATATCTGTTAGAGGCAAAAACACAAATGGAAAAACGGGCTCAGAGACCTCAAGGGCACTGTAACTGCAACATTAAGGAGGCTTTTTCTAGTTTTAGGTTGCACCCAGTGTAATTGACTTGATTACTCTTGCAGTAGCTGCAGCCTTTTTTGGAGAGAATGCGATGGCTGATGAAAGCAACTACGGATTATCCACAGCAAGTATATAGCACAAGTTAAAAAGCAGTATCTCGATCTCAATCTGCATTAGAGTATGACACCAGCCAGGAGTCTCCATGCCTATTCTTACAGGAAAATAAGTATTTAAGTTTGATCACTGTGTAACTTTTCAGTTGATCATGAGAAACATTAGTCTTTCCGTGCTCCATTTGAAGTAGGAGAACATTCAGAAGTTCAGCCCCTCTGAAGTTACCGCTCTCTAAGCCCAGAGATCTTTCCTCCAAAGAATCTCAGAAGAATAAGCCAAAAGCCCTTCCTGGCACTGCGAAATGGTACTCACCTAGCAATCTGAAGAGAAGCTGCTTTGTAGCAACTTGGTAGTTGAAGATATTGACTCCTTGATTATTGTTAACTCCAAGCCGAGCCCCAGCTCTCACTATTGCACGACACAAGTTCGCGTTTCCCTTCATGTAAGCCAGGAGGAGCACTGAAAAATAGAAGCCAGATACTTCCCTGTGTACGGAGTGGCGGGTCTTGCATTACACTCAGTCCCGAGTAGGAGCTTTAGTTCTTTTAAGTTCCCAGGTAGAGTTTGCATCTTACTAGCATTTAACATATTACTGCCAATTATTCCACTTTAACAGCAATTTGAGCTACTTTCAAGATTAGTAGCTGTTGGACCTCACCTACCTGTGTTTCCTTCAGCGTCAGGCTTGTCCAGAGGATACTCTGGCATACACTCCAAGAAGAGGTCACAGATGGCTGCTGCGTTGTCTTTCCCATATTGTCCCAAAATATGCATTGGTGACTGGCCTCTGGGGAAAGAAGTTTTCCATCCCAGTCAAAGCCTGCTTGCTACCACGGTTACTCATCCAACTTTTTTTTCCCCCAAGTCAGGCTGAACCAAAGTAACTCAGTAAATCACACACAACTGCCTCTTCCCTGGTGAACACAGCTTTGACACAGCATGCTCTGCGCACCTCACCGTAAAATCAAGTGTAGAAACACCGTAATCAGAGCCAAATCTTCGCATTTTTTTTTTAATCTAGTTGTACCAGTGCATATTTAAAATACATTGTGTTCTTTTAGCCTGTTAAGACTATGCTAATTACCTAATGTTAAAGGCTTCTGCATCTACATTGCACTCTGTGAGGAGGACCCGGATATTGTTTAGACGGCCATGCATCACTGCCAGATGGAGAGCTGAAAAGCAGAAGAGAAGCTTCAAGAATCTCAAGTAGTTGATGTCAGCAATAATTACAGCCTGATAACATGAAGCGCTTCCCTTCCACTTCCCCCACTTTCCCTCTCCAAAACTCCTTCCACCAGCTTTGATTTCTTGGACTTTCCTTCTCCTTTTCATCTTTGAAGGGTGAGCCCATTCAGCGGGCTATCCCTACCACTATGAGATACTGATATCATCAACAGACCTACTGAAGTGTTTACATCTATAAGTCTTCAGAAGTTTACCGTTGTTTCCGTTTTCATCTACAGCTGCAAAGTCTACTCCATTCTCCAGAAGGACCGAACAGATCGTGGGCAAATCCTGCTGGGCTGCTAAGTGAAGAGCAGTCTGACGATGCTTAGTCAGTTCATTCACCTGGGCACCTGCAAGCAGCTGTTAAAGTGCAAGAAGGAATATGTTTAAAAACATTTCCAAGGGCTATTTACTAACAGTTTGCTTCTGCAAATGAAGCACATAAGACTCCACCCTATGGAGATACGACCTCCCTCCAGAATGTATACACCGCTATCACTACTGAGCTGCTGCAACTTGTGCTCATGTTCAACGCTGCAGAAAGCACAAGGTAAAGTTCTTAGTTCTCCCTTTAAAGTGAGCGATGTGACATAGCAATTGGTGCAGGGCAGACACGCTCACACGAAGGGCATTGATACAGCTCAGCCAATGGTGCCAGCTCAGGGAACTTCATGCAAGTCTGAGTTAGAACCATTGGAGTGGTTTGGGTTGCAAGGGAACCTGAAGATCATCAAGTTCCAACCCCCTGCCCTGGGCAGGGACACCTCCCACCAGACCATACAAGCCCCATCCAACCTGGCCTTGAACCGCTCCCCAGGGATCAGTCAGCCACAGATTCTCTGGGCAACCTGGGCCAGGGTCTCGCCACCCTCACAGCAAAGAATTTCCTTCTGGTATCTAATCTCAATTAGTTCTGCTTCAGAAAAAGTAGTATCACCTTCAGCTGACTTCTCCAGCCTACAGGCAACGTGCATTAAGGCAGAATGTGTTATGAGTAACATACCAGGTTACGCACGATGATCTCGGAGCCAGCCTGGACAGCCAGGTGAAGAGGTGTCAGTTTGGAGGCATCCTGGACCCGGGAGTTCACATTAGCCTGCACACTGATCAGGAACAGCACGCTCTCGATGTCCGAGTTCTGCACAGCCACGTGTAGGAAATTGCGACCTTTATTATCAACCTGTGGCAGAAAGAGCACGGGAAGTGAAATCTATTCTTTCTGCAGGACTGCAAGTTGTTACCAGGGGGACATATTTTCACTAAGAGATGATACTTGCTCCCTCTACCTGAAGTGAGTTGTAGAGTTTTGTTCCTTTCACTGCTTGGCATTAGAGACCTGTTTGATAGATGTGACTATCAAATAACTGAACTGAGCAGCAGGAACTGCTCACTCCAGCCTGCTTCAGACTACTTTAGACTTTATAACCTTGTCATTTCTTGACCACACTCTGAAGAGTGTTATGACAGACAAAAGGTTAACAGCTGTTGTAGTAAGTACTGAGCAGCAGTTAATGATAAACTCAGTTAAGTGAAACAAACCCCAGTCAAGCTGGCAGTTAACACCGGGGAAACAAGCAACATGCAACCCTGCCACACTGATACAAAGCCTATTGATTTTTTGGCTTCACACCAAGTGCACATTCTGCATCACTGCCTTAAAGTTGATGTTAAAGCATATTTAAAAGCCAGTCATTTTTCTAACCACATTTTAGATACAAGAGCGCACTCAGCACTCAAATACTTTACTAGCAATTAAACTTACACAGGGTAGAAAAACTCCTGAACAGCTGCCTGAATGATACACCAAAAGCCTGAAGGTATCGTTGGAGGTTTTATAGTTCAGCAGTACAGCCTAACACCTATTAGTTATTTTAGGTCAGGGTTTCTATTTTACTTAGCTTTAGGAGAGCTAGAGAATAGACTTTCTACTAGCCTAGCACAAGCCAAGAGGAGAGTTAGAACCATCTCTTTACACGCCTGTTCCTCAATTTAGCACTGACAAGATGAGATAGTTTGATGGGACACTTGATGTTCTTACTCATCCACACATACACACCTACAGTTTCCTAATAAACCCTGCTACAGAAACCTGGCATCTGGCACATGTCATTGCACGTAAAGCCGCAACCAGGGAAAGAAGAATTTGCTTGTGGAACACTGGTTGGCACAGACTAGAGCAGCAAGACCACCAGCATCATCTTACCTGTTCAGCAGCTCCCGGCTCCCTTTTCAGGATTGCTTCAGCTGCTTTGTTGTTTTTATACGTCATAGCACACGCAAAGGGGGTCATTCCTTGCCTGTCACGAACGTTTAGCTTAATATCTGGATGTGAAATCATAAGCTGAATGATAACATTATGCTGGTTGCTAATGGCAATGTGGATTGGAGTTCTTCCTTCTGCATCCTGGAAGGAAACCAGGACGTTTGTTACATGAGGACACTGTAATACACAAATACCTCCTGAACTCTGAAAAGCAGAAGCAGCTTATTAGCCAAGTTGCGTGACAGACCCAGCTGGGACACTAACACAGTTGCAGTGGGAGCTCCAATCGAGTCAGTATTAGCTTCTCCCAAGAGCTTGGCCCTCAGTCCTGTGCCAGAGCCACTTAAGCAGCTCAGAAATGTTTCCCAGGTACTCAGATTTTGGGGGCAGAGATGAGCGCTTGAGACAGCAGCCAAGCGTTCCAAGAGACTGCTTTTCAAAGTACAATCAGTTTTAAGTACTTACTGTTACTACTTTGTTAACAAATTTTAGAATTCAATTTTTATCTGACAGACATACAGACGGCAGTACACAAACCTGCGGTACCATTTCCACAGGTTGAGCACTGCGGAGATTTCCCTAGATGGGCTCTCATAGAATCATAGAATCCTTTGGTTGGAAGAGACCATTTGGATCATTGAGTCCAACCATCAGCCCCACTCTACAAAGCTCTCCCCTACACCAGATCCCTCAACACCACATCTCATCAACTCTGAAACACAGTCAGGGATGGGGACTCCACCCCCTCCCTGGGCAGCCCATTCCAGGCTCTGACCACTCCTGATGGGAAGAATTCTTTCCTAATGTCCAGCCTAACCTTACCCTGCTGCAGCTTGAAGCCATTCCCTCTCATTCTATCACTAATTCCCTGTGAGAAGAGACCAGCACCAACCTTTCCCCAATGTCCTTTCAAGCAGCTGTAGAGAGTGACGAGGTCTCCCCTCAGCCTCCTCTTCCTCACACTAAACAGTCCCAGCTGTGCTCATGGGCACCAGAGCTAAGTTTTCTGGAAGCTGAACAAACAGAACTTCCCTCACTGGAATATATAACAGGATCAGGCATGCTGGTTTTGCCAACAGTCTATTATAAAGTCTAGCAAATTCGAATCAGGTGTTTAGTCACTTCTCTGTATCAAGTTCACAGCCACAGCTGCTTTGTGACTGTTTCATCATGACATTTTGTTGTCATTCACAATGGCATCAGGAGTCAGAAACATCACAAGTTCATTTCTTTTGTGCTCTTTGTCAAGTTTCTGTTTAAGGATTACTGTGTAATCCAAACCGAAGTCTAACACCCAGTTACATCACCTCAATTTACTCAGTAATGGATGACATTTCCCAGACATACTAAGAGTACAGTATTCTGGTGTTTTACACTATAGCTGATCTAATGATTGATTGTAGCAGGTAACAGTCTCACTCCTGCCTTTAACTCCCATTACAGCCCAAAAAGCTGAATTCCCATCATTGCATCAGGAAACTGACATTGCAAGAAGTTCTCTGTATCAGTTTCTTCCTTCAATATCATTTCCTTAATTTGAATCAACTCATCATATGGGCAGGTAAACACTAGATTTGGTAACAAGGGACAGGAAAAATAGTAGAACTGCACCCAGTCATAATTGGCTCAGCCAGTCCTTCCAGAAAGATGTTCTTTTCCTTATCTAGCAAAATACACAGCCAAAGGGAAGTTTTCACTACATTAGAGGCAAAGGATCAACTTTAAAGAAACCACACACAATTTCTCTACACACCTGAGCATTGACATTGGCACCAAACTCCAAAAGGCACTGGATCACCTCTTCTAGTCCCCAGCAGGCCGCCAGATGTAGGGGTGTCTGTCCATCATGAGCTTCCTCTTCTCCTTCTCCATTTGGGCCTGGCTTTCTGGGACTATTCACATCACAGCCACTAAACCAAACACAATCAATTCCATTATGTTTAATCCAGATTCCAGCTGTCCCAAACTAGGGTCAGAAAGGTTCACAAGAGCTGATCTAGCAACTGCTGACACATTCTATCATAAGCACAAGTTCCTGGTCTTAGGTTGACTTTTGTCACCAAGAACATGATGCTAATAGAGATAACAGAATGTGTCAGATTAGACAGACTTCCATGAGTGCATCCACCCACTAGAAGTCTGATGAAGCACATACCTGTTACTGGCTGAAATCAGCATTCACTTGATTTATGCCAGGAAAGTGTTGACATGCNTGTTCACTGTTTTCATCAATAGCTCTGTGAAGAAGGGTTTGTAAGCAGCCACTTGGTCCTAACCCCCAACAGGTGGAATCACAGCCGTGCCTAACCTGGAAGGAGAAGCACAATGAGGCAGTGAAGCATGGTGGGGTTTTTATGTCTCCAGCAGAGTTCTACTACTTCATATAGTCACTGACTACTGCTTCTGAAACATTAGCCCTTAGAGATAGTATTTGAGATGCCTTATCTGTTTTTCGTGACAGTCACTGAACTTCAGGAAGCTACTTTAATGTTTTCTAGGCCAATATTTTATTACTCTACCACAGAACACTCAATTAGGAATTGCTAACAATTTAAATATTCACTGAAACACCCTGACCAGACAGGTCTTCAGCCAGTCTGGGTAACAGTTACCTCCCTTTCAGCAACAAGCAGCACCTTAAGTCAAGCAGCAGCAGCCATTGCCTGCGAAGGTCTGGCCCTTCACTTGCTTCCCTAGACATTCACCTAAAGAGCTGAATTACTCTATTTCTAGTCTTTGTATTCTATTACAGAAGTGCTTACTCCAGCAATACAGCACTAAATAAGACTTGTTCTCCTCCACAAACTATTCGTTAGCTTTGTATGTGAGTACTTTAAGTGCTGACTCCATACTCTTATCCAATATTGGCACAAATGGTCAAGTACAGCTATTAGATTTATTTCTCAGCTCATCAGCAAAGCTTTTAAGCAGCCATCTCTAGCAGACAATAACCGGGTACAACACACAAAGCTTTCAAGTAATCACCTATAAAGAAGACACACAGAGGTCTAAGAAGC
This sequence comes from Jacana jacana, assembly GCA_013400555.1. Lineage (NCBI taxonomy): Eukaryota > Metazoa > Chordata > Aves > Charadriiformes > Jacanidae > Jacana > Jacana jacana. The sequence goes on along the minus strand of VZTM01030360.1, from coordinate 63,148 downwards.
CTCCTGCTGGATCACCTATAGATTAAGCAGCCCTAAAAGCTAATCTAAGCCTTTAAAGGCCTCAATGGAACTTTACAATGCAGTAGGAGACACCACATACATATGTGTGTCCAGTTTTATTCAGGAGGCCTTTCCTTACAGGTCTGGTTCACAAAAGACTGATGTTTTTAGAAGATCTTTACTCTGTCCAAAATCAGGGAATTCGGATAGCACGTTCTATACTTTTATTACAGGGGCTGCAAGATATTTGGCTACACAGACTACAGTGTTTCTGTAAAACACTTCCTAGAAAAAGGAAATTCTGTTGAAGAAAAGCTTCTAGAAGTGAGACAGCAGTATACTGGTTTTTCCCACATTGAATCTGGATGTGCTGATGAACCCTTTTTTGCTAGCAAGACACACCGAAGTGAGACTAAATCAAGTCAACTGACAGCTTACCAGAGTCGATGCAATATCTTCCAGGTTGTTTTCTAAGGCAAGCCATAAAGGAGGATTTCCTTTCTCATCTGGCACAGACATGTCCGCCCCCCTGGTACAAATAGCATCAACCACAAGAGGGAGCTGATTTTTTATAGCCAGCTGTAAGGCAGTCTCTCCATCCTGCGTTCTGCAATAGGTAAGAGTTTGAAGCGTGTTACTCCTGCTTTTGAAGTTAGGCCTTGTGTTACAGCAGTTTATAGGCAGAGCCAAGAATTATATCCTCACACGTATTTTTGCTGTAGTAAGACCATATCTCTACAGCTAAACAAACACTTCATGTTAGTTTTTCATTACAGCTATGTAGTTTGCCCTTCTTCCTCCCACCTTTAGGAGGGAGTTATTGATTTCTGAAGTCTGAAAAGCATGTGAGTGTTCTTAGCTCGGAGATACTGTTGTTTCCTGAAGCGCTGCCGTCATTTGAAGAGAGCTCCTTCAGAGCAAGCCCAGCTGCTGCAGAAGCAAACAGCTTTGTGGTAACACTTCAAGCAACAGTCAGAAACACCAACTGTTCGAAATCTGAAGTCAGAGCAGGAGTATGAGGCAGTTTGTACCCACGACAATCATTACAGTATAATCACAAATTCCAAGGACAGTCTGTCAGTTGTGTAAGTAGCTAGATGTTTTGTTCAGTCTAATACAAACTTGTCTGTGAGACACAGGGGAGGCAAGTCCTATCAGAACCCTGTTGCTGGAGCTATCTCTGGTTAGTTTAGATGGTAGGAGACATGCAGCTCCAACAAGCTGCCAAACAGATGAGACTACAGAAGTTCAGTATCACATCTCCAGGACTCGTGAATCTGTTAGAGGATTCTGCTTTACTTCAAATTAAGTGCCACTTCCCTCTGCAGTTGCAAGAGGAGGAACTAACCAGAGCTATATAAACATCCAAGGTCACATATCCCTCACCCATAACAAGTGCCATAAAATGCACCAAATGCATAACTACACAAACCATCATTTGAAACCAACTTCAAGGCATTATATAAAAGGCAGCCATCACTCCCCACCCCTAAATACATACCCAGTTGAGTGCTGCACGAGCTAAGACCTTACCTGACGTTTATATCTGCCTGATGTTCCAGCAAGAAGAGCGCACTCTTACTGTCTTGCCTCTGGATTGCCATATGTAGCAGGGTCTGTCCATCTGACATGGTGTCGTTGATGGAAGCCCCAGATCCAAGCAGCTGGGCTGCTATTGTGTGCATGCCTGAAGAGTTAAAGCTTGTTAGTATTTTACCTTCAGTTCTCTAAGAGACAACGCAGATTAAAAGCTTGATACTTTATTTATTAGTTTTCAGTAGTTACAGTAAGAGGAGCATCGAATCGATGCTAGAGCCTCTTAAAATTAACATACATGAGCTAAACCAACTTGGGACTCCACCCAGCTTCAATGTTCATTCACAGACTTCCTGAATATTGATTGAGTCCTTTTGGTCTGGCTTAAAGACACAGGTATGGTCTGGTATACAGTAGAGCTCTCTCATTGGTTCTTCCAACTGTAGTAAAGTCCTCCTTAAATACAGCCTAATCCTTCATATCCCTTCAGACTTTTGTCTAAACATTAATTTTGGTGTTATATTCATAAGGTATTCCCTTGAATATTAACTGTATTAGATGTTTAAATTAGTTGCTCCTTTATCTCAGAAGTAGATAAGGGCAATGGTAGAGAAAAACCTACATTTTAGTTTTTTTGTTGGAAAGTGAAAAGCCCAGACAGTTCAGATGTTTCTTACACATGGATGACATCCAGCACCCCTGTACAGAGCAACATCATTAACTATTCTGCCTCATCTCCAAAGTCATTCCTCACACAGGTCCCATTTCCAGCTCAGTAGGACTACATGTAAATCAATTTAGTGACCACACCACCTCCTTTTGACAGTGTCCTGACACTCTTGAAATGTCACTTAGCTGCAAACAAAACCACCCATTTTTCCCCAAACCATTCCCCTCTGCATTTCATGAAAGAAAGCATCTTCTGAATCAGGATTTCGAGTTCCATTCCCCTTAACAGCTACTCAAAGTAGCTCCCCTTCCCTTTGTAAAGGTCAGCATCACTGTATTAACCAGCACCTCAAGCAGAGTTAGCCACAAACAGATGACAGGATCTGACATGAAAACTCCCAGGGAGTTCTCAGTGGAACAATTCCACAGTCACACACAGTTGTGGGCAAGAGGCTCCAGGCTATTTGCTAGTGAACAAGAGAAGCCCAGAAGTAAATTAGATGTGAATATTCAGTTTTAGAAGCTGAAGAATCATCTAAAGCTCTCCTTGAGCTGCTCACAAGCAGAACGAGCCAGGACATGGACACACGCTGTTTTGTCTTAAAACAAGTCTTATCCACATCTTTCACATTAATAACTTCCATATTTTTGTAAAATCTCATCTCCTTTCAAAGTCACATACCTGTCCAAAGAGCCAGTCCCAGCACAGTCTGGTCCCTCGAGTCCTTTAGACTAAAATCAGGAATGATTTGCAAGTTGTTGATAGCATGAAGAGCATTAGCTATAAAAAAAAAACCACAAACCAAACATAAGAGATTAGGACTATTCTTGTAGCTGACCTGTAGTTGCACATTTAAAGCTGCAGGAGTTGCAACGTCACCTTTTGAAGTAGGCTGTTCTTTCAGGAGTCAATTTGAAAGTCAGTTTGAAAGATCTGAGCAAGGTACCTTCAGCTTTCCGGATGCGATTCTGCTTAGGGTTCAGGTAGTATTGCCACTACTGCCTAATCTTAATACTTACACTAAAACACATTCAACTTTAAAACAATTAACCTGCCCCCTTTCTACCTCCACTTGCAGAGTGGTGGTTCCAAGAACAAGGAGTGGAGGCTGTGCAGCAAGAGGATGGCTGCATCCTTCCTCCCCAGCTCCCTGGGATGAAGGGTATTCCCCCCCCCTAGTTCACACACTCCTCTGAATCCCACTTACAGTAAGGGACAAAACAGGCCTTGCTTCAGCTGACAAACTCCCTTCCTGCTGTTAGAAATGAGAAGCTGAACTAGTAGCATTTAATAAACTCAGTATTTCAGTACTCAAGTCTCAACTCTACTACAATACAAGCATTACTCTGTGCAAAATCCTCTTCCTGGAAGAGTTGAGGGAAGCAGAAGCCTCAGTACAGGAAAATGCCTTTATCCATATCCGATTCCAGCATTTACCTCAACAAAATGCTTTGATGGGGAGAGAGAAGGGATTTCAGTTGTACAGCTGGAACACAACCTAGGGCTAAGTGTTTGAGTCCAATATCTACAGTGGAGTATTTAGCAAGATTTATGGGCACATTAGTTTTCTAGTCTTAACATCAGATTATTTGAATTTAAGACCACATTTAGCCAGTCTTATTAATCGCTCCACTTAAGCGATGTTTACAGGAAGACATGCTTTATTAGTAGCTTGTCAAAACACAATCTAGATGTCATCTTCACACCCTAATCCACTACAGCACCAATAGAGTTTGAAGCAGAGAAAACCCCACCTTTCTGTTCCAGGATGACCGACACCACATCTGGGTGATTGTACGCAATAGCCATGTGGAGGGGAGTTTGCAGATAAACACTCTCCGCTACTGGGGAAGACGCATCCTTCTGACCAAGCCCCGCTTCGGCCGTCTGGATGTTTGGATTGGCTCCTTGTTGCAGAAGCTCCGCTGTCAGGTTGGCTAAGCCATGCCTGCAGGCTGTATGCAGTGGTGTTTCTCCCTTTAAGAAAAAGAATAGTAGGATAACTGCTTCAGACATGAAGCCCAGAAGAGAAATAGCTTTTGAACTACTATGACTGCAAGAACTAGTGCAAAGATCTGACATCCTAGCAGCTGAAGCTCCTCAGGACTTTCAAACTACATGAATTAGCCTAGAGTAAGGCCTCTATTACAATAGGCACTAAGGGAAGCATTAAAAGCGTGTTAACAACTGATGATGCTGCAGGAACAGTGCCATGAGAACACAACAGTTGTCTGATCACTAGCAAACATACAAAAACATGCAAAAGACTCTCAGCAGATGTTCCAACTTGCTTTAAATTATAGTTAGCAACAAGAGGTGTCTGCTATCTTAGTTCTGAAAAGGAATAAGAAATTGAGCCTGAAAGCTTCCTTAAGCTTCTGCTTTTACCCATTTGTTTTGGTGGTTGACTTTTGCTCCATGAGTTGCTAGGAAGAGAGAAGCCGCCTCATTTCCTGCACCAGCCGCCCTCTGAAGCAAGCAGTTTCCTAAAGAAAAATCCATGAACACCATTAGTGTGCTATTCCAACCACACTTTGATAAAAACAAGCGGGCAAGCACCTCTGCCACTATCATCCAACGTTAACATTTGAGGCCAGCATGGAAAATCATACCCTTGCAATGCTGAACTGTCATGTACACTACCACGTAGCAATTGCACATTTAGAAACTGTAAAGGGGATGTTAAGAGCTGGCAAGGAATCCAGATTTCCTGTCACTTCCTGCAAGTCAAGCTCAGCTTGGGACGCGCTAGTGTTCCAGCTCTGGGTAAAGCAACTGCGACCTACCATTTATTATGCAGCAAATGCTGGTGAAACCTCATTTAGCCTCTCTGAGTGCAGTTAGCATCAAGCAAGTCACAAGCCTTCCACCAACACAGAAATACAAACCTCTGTTTTACCTGTTACTGTGTCTGGAGCATCTGTATTGCTGCCTCGTTGGATCAGCCTCGCTGCAAAACTGTTCTCGTCAAATGAGGTTCCATTTACAACAGGGACATCCTCAAAAGGGTTTACAGACTGATCAGATGACACAGTGATATACTGAACCGCAAGCCACAGAGCCGTGCTTCCTTCGTGATCCTTCAGCTCCAAGTCTAGTCTAAAAATGAGAATTAACATTCCCCAACTCATCCCTTTAAAAGCTGTCCCCAATGCAGCTTAAATTTCAAGTGTCTGAACAGCCATACCAGTTTATCTAGTTCCTCACTGACAACTTCTGCTCACCAGGAAGCCCCTACTACTGCAGCTCCAGTTACTTCAGAGAATTTGTGAATACTCTGAAACAAGCAGGACACCTTTTTAGTGGCTACTAGATTTAAACTCATTGCTCCTAGGAGAAGCATGGCCCTGGTAGATCTGGGCTCCCACTAAGCAAAACAAAGAGGTAAATCCTCTCATATTTGCATAAACTGTGGACAAGAACTGCAAATTCAGCTACAAAGAAACCGAGTTAAATGAACTATTCTGCTTCATCACGCCCTAAGAAGTCATTTGTATTAGCTTTAAGCAGCACCCATGTTGAACTCAAGAATGTATTCAGACACTTATTACTCCTTTTAGCTCCACTACAATGAAGTTATTGCTAAATTATTTCACACAGCCATCTCTGGAAAACTGAGATGCAGTTTCTCCCTCTTTATAGTAGGGCAAAAACATACTTGGCTTCTAGCATTGTTCTGGCATCTTAGGTTGTGCAAAGCCTTTTACTTTTGCATCCCATAATAAGGCCCATTGATGGCCTTATTTTAAGACCAAAAAAAAAGATACAGAAGAGTCATTAAACCATTTTTGATAGCTCCGCTGTACAAGGTAACCTCAGTGTACTTTAAATTTAAGGGCAACTTACTGTTTGCACTGGAGAAGCTGACTGAATACAGGCTCATTCCTGACCACAATTGACACATGTAACGGGGTCCTGTAATTGAAGCAAAATACAGTTACCTTAAGTGTACTTCCCTTATTACTAAGTGAGGTGTGCTACACTACCACACCATGCCAATGCAGGAGCATTTCTTCAAAGAAAAAGCACAAGAACAGGACCTTTCAGAACTGAACAGCTGGTACACTCTATTTCTACATATTCTTAGCCTTAAGTATATCCCTATATACTCGTAAGTCTTCTATATCATTTTAGGTACTTGTTTTCCAGCTCAACCTAAAGCAGTTTTCAGACCCCACACTTCAGATAAACACACTGCAACTACTGGCTCTTTGAGATAATTTCAGTTTCGCTGACAGCTTCAAAGAGAAGAACCTTTCAGGAATAGTATTTATCATCTTGGCCATCTTGCTTTGCTGTTCAGTGATTCAGTTAAAGCAAATTAACTGCACACCATGTGTTTTAACACAATCAACTCATCCCAGCCCTCTACAGCTGGGCTGTTTCACTGGTAATGACAGTTCAGCCTGCACAGCTTTCTGCTTTGAGTGCTATCTGCAGGCCTCAAACTGGACTAATGAATTCACCTTTCCTGCTTTCAGGATCACCTGCACTTTGCTGACAGACCTGAGCAGGTTCTCAGCAGACTACATCTAATCACTACAGTAATATCTATCAAACCAGAGTTCACTGTTAAACACAGTATTTACCTTCCTTTACTGTCCTGCATATTTGGATTGGCTCCAGCCTGCAAGAGGGACTCTGCTATCTGTGCCATCTCTGCCATGACATCTGGCAAGTGCTTCTTGGGGCTGTAGGATGCCACAAGGTGCAGAGGTGTCTCCTGGTCTCCCAACGTAGCAGCATTCACCCGGGCACCATTTTTAATGAGAAAGTTTGCAGCAAATTTATCTCCTTTTGTGAAACAAAACAAGGTTATTTATTGATATATACCCCATGTACTATATGCAAGTCCAGAAAATGGATACACATTCCCTCCATGCTCTACAGTAATTTCAATACAGGTGACTCCTCTTAGACTGCCCTACCAACAAGTAGCTTCAAGAACACTTTGCTGCACAATCAGGATTAAAATGTGTCATAACAATCCCTTGAAGAAAGTGTTTTGTTCAGAGGCTCCATGTGATTCAAGTTCACACACTTGTTACGGTGACACTGAGTTTGCTAGTCCCCCTATCAGCATAAACCCCTTCCTGCTTTAACACACAACTGGACAAATCATGAGACTAAACATACCAGTAGTTTTTGAACAAGTGTTATTCCAGAGCATCAGTCAGAAGTGCAAAGTTAGTCATTATCTTTTCAGTCTTGCTACATAAAAAAAGCAATAACACAGCCCTTGCTCTTCAAAGTTGAGACCCCATTATATAGAGGGCAAGGGCTCCAACAGTTCAGACCCACCATGCACAGCATTCCTAACAACTCACTCGAGAGCTTAAGTCAGAACTTAGGCCCACTTCAGTACAGGAAACTCAAAACGTACGTTGGACTAAAAATGCCACAGTGCAGAGAATGACTTTGGGATAATACCAATTCCCCTGACTCCAAAGATTACTTTGAGTAGACATATTCACAAGTTGCTTGTCCTGAATGCAAGACTGGGGAACAAAGATGACTGTCCACCTTCATCTCCGCCAGCAAAACCCAAAATCCCACTGTCTTATTTCCATATCTGACATCCCCCCGCACTCCAGCAACCATGAGAAGAATCATGTGGCAAGTTCGGACAATTTGCTTCAATTTGCCCATTTCTAGAGCATGTGATTATTAACAGTGATTAATTCACTGAAGCTTTGGTTACTGAAAAAGCAAGCATTCACTCTCAGAGCTCTAGCTTAGACTGGAAGCGGACATTAAAGCTAGAGGACAAATGCTAGTATTAAGAGCAGCCTGCTGCAATCTTTCTAGTGTTTTACTGGGCTGCAACCACCACAACACTAACCTATGCCTAGAAGGTCTCCTACTCCTGCTGCTGAAGTTTCTTTCACAGGATCAGACACCAGCATTAGCCTGTTTAAATACGTAGGAGATTAAAAGGAAGAAGTTGGGATCTGCAATTTGAACTCACAAAACTTAAGCTAAACATGCTTTTAATCTGTAGCACTACAATACCCATGAGGTCCAGTGACAGATGAGGTTCCTGTTGTGCTTGGCTTTCTGGATCAAATGCAGCTGCCAAAGTTACCATTGCAGGCAACCAGTAGCATGAGGTGTTCACTGCACAGATTTTTACCAGACTTTGGCCAAAGGCCAAGACACTGCTGTTACAAAGCCTTAGGAGTACAGAGGCCACAGCAACCAAGTCCTGCTGTGCTCCACTTCTCACAAGTTGCATTCTGCACTCTAAGGTGGAAAACAGCTGAGTATAACCATGTAAGTTGCACTCAGATTCCACCCTGAGAACCACACTGTTATCCACTGGAGCTCTGAAGATACTCAGACTGACATAGAATAACCTCCACTTGCTCCTTTTCTTCCAGCCAGTTTTTCCTCCTCCTGCTGTCTAGTAGCAAGGACCGTTGCTGTCTGATTCTATAAACACATAGAAGCGCATGCTGCATTCAACCCAGGTCTAGAGAAAAACAGCCTTATTTGCAATGCAATTATGTCAGAAAGACACTGTGTTGACAAATTAGAATATTCTCAGTATCTTCCCATATTTCTTCTTCTAGAATACTCTACAAGATCCCTTCTGGATGTCATACAGCATAAGTTTAATTCACCAGCCAGCAGGCTAATGTTCAGATCCCAAATGAGTTTGTTTGGTTTCATGTTTAAAAAACAAGAAACAGGACAAAGTTCATCCTTGACTACAGTTTTGTAACTGAAACATCAACTACAAAGCGACAACAGGAATAAACTTTGGAATATATACTCCACACTAGGAACAACTGCAAGTTAACAAGGCTTCCTATCCTATTTACTTACCTCTCTGGATGGCTTTATGTAATAGACTCCAGCCTCTCTTGTCTGCCCTGTCGACGTCAGCCCTGTAGTTGACCAGTGTAGTTGCAATACTCTCCAGTCTTTGGGCAAGGGCTAGATCCAAAGCAAGGTCACCGTTGTGATCCAATTCATTGAGCTTCCCAGGGAGCTACAACACAGTCAACTGACATTAGCCAGAGGTGTGCTCACCAGCCCAACACAGTATTTTAACAGCCTCTTCCAACTACCACTGTGTTAGATTTTCAGCTCTAATGCAAAATGCTGGTGTTGCCTTGAGGTAAGTGCATCTCACAGGAAAACAAGTTGAAGATTAGCATCAGCACAGGCAAGTCTACCCAGAGGGCTGCTCAGTGAAAACACGAGTTGTTTGCAAGACTCATTCAACCCACAGGAAGCTAACCAGCACATTCAACACAGTACTAGGAAGAATTGTTTGATTATTCCTTTACACCTCAAATCCCAGTTGGATTAGGTGTTAAGCGCTGCTATAGTCCCAGCTTCCAATTAGTTTTTGGAGATGCCTCAAATCCTAATTGAATAATTCTTGATAATACTTGAATAATTTTTCAGCCCCTCTTGTTGGGGGACAACTTATTTGCTAGTTGTTTAGAGTGTGTCCATCCAAACAGAACAAATTACAGGTATTTCAACCTTTCAATAGAAGGGAAAAACACATTTGTTCTAAGAAATTATGCTTATTGAACTGCCATGAAGCAAAGTCAACTGTTACACCATTCAGCTTTAGGTGTGCATGACAGTATGGAATATTGACATTTTATTCTATCTGTTGGATGAAAGACTAAGTCTGGCAAAATTCTTCCGAATTGTCTTTCTAGAGCCTCTATTACTAGACCTCCATTATGTAAATAGAAGTAATTATGGCAGTGATAAGCACAAAATTAAGAGTGATACAAATCAGGTTCAGTCTGGTAGTTAGGAACTAGTTATCTGCAACCCAAATTCTAGAAGAGATCACGTCAGTCTCACTATACCTGTGAATCCATTTCAATAAGATACAAAAAGACTACATCTTCTCGCTCTACTTTTATAGCCTTATGCAAAGGATATTCTGTCTTTGACTTGAACATTTTATACAGCAACTGAGCACTCATGCTACTGAAGTCTTCTTTACGCAAGTCATCCTAGAAGCAATAAAAAAAGAAAAAGGGTAAGCAATATTCCTGTTTCGTTTGTAAACGAGACATTGCACAATGTAATGAGGAAGTTCACCAAACAAGTTTGGTTAAAAGCTCCATTTTGATAACATCACAAGCAGGAACAACCCAAGATAGCCTTTTAAGACTAGGAAGAAGCACTCGGGAAAATTTACATCTTCCAGTTTAGTTTCAGGATCAGTTAAAGAAACTGACCTGCAGGTTCATATATAAGAATCTATTTTATATGCTTTATATATTCACATATCAAAGCATTCCCCCCTCTACTTTGGCATTAGCCAAACACAGAAACATCCACATCTGGATAACACATTTTAGATTTAGAATAACCCAAATCCTCACACACTAGTCTGCTGGTGACAAGTCTTACTTTAAAGGCTAATCCAGTACTCAGTTAATCAAACTTTCCTCAAAATAACAGATCAGAGCAAGCGAAGCTTCAAGTCAGTCGCAAGACTCTTTACCACTCCCTCCATCACAGAACTCTCATCCTTACACTCTTCCCTGGATTATTTTTAGAAGTAAAAGCAGGCCTGGGATTTGTGATCTGTACAGAGACCAACTGTGGGTAAACTCCTGAACAGTTCAGAGTTCAGATTTAATAAACAACCTTCGTGCTTATTAGAACAGAGTCCCCTCAGTTTGGCTCATGTTTAGGAAAGTAAGATGCTTTTTACAGCAAAGCATTTCCAATGAACACATGAACTTTTCAGGCTATAAGCTACTTCCCCTGGTCAACACACTCATACCAAGACAGCCAATAGGCATACCCTCTAACAACCAAAAAAAATATCTTAGAGAAGGAGCCATTTAATGTGCTTTGTTTCAAACATATAATTATGAATTAGTATTGTAGAGAACACCAAATAAGTGTCAAAAGCACATATTTTAAAGAGAACAAATAGATGGTAAGGGGGAAGTTAGTCCTGCCTCAGACACAGACCCTCCACTCACCCCAGGGGGCAGGGCAGGCAGATTCGACAGCTTATGAACAGTGTTGCTCCTTACAAAATATAAGGGTCAGCATAACAGGTCACCTTAGTCACTGAAAGTTATCAGGAATCCATGTAACCCCCCATCCCAACAGGAATGCCTGAATGCTGGCACACCAAGAGATACCCCTGGGGTCAGAGTACAGCAAGTTAAGCAAAACTCCCAGCGATTGGGTTCCGGTTCCTATACTCCACAAACATTTTTCCTCTTGCTTCCTTCCAAGAGTACTCACCCAGTGACTTGCGATTATCTCGGCACAGTAGTTGAGAAGAGCACTAGCATTCAGCTCCTCTGCAGTCTGGTAGAAACGAATGCAGTTCCTGACATTAACTAGCGACATAACTCCCTTTTCACATCTGTCAAAATAGTTAAATCAGTGTTTAGGAGCCAAAAACCAGCTTTACTGTAATCACTTGCCCAAGCTGTAACAGGGTCCTATGTGCTCCTTTTCCTTGATGCCAGTAGAAGAAGGATTGGCCTTGCCTTACTGTAAGGCTAAGCAACATAAACATGCTTTAATCAGAAGCCCTGTAAGACAGTCCCCCTAAGAGCAAACTCCTATTAAAGCAGAATCTACACTAAGGGCCCATGACCTAGCACATACTGCAGGACCAGCAAGCAAAGGCAGACATCCTAGATCTCCCAAGGGAACAAACTGCTGCAGCTCATTCACTGCTACGAAGCAGGGAAGATGTCTACCAGGACAAGTACCACAGCGACCACAAGCAGTTTTTGTGCCACAGCTGGAAAGAGGATGGCACATACAGCTGTTTGGTTCATAATGAGAAGGGATAAACTTTAACAGCAGATGTAACCAATCTTTATAGGTGTGAAACCATTGAATTTTCTTCCCATCAACTCAAATTAAATACCTCAAAATGAAAATAAACATGCCAGCGATCTCCAAGCAGATATTAAGACACCAAAAAATGGAAATATTTGTCTCCAGGTACAAAGCCCAAAGACAGTTTTACCATTGGCCTTACAGATGTCAACTTCAGTCAGAAGAATTTAGCAATTTAGTTGGCTTCATGTTGAGTCAGTTAATCACAGACCAAGAGTGTTATGTACTATGACCACCCCAGACACATATTTATCTTTGCCCAAATTCAAAACTTTAAAGTTGTTCAAAACTTGATGAGGCTTTAACTTGTATTTTCAGGCTTCTCCCTAACTCGAAATGGTTGTTTAGAGCACTCTATGCATTCAAGATAAAAGTAACCCCTACTAGAACGCTGTTAATCATGATATCCTCAAAATGGCAAAACACTGTAGTGTAACATTACCCTTCTTTATGAAGAAAAGTCATTACCAAGATGTGGAGAAGAACAGCTGTTTGACATAAAAATTCCTTGCCTACAGCATTTTAATATTGCAAGCTACTTGCCATTGACTTTTCCTAGCATTCCCTTCAACAATTCCTCTCTTGCAACAATCCAGACCTTGTTACTAACTGATCTCTACTTCCTCTTAATGCCAAATTAGGGCTATTAGTTGACTGGGAGAGGAACTGGAAAGTAAACATAAAAGCTCTGAGAAAATCTGCTGCAGTTTAACTGTAGTGCCAGGCTTGTTTCCCGTGATCAACTGAATGTCATGTTGCATTACTGAAAACCTCAAGACTTTGAAAAAGCAACATTTGATGGACTTGCCAGCAACTATCATTTCTATTCCAACAAGGTTAAAGAGTTCAAGAAGATTCATTGTGTTTACCAAGACTCACCTTTCTCTAAGCAGCTGGAGCTGAAATTTATTAGCTAATTTCATGAGCTCTGTCAAGAAGATATCATCTTCTCTTAGCTCCAGTTCATCTGTGTAGATCCACCGCAGCATTGCCATGGTTACCTCTGGGTCAGCATCTGGTACAAGTAGCAACAGGGATTAATAAAATACCCAAAGAACAATCGCCTATTCAAGTAGCTGGTGCTCCTCTGACTGTTAAAGCCACAGCTACCAAGAAAAATAAGCAAAAAATATTAGCCTCTTTCAAACTGTATGGCTTTCGTTCAACCAAAATGTCAAAGCAGAGATCAGAAGGTAAAACTAGGAACATAAAGCAGGAAAACCATTTTTCCACTGGAACACTGTGCAGAATGCAGAGAGTCCTGTAACATCTCCTACCTGCTACACAAGTACTGCATAGTTAGGGTCAAGCAATGCTCCTTTAAAGTCTTTGGTCCCTCACATGTGGCTAAATCCACATCCACATGAACAAACACAAATCCCCTTTTCAATTTCAGAATCCTCCTCCTTTTATACTATACTAATGTTATGAACTGCTACATCCCAATAAAGGTATTTACTATTAATGGCTACGATGTATTTAAGCTGCTGGGAACCATTGCCACAAAAGGTGCAAAAGAGTCAGTTTAAGAAGCTGGTCAGGTTTCAGGCATTTACAATACTGATCACAAGCCTGATGGTTTTTTACCACACCAAGAAAAGCAGAAACCTACACCACCAGACACAAGATACACAAGCCCAATGGCCAGGGACCTTTGTCACCTACTCAGAAGTACAATGACAACCCTACTCACAAGAGTGTAGATGACAGTTACTCCACAAAGTAAGATCAGAGATCAGACCAATCACAACAAAAATACCATTCACTTAAAAAAAGCATTAGCCCCCTAAGCTTTTTGGTTTTAGAAAAAAAACCAAAAAACAAAACCATACATGTGTAAGACTGAAATACTCATCCCAAAACATTTCCTTTACACAGAGGGTTGCCCCAGGTTATTTGCAGGGCACCAGACAGTATTCGGGATAGCATGTAGGCTGCCTCCTAAAAAACAGGAAGTTTTGGCAAAGTATCTTTTGCCAAACTTGAAGCAATCAGAAAACCTACTTGAGCTGTAACACCAGCTCTGCCTCAGCTGAGATGAGTTCATCTTCTCCCTCCCAACAAGAGAATCTCCTTAAAGAGCAGAAAGTTCCGCAGACTACATGAAATCTGGAAACACTCAATTTTGAATGCTGCCTGTATTGCGAAGTCAAGATTCAGGCAATCTTACCTTGCAACTTCTTAAGAGAACCTTTTATGAAAACTATGATAGTTTTTAGGTAATAGTTGCTTGCTATAACTATTTTCTAACCTAATGCTTCTGCTATTTATCAAAGTTTCTAAAAAAACCTCCATTTTACACAGTGGCAAGCATCATTTACTAGCACTTATTTTAAGCATTCTGTAACAGGAAGTGTTTGCATTGTTAAACGTGCAGGACTCCAGTCACATTTGAGATTCCCACACCGGCTTAAACGTGGAGCTAGAAGTGCTACAGACTAGTCATTCGCAACAAAACTACAATTACCTAAAAGCTTTTGGGTAGTGATCTATTAGCACAGCACTCAAAATAAACACTTGGCATCTGTTTTTTTGGGGCTGCAGGAAGATCCATGAATCCTTATGCAAGAAACCCAATGCTGTCTCTTAAAGCCAGCTTGCTGTGACTTGCTTCTTTCCAGTTTGTCTGCACTTAGGATTCATGACAATATTAAGTGCAGAGAGTGAAGTAAATGCTTAATATTCAACATGCCAGCCAGTAAACCTGCTTAACTTCATGCCTGTTTTTATTGCTCACACATTAACTGTGCAAGACTCTTCACATTAAGTACAGAAGCAAAGTCTGTTAAGAGTTTCAATCTGCAGAAATGCTGCCCAGGGTAAACACATGCAAAAAACAGCTACAAGAGACCAAAACACCATCTTGTAGAAGATGGGCTTCTAGAAAACTTCTCTTCCTCATCTATTTTTGCAAACGTATCAAAGTGCCAAAGCAAATAACTTCTTAACACATCGATATTTGTATTCATTCCCCCCACACACTGTTAACAAGAAGCAAGGTATTCCCATGACACTTCAGAGAAGGTATGCGCACACTACCTCAAAAAGCCCTGTCCTTAAAAAGGAAGAAATCAAGCTCCTCCATAATAGATTTGTTTTTCATTATGTTTAGTTGACTCTAGAAAAGACAAACCATTCTCAACTCTGTTCATTAAAAAGGTCAGTTATCTATTTTACTAGCACTAGCACCAAGCTCAGAAGGGTACTACCAAGTTTCAGAGACAGAGATCCATAACTCATGGATTAAGCACCACTTTTTGTGGAGAGTAGAAGCCTGAAAGGTACCTGAGAAACCTTTTCCCAACAGGCCCTTTTATCAGTCATCATAAAGCCAATGTAAGCATCATCCTGGTAAGCAATGACTGACCTGACAGATCCAGCTCCTCTGTTGAGGCAAGGTTGGCAAGACTCCAAGCATCACTGCGTGCTGCCAAGACAAATTTGTGAGCACTGATGCGCTTGTCCCCAACCTTTATCTTCAGATCACTGATAAGAGAAAAAAGAAAGTATATCCATGTATAATGCAGGGTTCCCCTGTGTTTAGATTCAGAATCCCCATAGTATTGATGTCCTGGTATCCACATTTAGGTTCAAGTCATCCGAGACCTCAAAATACATTTAATTGGCTGAATAGAACATATTGCCAAATGACACCATTCTTAATTTTCCGAGGGAGAAAAGCAATGAGACATTAATATTTAAAGTGTTCAGGGTTTTCTTAAAACCGTTTCAGAATAAACTGAAAGGCAACTACCACAGAAGACAGGATAATCCAACAATCTCAAGGTTAAATATTAATGGGGCAGTATCCATACCAACTCTGCCAGGTAAGCACCAATGGTTTCAGGCAAGACCAGTACCAGAACAAACAACTTCTGACAGCAGTCTGAGTACAAGGCAGGCTCCAAGAATCCCCAGTTCCCAGGGGACCTGCTGTCAAGAATACTGATTTCATCCTGACCCCTTTAACACCAGGTTACCCTTTGTAGCTAGAAAGTACCTGCCCTGTTATTTTAAAACCCCATAGCTCGTAAGTGTTCTGACTGGGCAGGTGGTATTTTCCAGACCATTTTCTAAATGACAGCACCGCTATAAACTGAAATGCAAAATATACAGATGTTACTTAACAAAACTCGCATTAGGATTTGCTTCCTTTCTCCTTTTATAACTAGACCATTATTCCCTGCCTTTAAAACTCCAAAGCTGAATGGAATTGAAGCAAACCAACTCTTCTGACATATGTTACCTAACAAATCTCCTACCCAGCAAGTTCTTGCCAGTCACAGAGCATTTTCTCAGGGAGGTTCATGAAGAAATGTTAGGGGCAGGAAAGTTCATTAAAAACTATAGATTTTTTTTCCCCTTAAATAACTGAACTCCTTTACTATACTGGCATTAGCTTTCAGTAGTTGCAATGAAATTGATAAGTGTCATTGTAGCCTTGGAACTAAATCAGTTAAGGGACCTAGAGTATTGAAGGTGATCCTTAATGTACCTATGGAAAAGAAACCACGAAACCTAATTTTGTGTTGAGATTCAAAGATACAGTATCATTTATACCACTAAGTCACATACAGAATCAGATTTGTCTAGGTTGCAAGGGACCTTTCAGATGGAGTCAAACCATCAACCTAACACTGACAAAACCCATCACTAACCCACTGTTTTAATGTATCACCATTTAAAACATGTTACATCACAAACCAGACAAGCCGATTCCATCAGGCTTCTTTACACGTAACAGGCAAACAGAACTGATTTCAAGGACATACTCTTTCAAGGAAGGAGGGCTTTCCAGTTGGTAGAAGACATTTCACATAATGAATCCATCAACTAGGTATAGATCAGTTTAACATTACTTCTGGTCAAAGGGAGCTTTGTTGTTGACAGTGAAAATAGGTAGTTCTTTTTAAATCAATCTTGTCAGTCTTGGAGATTAAGTTGTACTTAGAGCTCTTGATTCAGAAATTGGATTCAAAAGTAGGCTCCCTGATCTTAGTGTTCTCTTCCAACTGCAATTGCAACTGAGGATGCTATTCATACCAGACAGCAGAGAAAAACTAGTACCTATTGCAGCTGAACGGTTCCTGCAACGCCCCTTTCCTCAAAGGGGGATTTCTTACCTGTACTGCTCCTGTTGATAGAGTTCAGCTACAATGGCAAGAAGTCGACTGATGAAGGTGTCACTGGCATTGTCTTGGTTAGCCTGGGCAGCCAGAAGATTACATCTCCTCTCTGTATCAGCAAGTTTCTTCTGCAGCTTTACATACTCCTGGCGGAGAAGCATCAGGTGCTTTTCCAGCTTGGCCACCTCCTCTGCAGAAGCACACAGTGTTACTACAAGGCTGAAACATGCACACCTTTGTTTTGTATCCGAGTGTAACTTATCCCTGCAAGCACTTCACACATCCAGTTTAACCCCCAAACAGTAAGGGTCTGTTCTCTTCCACACTACTCAATCTCACTTCCAATATTAAACTTTTTATTTTGTATTGTTGCTAGCCATAAACACAATTGAAAATCAGAGCACAGTGATAGAAGCCAATTACAAAGAAAGTTCCTGAATCTTGTCCAGTCAGAAATAGTGTAAACTTCCTAAAACCATGGGAGTCCATGACTGTGGGAATTACGGCGCATAGAGGACTCTAGTTTTTACCCATTGATTTAGTTAAAATGCTGTTTCACTTACAACTGAGGCATCAACCACAAGGGAGCATTAGAACAGTTGCTTCACACCAGACCTATCCAAGTACTTAACTGACCTGTTTAGAACCCCTGGCGTTGTCAGCCAAGAAACAGCCAGAGGGAAAGATATATTCTCCCCAGATCCTGTGTTTTAAAGGCCAGTCAAAATTACCTAAAACTCTACTTGCTGCTGGCACACACACATTCTTCCCCTGAAGGCACTGCACTGAGACAGCATCACTGCACAGGGTCAGGTCCAATTCAGGAACAGCAGAGCAAGAGCATGGGAATCCGATCCCTTACTGAGTATTCCCATCTATTGCAGAACCTGCTTCACCACACTCAAATGGTCATTCCACGTGTTGTGCTAAATCAGTGCACTGAACTCAATCCAGGTTACCCATATGAAAAGCCTCTGCTTCACCACTGGAAGGAAACATCTGTACAGCTGCTTAAAAACAGGCTAACTTACAAATACTTACTTACAGATTAGTTGCACAAAACCATACGTAGCTATGGTGTAACAATCAACTGATTATTTCCCCTCATCATTCAGATGATTTTCTAAATAAGGTACAAATTCAAAGCTAGTCCTAAAATGAGAGGGGGCAGGGAGGAGAAACTTGGAAGCTAACCAATGATTTTAAGTGGGAAAGTTCCTCCAAGATTACTCCCTATCAGCCAGGAATTCCTTGTTCAACAATATTTCTCAAATATTTACAAATGGAAGTCCCTACTACAAACAATGAGAAACTGAGCTCTCTTAACCAATGTTTTCCTCTTGCTTCCATAGAAGAATTCAATGGCAGAGCTGACCTTGGCCTTGCTCCAGCACAGGTCCCCGGGGCAGAGCATCTTTCTCTTGCTCAGCTGCAGACAGGACATCTCATTTAGTCCCCCCTCTATGGGCTGCAGCAGCAAATGCTCCCTCAGAACTCTTTTAACTTAAGAACTACCAAAATGGATAAACAGACAGTAATTCATCCTGTTTTACTCTTCAGTTAATACTACTTAAGGAGGTCTGGAAGGGTACTTACTTCAACAGCCTTTTATTTAGCTTCATCCTTTAGAAGTTAATAGGTAGGATCTCTTCCGGGATACTTGTTCTAATGAACTAGACCATGATTTCAGATTTGTGCTACCAATATCTCCCTGATCCTCAAAGATGGTTTGAAGTTCTGCTATATTCTTTCTGTCTAAAGATAAATGCAGTTTCGCTGTTCCTGGAACTAGGAAGACATGGGGTTTTTAGCAACTACTTCTTCCTGACTGATTCATAAGGAAGATGTCAAGGGTGGCACAAAGCTAGCCCTACTGTTACAGTGAAGGCAGCAAAAGCCTGATAGAAGCCAAGAGCAATCACTGAAAGACACTTCAAGAAACACACCAAAAAACAGTATGAACAATGCTACTGTTCATACAGTGAGGTTTTTAAGCGCCATACAAATTCAAATGCTAGGAATGAGATGTTACCCACTGAACCACATAGCCTGTATCATCTTGATAAACTACTGCATCTTCCAGTCAAGCAATGAGTGTGAAGGTGGGAACAAAGAAGTCGGCTCCAAACTACTCTGAAGTCTGAACAGGACTGAAGTCAATAGGACACAAACAGCAACAGCTTAAGCTTTACGCATAACCAACAATCAAGCTGGCTGCTGCTGCTTCCAGGGCAATTTAAGACAATTGCTAGGGGCTGTAAAAGCACCCTGAAGGATTTAAGCTTTGAGAAATATTGGTTTTCAGATACACAGCATACACTTCCTGCAACCTCAGTGAGAAGGACTGATAGATACTTGCTTGCTGTAAAAATTACAAGAGTTGTTGTCCTGGTTTGAGGTAGAACAGAACCAATCAACAGCTTCTCTTATTCTATATGAGAAGATGCACATCAGTTGCACACTTGCAGTCGGTATTTGATCTTACAGCACATTTTAAGTACCCATTCAAGACAGTCCTCAACATCCAATTAATCAACATTCACTGAAAAAGAGCAAAGCCTCAAATTTTCCCTGTATACTGTTCATTTAAAGACTTAATAAGAGTTGCTTGAAGTAAGAGTTCCTTCCAAAGTGGAACCTGCTCAATCTCAGGTAGAAGCACCACCTCCATTTAAACAAGTAGAACAAGTTCAAGTTCACTATTTACGGTCCTCACTTTTGGAAAGGGGAAGAAGTGCCATCACTTTGCAAAAACCAAGTGAAATGACCATTGTATCTTCAAGCTGGCAATCACTGTGACAGAGCCCATATTGCTGCCAGTCTACACTACGCATTACCACTCACCTGACCATCTCCCAAGTATAACATACAACTGCTGCATGCACACACACACCCCTAATAAACATCCTTGCATCAGAACACCTAAAGGACAGCCTCACTGGGAGATACCAGTAAGACCCTGGCTAAATATCAATCCACATAATCAGTGAAGAAGATGCCTGGGTTCACTAGACACACTGACACAAAACAACTCCTTTTCTGAGCCTATAGTCCAGGTACAGAGTTAAGAGACTGCTGGACAGGAAAATAAACCCAGTGTTTGTTACCAGCTTTCTGGCAGAAACACTAGCATCTCATGGACTGGCAGATGTTCCCTATCAAGGACTTTATAAAGGACTTCAGAAAAGGCTACAGATATTTTCTCTACAGAAGGCACTTGAGAGTAACAGGACAGCTGAATTCAAGGAGATAAGCAGGGAGGCAACAAGCAGCAGAATGACAGATAGCATGTACCAAAAACTAGAGGGAGTGTCTGGAACTCATTACACTGCCCATCTCACCCACCAAAAGCAGGCAGAGAAACACCGCAGATAAGCTTTTGTTTACTTATAAAATGGACCTCAGCGAAGTATTTCAGAAAAAAACATTGTTTCTTTACCCCTTTCAAATCAGGTCCTTCATCCACCGCTCCACGCTCTGAATCCCATCTCCCCAAGGCTGTAAAAGCTACTGCTTCCCTGTTCTTCCTCATTTTTGCACACTGATGATCTTTACCCTGAGAGCCATCCCAAAGCACTCCAGCAAACTTCCTGCTGCTCTAGACACAAACATCCAGCCAGCAATTTTTACCCATGTCTGCACATAACCTGGTATCCTCTGGTATTGGTGGTATGGAACTCTTACACAAGTTACAAAAGGAACCTCAGCTCTTGTCTTTCTAAGCTGTTCACTCAATTCATGCCTAGTAGTTGCAATAAATCTAATTCAGAACTTCTTCACAAAGAAGCAACACCTCCATAAGAGAAAACACTCAGCTTCTGAGCAGACGACCTTCCTTTATGCACCTTCGCTTTTCAGCTGACTCTCCAATACCATCACTTCTTAACTGGAAGAGTCTTGCTGCAGACAGGTACTTTGTTGGAAGGGACAAAATGAGCCCCTCTGCCCCGATATTACGGGAATTGAGCGGGGAGAGTGATAACTCCAGCATATTACTCCCATTCATACAGGATCACTCATTAGTCATGTGCTTTCTCTAGCTAGAAGTCAAAGAATTTCTTGAATTAGGGAAGAATCTTTGAGAAGTACAGATGTTTGAAAAAAAGGATTTGCATCAACTGCAGGTTCATTCTGCAGAGCAGGATCCTGAACCAGAGCCTCAACTCAACTCCTTGAGAGCATCAGGGGAGAAAGTTTCATCACCTGATGACATATTTGACACTTTGAGCCCACCAGAAGCAGGCCATCAGGGCTTAAAAGAAGCCTAAGAAGCTGCTCATCTAACTATGAAACAGTGCTATTTCAGCACACAGGGTCAGGAGTTGCTCTAAAGATTTATTAAACCAGCTTGACTGCAGCATCCTCTTGGCTCACGCATGCCAGGAGATCGGCATCTACTGCATCCTAGTTAACCTTCCACAAGTGGTTTTAAACTTCTGCCATTGTCTAAGAGTCACACTTGGGGAGCTGGAGGCTGTGCTTTTAAGACTGAAGTTAGAACCCCGATTTCTTTTGTAACTTGGGGGCACTTTTGCTCAGTTTGCCGACTCAGTTTCCCCCCGGGAGGAAAAGAGGAAGCTTCTGTCTTGCAGAAAGGAGCGGGATCGTAAAGATCCAAGTGTTTTTTACAAATCTCATTACCTCAATTAAATTAATTCGGAAGCGCTGTAATCGATTGCCTCCCAGCTATCAGTTATAAAACATCCAGCGGTTCTGCAGATCCCATCGGAGCCCGAATTCGCCAAAAGGACTCCCAGCAGCAAACGGCCAGGAGCCTGCAACCCAGCGTCCCCGCCGCCCCGCTCCCGGGAGAGGCTCGGCCTCAAGCTCTCCTCGCCCGGGGCAGCCGCCATCCCTTTCCCGCCGCTCAGCCAAGTGCGGGCAGGGGTCGGCGGGATGTCTCGGGGGGCTCCGCACCGCCCGGACCCGCACTTACCTCGAAAACCTCCCTCCTGAAAGGCCAAGGCGACCGTGCCGGGCCCGCCCTACCGCCGGGGTTGTCAGCCCGCGGACAGGGCAGGGCCGAGCCCCCTCCCG